>CAOKZL010001618.1:0-508397 GCA_948472985.1 Iguana delicatissima
TTTGGCTCCTCAGTGGCTGAAGACCTTTTGTCTACTGTGGGTATGCACAGCTTGAGGTCTCCTGGGGCTACGTGACAGGGGATGGTACTGGCCTGACCTGATTTTTGATCATTCGACTGTGGCTGCCTACGTCCCCATCCGGGTAACCTCTCAGGCACATTGAATCATACTGTAATATCAAAATTGTAGACCCCAGGACAGGGTTTTCCAGTGAGGTAACACCTCTTCCCTATTAGTTCCCACAGCAACTTTGTAAGATAGGTTTTCTGAGAAGCTGTAGTGACCAATATCACGTGGTCAATTCCATGATCAAGGAGGCATTTGAACTTGGATCTCCCTGTTTTGAGTCCAGCAGATTAGCAGGCTTCTCTGAGATCAGTTGTAACTGGTAAAACGGGCATGAAGGTTGAAACATATTGGAAGAAAAAGAAGTAACAATGTGCCCAGTTTGCATAATTTGTAGAAATTGGAGTAATTTCCATAATTAGAATAATTTGCATATTGTACAGATTTGAGGAATATTGTAAACCTAAGTATGTACTGTAGGTGTGTCCTTTGAGCGGAGTCATTTACAATCTCTTTGCTTCAACAGCTCATCTTCCTGTCAGTCTGTTTCCAGGCAAGATTCAAAGTTCTGATCTATAAGGCCCTATACAACTTTGATCCAAAATTTGCTTGGACTCTGAAATCCTCAAGGAAGGCCTTTTAGTCCCTCCACATTCATAGGCCCATTGGTTGGAAATACTAAATAGGGCCTCCTCAGTAGCCTAGCAATTGTTGTCAAGACAGCTGTAGCTCCCAGTTACTATTACTGGAGGAGAAGCCTCTGCCAGTTGATTGTGACATGTGTCTGGCAACCGAGAAATACCTAAGCATGAGTAGAAGTAACCCTCACAGTTCTGGGCACCACAGAAGATCAAGTTCCTCTCTTTTCCACCTCTGAGTCTCTATCTTCATTAATCTTCCACAGCTAGAAGCCACAATGTCAATAACAGAGGAAAAAAGGCTGACTGAGATCTCCACCCTTGGCAAAGTAGCTGCTCATGTTCCTGACTTGATAGTATATGGTGATTTTTCTCAGGAAGTCCCTTTCATTGAGAGTTTTGATGGTGTTCTGATGTTTGTAGACGTTTCAGGTAGGCAAAAAGACAGAGAAGAATGCTCAGGCTTGAAAAATTGGCTTTTATCTGAGACACACTTTTTGAGCCCCTAATGTTCATTTTTGAGTCTGAGCTTGAAGAATGCTGGTTATTTCTGTCTTCAGTCTAGTGATCTTGAGGGTGATGACTGGCTCCCTACAGGCTAAGACAGCCAGTAAACAGGATATCCATTAACATGCAATAGTGGTCAAGTGTACTGTTGTCCCAACCATATACAAAAGCAAACCAAACACAGAGCAGGTTCGTCAGACATCCTCTCAGAAAGTGATTCAGAAGATCTCATCTGCCCTTTCATATTCTTATTCTTAGGATTAATTTACAGTTCCAAGTTTTCTTTTTATTAATATCAGGTATTTATCCATGTTAAAGGTTTCACGGCCTTGACTGAAAAATTTAGCATGGACACCAAACTGGACCGCGGTGCTGACGAGCTGACCCAGACTCTCAATCATTATGTAGGGGACATTGTAGAGGGTGAGTATGGCAGCAATGCTTGATTGTAACATGAGAAGAATGTCTTGTGGGGCTGTCATTTGGTCTTCAAAAAATTTTTTTTCCTGGAAGACAGACTAATAGTTTGACTTTTGTAGTACAACAAATGACAGTTATTGCATTTTAATTGCAGAGTTTCTGTTTCAGAGATGCCATATTTTCTTCCACTCAAGCACCAGTACATTGTTGCTGGGAATGTGTTCCAAATGATAATACAACTGTTCTTTGGAAGGCTATCTGGAAAGTGATTACATGAACCTATTTGTGATTACAGTGATTACAGAACCTATTTATGAGCTGGATGCTACCTGTGACATCACTGATGCTGCATTGCAGCCCTCCTATCAGGATTGTACCTTCCAAGTCACAGCTTACACACACACACACACACACACACACACACACACACACACACCCCTTTGTAGACTTTGTAGACTCCAAGGTAGAGAAGGGCAGATCTGAAGAGCCATGTCCTGGTTCCTGCAATGGGAATCAGTTGCTGGCACATGGATTTAAAGCACTTTTACAACAGGTGCTTCTGCACTACTGGTTGAGTGTGGTATTGCTAAGCTTCATTTACTTGCTTTTTCTTGAGCATCCACACAATACTGGTTTTCATCCATTGCCATCCTGTATTTTCATTGTGGTTCTTCCATGTACTCTGTAGTTCTTAGAGTGCAGGAAGAGAGATTTTGGTGTTTTTTTTTAAATTAAGAAGACATTCTCCACAGAGGTAGATAAATTTAGGACTTTTTTTCTTTAGGGTGAGAATTTGACATAGGCAGTGATGTCTCAAACCAGAACACATTCACTGCAATCATTACACCTTTTTATGCCTATGTTTTTAACTACAATTTAGCTAATTTAGCTAAAAAGTCACTAACTTTTTTTTAAAAAAAAGGTAGAAGTATAGAGCTGTAACATAATTTGTAATGTACATTTGTTTATAAACTAATTTATAATTTTATTATAGCACTATATTAACTGTATTACAAAAAATAATACAAAATGTTCATGAGAGTGCTACAGCTCTTTAATTTAAAAAGGTCCTCCCCACCCCTTTCTCTGTGTGTGTGTGTGTGTACCATCAATGGGAAAAACAAGGTAAAAGCATCTGGTACTTTGTCAACAATAGTTTTTTTTTTTTAGTAATAGCATTAAATCTGTTTCATTTTTTAGGGTATCTTTCTGTGATCTAGGTTGTACCTGAAACTATTTTCAGCTTATTTCTCTCTCCCTCTCTCTCTTTCGCTCTCTCACTCATACACACACACACACACACACACATGCTTATACAGTGGTACCTAGTACAAAAATAGTGATTGTATGCAGAGTTTTCAATGCCCTTGCACAAAGCAGGTACATCCACTGGTGTGGATGGAATACACTGGGATATGCAAGGTACAATGCTTCTGATAGCATGAGAACTGAATTGCAATTGTGGTTCACAATGAAACACCAGTGATTATGTAGTGCCTGGAGCCACCTGTCTGGAAGTATTCACTAGAAAGGGCAATTCAATCATTTGGAAGCAAGTTTCACCTCTCAATTCAGTGGCAGATTTTTGTGTAACTCTCTTCTCTCCTTTCCTTGGTCTACAGAAGTGCTTGTTTTTGGAGGCGATGTCTTGAAATTTGCAGGTATGGATTGTGGGTAAGAGATTGACAATATTGACTATTGACAATATTAAATTTATTTAAAACTACATTTCAGAGGATAAAATACCATTAAAAGATAAAAAAGCAAGTAAAGTAGTTCAGTTTAAAATGACACAGCACACTCAGCCCATTCTTTAATAACTATCAATTTTAAAAGGTCTTTGCCTGCCAACAGAAGTACAGCAGGGAGCGGGGCATTCTGGTTTTCCTGGAAAGGGAGTTCCAGAGTTGAGAAGCAGCTGCTGAGAAGGTCCTCTATCATGTTCCCACCACCCATGCTTGTGATGCTGGTGGGACTGAGAGAACGGCCTCTAATGATGATCTCAGGCCTGGGCGGGCTTATATAAGGAGAAACTGTCTGCCTAATAGCATGGACTTGAGCCGTATAGAGCTTTATAGGTTATAAACTTTGAACTGTGCCTGAAAACAAACTGGCAGCTAGTGGAGTGGTTGTAACAGGGAAGTAGTATGGTCCTTGGAACATGCCCTGGTTAACCCTCTGGCTGCAGCTGTTTGTACTAGCTGGAGTTCCTGAACACTCTTTAGAGACAACCCCATGTGACACTGTAGGTTTATTTCCAGTCCCTTAAATGGACTCCCACCCTTGCAGGACTGGAAATTCCCTCCCAGTGCTTTTACTAGGGTTCTTGCCAGCCTTCCAAAGCTGACTTCCTCCCATGGAACGACTGGCAATCTCCCAGCTCTATCAGGTATGCTGCCACCACCACCCTGAATTATGAATTACTTAGACAGAACAGGAGGGACTCTGCCTAATCTCTAAGCATAAGGAACTTCCACCTCCCCCTTCCCCTGAGTGAGAGGTCCTATGTAGCGTGTGCCAACCCTGGCGTGGAAATGGAGAGAAACGGAGGTTTATAAAAGTGTTTTAATCAAGGCATGCAAATAAACAATATCACACTTGGGGGACCCCCTCTCCCAGGTACACTTAGTTACAAGAATTTACAAAACAGATATAACAGCACAGATACATTCTTAAGATCAGCCAATTCCCAAAATAACAACATCCCTAATGCGTCTAACTACTTATTTCTAGTTACTCACAATTAGGTTATAGGCGTAGATGGTCTAAAGGAGAAGAGACACGGCATGCTGCCAGCTCGACTGGCCCAGCTCTCCTTTCTTTCTTTCTTTCTCTCTCTCTCTCAATCTCTCTCTCTGTGTCTCTCTGTCTCTGGCCACATGGCCTCTCAGAAGTTTTATTTTCCTCCTTGGAAGGATCTGGAAGCATCTCCAAGATGCCCGCCTCTTTTCCTTTTGGTTGGTCAATTCTCACCTTGTGACCTGTGATGCTGACCCTTTCTTTTTGATTGGTCAACTCTCACCCTGTGACCCTTGATGTAATCCTAACATCTCATTAACCCTTGGTTTACCTGAAGAGGGAAGTATCTCCCTTTGATAAGCCTAGATAATGGGAAGCCCCATTATCACACCCCATGTAGACCATATTACAATATCCAGACGGGATGTAACTAAGGCATGTACCACTGCGGCCAGATCAGGTGTCTCAAGGAACAGGCACAGTGTGCATAAGCTTTGAATATGCAGAAGTGCTCCTGGCTACTGTGGAAACCTGCTCAAGTTCAAAGCTGAGTCTAGGAGTGCATCCAACTGTAAGCCTGCATCTTCACGAGAAGTGTAACCCATCTAGCACTGTGTCATGTTGCAATTCCTCATAACATGAATTGCAATGATGACTGCTTAGTAAATATGTTAGGATTTACAGTACTGTATGTCACAAGCATATTGTAGAGATCTTATGTCAATAGTGTATATATGTAGAGAATGTAGATTCTGAGAGTTTATTATGTAGTGTTAAGTAATGCCCTACCGCATATGAAACTATGTAATCGTGAAATTATATGTACTTTGCCTATCCTGCTATTTGGCGAGCAGGTCTAGTTAGTAATAGCTGTTAATCATATTTGGAAGGATGATTGTGTGGTTTGCTTGGTATAGATACAATAGTACATATATACTGATTGCCTATAAAGTAGGTGTAAATATTAATCTTCTCTTATTGTAGTAGGCATGGCTGGATGTTCTGCAGGCATAATTAGTACTTGATATTAATCTTGGTTAATGGGGATAGTATATAGCTTGATAAGTTGGAAAACTGAAGGTAATAAACAGAGAGCAGTTCATTGGGCCCAAATGACCAAAGGAGCTTTGAAGGTTGTTTTATGATCTAGCTCTAGAGAGCAAGACTGGGATACACATGGGATCAAAGGGAAATGTGAGGATAGGCTGAGAAAATTAGCCCTAGCCGGGCAGGACAAGAGAGTAATAAAAGAGATAGCAAATGGTGGACAGAGGATGATGGGTTTGGATAACATCAGAGACCTTTGAATTAATGAGATATGTAAATTCCACCAATCAATGTAAGATGAGCTGAATAATTATTGCTTGGACCTATATATTCTTTGGGAGAATGCTGGTCAATTTCTGCCACATTAAGTAATGTTTGGATTCAAACCGTATTTCCAATAAAAGGAAGTCTACAGAAGTCTACAAAAACAGAACTCTACGTGTGTTTCCATGTTTCTGAGTGTTCTCAATGGAGGTGGTTTAGAGCCACACATGAGACACTCTATGGATCCCTGTTTCTTGATCTGCCTTTTAAATGACCAGGAACACTTCTGGCTTATCTGGTCTGGATTAAGTTTCAATTTGTGTACCCACACCCAGTCCATTACTGATGACATACAGTGGTTTAGGGCCAAGATACCTTCCTTGGATTGGGATAGAAAGTAGTTGTAGAGTTGGGTGTTGATGAAGCAAAGCAGTTCATGCCAGTACAGTCTAAAGCTCTGGATGACCTCTCCTAGCAGTTTCATTTATACACTAAGTAGCATGGAGGACAAAACACAATTCACAGGAACCCCCACAGGTCAATAGCCAAGGAGTCAAAGAGGAGTCCCCTAGCACTACCTTCTAGATTTGCTAAAAGGACATTTCCCTTGTCCAGTTTCCAGTTCAGGTCATCCACCAAGGTGAACCATGGTGTTCCATAACCAGACCTGAAATCAGATTGATCACATGCACCAGTACTTTGCCCAAGAACGGTGTGTTAGACACTCACCAATAATTATCCATTACGGAGGGATTCAGGGATGACTTTTTAAACAAAGGCCTAACAACTGCCTTCTTTAGTGAAGTTGGAACTCTGCCCTATTGTAAGGTGGTATTGATTGCCTCTTTCACCCACTCAGCCACTCTGGCTGCTTTAGTGAGTCAGGAAAGGCGTAGTTCTAGTACTGGTTTAGTACCTATTTGTGGATGTCACCTCTCCAAGGATCATGTCCACATCCTCAGGCTGCACAAATTGAAAAGTATCCAATAACAGAGGACAAGCAGAAGCCAAAATAGCATCTAAGCTGGAGTGAATCAGAGTTATTTTCTCTGCCAAGTGCTATGCAAATTCTTCATAGCAGGCTGCTGAACATTCTCCATTTTCTATTTGAGGCCCAGAATGTAATAAAACCTCTTACCATTCAAAACAGCTCAGCTTCATAGCTTCTTTCAGATGTAGTGGTGGAAAATAGTAATGTCTTTGTGGCCTGCACTGCCAGGGAGTAGACCTTCAAATAGGTTCTAGCCTGTGTCTGATCAGACTCACTCTTGAGTCTTCCACCAGTATTGCTCAAGTCTCATTCTCACTCATTTCATTGCTACCAGCTCCTTGGAAAACTAGGTGGCTGGTATGGCTACACTCTACAAGAGGAGACACAGAAGCAGTTGTATCCACCACTCTGGCCGTTTCCCCATTCCAGAGATTAGCCAGAACTTTTACAGAATCACCCACCAAGGAGGCAGGAAAATCCCCAGGAACCATCAGGAATCTATCTGAATCTATCAGCTTCGCGGGGCAGACCATCCCAATATGTCAGGAACTGAGATGACACACACAAAAGTAACAATGCTAGTGCATGATTTATTAGGAGCGTGATGCGAGTACAAGACTTCAGTGATCAAACTGAAGGCAATTTGCAGAGACAAAACGTTATAGCTTAACAATCCATTCCCACGGTAAGCAGTCAGCTAATGACCTTGGAGGAACTAACTAAAACTGGTACTCACTATAAGTGCTGAATTCCAGGTGGTGTTTACATAACGGTCTCTGGTAGACATTCTTTGCTACAAGCAAGCAGCTACATGTCTCTACTACATATCCCATACTAAATACTTTCCCCTACTGAATAGAGTTGAAAGAGATCACAGGGGCCATCGAGTCCAATCCCCTGCTATGCAGGAACACACATCAAAGCATTCCCAACAGATGGCCATCCAGCCTCCACCACACTCTGAGGCAGCATATTCCGCTGCCGGACAGCTCTGACCATCAGGAAGTTCTTCCTGTGGTTCAGGTGGAATCGCCTTTCCTGCAGCTTGAATCCATTGCTCCTTGTCCTAGTCTCTGGAGCAGCAGAAAACAAGCCTGCTCCCTCCTTGACATGACATCCCTTCAAATATTTAAACATGGCTATCATGTCCCCTCTTAACCTTCTCATCTACAGACTAAACTTACCCAGCTCCCTAAGCCATTCCTCATAGGGCATGGCTTCCAATCCCTTCACCATTTTGGTCGCCCTTTCTTTTGGTTGACATTCCAGCTTGTCGATATCCTTCTTGAATTGAGGTGCCCAGAACTGTACACAGTATTCCAAATGAGGCCTAACCAATGCAGAATAGAGTGGTACCATTACCTCCCTCAACCTAGACACCATACTCCTATTGATATAACCAAGAATCGCATTGGCTTTCTTGGCTGCGGCATCACACTGCTGATTCATGTTCAGCTTGTGATCTACCAAGACTCCTAGATCCCTTTCACATGTATTGCTTATTGGAACTATTGGTGTTATAGAGGACCTTCACCTGCTACTGTTATTGGAAGCAGTTGTAAGAGTATAAGAGTAGCATTCTCTTAGTGAACACTTCACTTCCTGATTTGCTGTTGCTGCAGTTTGTATCATATCCTGCTTCATTGTGGTATTGTATTATATTTTGATATATTTTGTATTTGTATTTTAACTTGCCAAACTTGCTCATGTTCTTCTTTAACCTTTTGTACATTAAGAACCTATATGCTATTTTTATCTTTTAACTAGAATATATAAAAGACTATTTCTCTTTCCCTATTTTGTCTTCTGAATTTCATTTTTTATTTACAACACTGCTATCCAGTCATGCGTATATTTGTGCATTCCATTTTTTCTCCCTAAGTGTAGGACTTTACATTTCTCTCTGTTTCTCTCTGTTGAAATTCATTTTGTTAGCTTTGGCCCAGCTCTCCAATCTGTCAAGGTCATTTTGAAATTTGATCCCGTCCTCTGGGGTATTAGCAACCCCTCCCAATTGGGTGTCATCTGCAAATTTGATCAGCATGCCCTCCACTCCTTCATCCAAGTAATTGATGAAGATGTTGAATAGCACTGGGCCCAGGACAGAACCCTATGGCACCCCACTAGTCACTTCTCTCCAAGATGAAAAGCAGCCATTCGTGATCACCCTTTGGGTTCGGTCACTCAACCAATTATCAATCAACCTAACAGCAGCCCTATCCAGCCTGCATTTTACTAGCTTCTTTGCAAGAATGTCATGGGAAACTCTGTCAAAGGCCTTGCTGAAGTCAAGATATGCTATGTCTACAGCATTCCCTTCATCTATCAAGCTTGTAACCCTATCATAAAAAGAGATAAGTTTAGTCTGGCGTGACTTATTTCTGAGAAATACATGTTGCCTTTTAGTGATGATGGCATTGCTTTCTAAGTAATTACAGACTGACTGTTTAATGATCTGCTTCAGGATCTTTCCTGGTATTGATGTCAGGCTGACGGGGCAATAATTATTTGGGTCTCTTTTTTCCCCCTTCTTGAAGATGGGGACAACATTTGCCTTCCTCCAGTCTGCTCAGAATTCTCCCTTACCCCTGAAGAAATTCTGAGTCCCAGTGACTCTAAATGTGACCAAGTAATGATCTGCCCATGAGAACAGAACTAGAGAAAGTTTCTCCACATTAAGATTGCTATCATCCCAGAGTGTTCCCAGCAACATGAGTGGGCCAGATACTATGTGACATTGATCTATGTTTGTCATTGAGACCATGATATCCTCAATCACTCCAAACAGGGTGGTCTCAGCATGGATGTTGAATTTCCCAACCCCACAAGGTTAGGGGACTTTTAACATCAATTCAGAGATCACCCCAGCTAGCTTGGGAAGTGAAACTGTTATGCAGTGGGGTTAGCAGTACATCAACAAAATCCCTGTTTTGTCCCAGCTACCTGCCTTTAGGTGTACACACTCAAAACCTGCAGAACAAGGCACCTAATTGTAGACCTGGAATCACGATAGACCACAGCAACTCCATTTCCCTACCCTCCAGCTCTTGCCTGCTGCTGCACTAAAAAACCTGGTGGGTAAAAGTGGAAAAAAAAAATTATTATCCTTATTTATACCCCACTTTTTTCCCAGGTTGGGGCTCAAAGCAATTTACAACAATTAAAAAGGCATTGTTAAAACCCACAGTTTTAACAATCACAAAGCATTAAACAATGCTAAAATGCATAATTAAAAACTCATACCCATCAGCAACACAATATCCACATTTTATCAGACAGACCATGTATAATCACATCAAATGCCTGCAAGAATAAAAACATCTTTATTCAATTATGGACAGGTAATAGAGAGGCTGCCAGTCTGACTTCTCCAGGAAGGGTGTTTTGGAGCCTGAGGACAGCCACTGAGAAGGCCATCTCACGTGTTCCCACCAAATGCACCTGTGAAAATGGTGGGACAGAAAGAAGGACCTTCCCAGCAGATCTCAATGCCCGGGGTGGTTTGTAAGGGAGAATACGATCCTTCAGATAACCTGGACCTGAGCTGTGTAGATCTTTAAAGGTCACATAGGCTAAATCACTGTTCCATGATCTGCCTTTTGACTGACCAGGAGCAGCTCCATCTTTTCTGGATTAAGTTTCAGTTTGTTGGCCCTCATCCAGTCCATTTCTGTTAACAGGCACTAGGTGAGGACCAAAACAGCTTCCTTGGCTTATGGTAGAAAGTTACTAGAGTGGGAATAAAGTTGGATATCATCTGCATACTGATGGCACTGAACTCCAAAATTCTGGACAACCTCTCCCAGTGGTTTCTTAAATAGCGGGGGGGGCAGAACTGAAACCTGAGGGATCCCACAGACCAAAGATCAAGGGGTCAAACAGGAATCCCCTGGCAACACCTTCTGTGTTTGTTCCTCCAGGATGGAATGAAGCCACTGTAAAACAGTTTCCCCAAATCCCATCCTCACAATGTGACCCGGAAGGGTACCATGGCCAATGATACTGAAAGCTGCTGAGAGGCCCAGCAGAACCAACAGGGACACAATTCCCCCTATCTAGTTCCCAAGGTAGGTCATTCACCAAGGCAACCAAAGCAGTCTTTTTTCCATAAACCATTTCCACACTACAATGTTAAGAGTGCTTTAGTCCACTTTCAGCATCCTATGGAATCCTGGGGTTTGTAGTTTAGCAAGGGACATGTAGAATTCTCAGCCAGAGAGTTCTTTGGTGTCAGTAAACTACAAACCCCAGAATTCCACAGGATGTTGAAAGTGGACTAAAGCACTCTTAACATTGTAGTGTGGAAATGGCCATAGCCAGGCCTGAAACCAGATTGAAACGGATCTAGATAATCCACTTCATCCAGAAACCCCTGGAGCTGGGAAGCCACCACATTCTCCAGAACCTTGCCGAAAAATGGAATGTTAGAGACTACCTGATAATTATCCAGAATGGTGGAATCCAGAGATGGCTTTTTAAGTAATGGTTTTATTACAGCCTCCTTGAGGCAAGCTGGAACTCTACCTTGTTTTAAAATGGCATTAACCACTTTCTGTACCCACTTGGCCAATACCTCTTTAGCTTTTTTAATGAGCTGGGAAAGGCAAGGATCTAGAGTGCATTGGTGGCTCTCATATCTCCAAGAATCTGTCTAGGTTGCATGAACTGAAAAGTATCCATTATTGGTGGTCAAGCAGAGGCCAGAGTTGCATCCACTGGATCTGCATCAATCACAGCATCAAAGTCAGAGCAGATCCAAGTGATTTTATTTAGAAGTACTGGGCACATTGTTCATAGTGGGCTGTCAAGTAATCTGGATATTCCTCTCTTGGGCCTATGTGTAAAAGATTGCTGACCACTTGAAACAGCTCTGCTGGCTGCCTCCCTAGAGATGCAATGGAGGCAGAGAAGAAATTTGCCTTTGCTGTGTTGGGAAAATTCGAGCATTCTCTCCCCCCACCCCATCTTGTTCTTAGAGCAAGTGGGCATAGCTAGCATAGGGCTACCTTTCTCTTTTGCATGCCAAAGCTCCGCCGTTTGCCTTTCTGTCATTTAAATGCATGATCATGCATGACCTTTGGTGTTCAGGTGATCAGATCATGTGACCCAGGACAGTTGCTTGGGTCATCAGTCTTATAAAAGAAAGAGACCCCTCTCAGCTTTCTCTCTTCTCCTCCCTTTTTTGCTTCCTCTTCCTCCTCTCCGACCATGCTTCGCATCTCCATCAGAAGATGGTGAGTTAAGACCAAAGCTACTACTATTCATTAGCTAGTTAGGTTGTAGGCTCTCCAATACATATGTAAATGTAGAAGCCATTAGTAAACTTTTCTAAGTTTGTAATCTGAAGCTGCCTGCATTTGTTTTATTTCTTCAGTCAGTTTGAGATCAGAAAAACCATACACAAATTTAGACATGCTTCTTCTGCTACTCTGCTAAAAGGAGGCTGAATCCTGACAGTTTTAGCTTCCATAGAATTTCCCAATAGGGCTAACACTCTGGAAAACTCTCATTTCCAACCCGCTGCCTCTACTGCCACAGATTAGGCTCTCAAATAAGCTCTAACCTGTGTTCAAATCCATTTGAACACAGGTTAGAGCACTCAGAATTTTCTGCCAACATCGTTCAGTCTTCTTGTCACACAGGCCAAGAAGATTCCAACACAACCTTGAAATCATGCTGGCTAGCTCAGGAAGGGAGACTGTTGAGCAGTAAGGTGGGCAATACACCAACAGAATTCCTAGTTTGTCCTGGCCCACCAGCTTCAGGTGAACACACCCTAACCCAGAAAACTGCAGGATAGGGCACCTATAAAAGGGGACAGAATTTTGACAGTCTACTGCAATTCCACCTCCATGGCTCCCAGGGCTCGTCTGCTGCTGAACAGAGAACTCTAGTGGACAAAGCTCAGAAAATCTCCTCCTCACCACCGCCTCATTCAATCAGGTCTCTGTGATGCATGCCAGGTCAGCATACTTATCCAGGATCTTGTCTGAATTGGAAGCTGCCTTCCCATTTACCAACTTGGCATTCACCAACAACATTTTCAACCCAGGGGTAGTGTTGCCAGGACTACCCAGGTTATTGGAGTTGGGGGAACATTTTAGGGACAACTAGCATCCTATTCCTGTTCCATTGTTTAAGGTGTAACTGTCTCCGCTTTCTGTATCTCCCTATGCCCTGCACAATCGTAATGGGTGCCTGCTCCAATCTGGAATCTCCCTTTCTCTTTTCAGAGCACATTTTTTTGTATAGTAGGCTGGCTGTGCACTTACAGATGATAATGCAATAATAGTAAAGTGCAAAATAACAGAATGCAACCCTCCCTCTTCTTCCAAGCAGCATAAAAAGCCCTTGTCCTTGCCCTTGCCCTTCTGGGTGCGCCCCCCTTTGTTATTGCCCCCTTTGATAGCAACACAACCAGTGTTGAGCCTACCCCTATAGGACTCCTGCTTTTATCTGCCATGTCGCTCAACTCTAGAGTTGGTGCAGGGGGACTGGCTGGTAGAGTCTGCTGAGTCACAGTTGGCAGTGGGCTTGAGTCTGTAAAGACACAGGAGGGACAGCTCTTTCCCCACAGTTCCACAGGAAGAGCACAGTCAGGCAGCTTCAGCAACAACAGCAATAGCTGGATGGAGAAATCCTTGCCTTTGATTGACTTTGCTGCTCAGGCCTTCCTGGGGCTTCCTCTCCTGGCAGAAAGTACGGTAGCTTCTCTCTGGTTCCCCACAGCTGCCACCTTCTTTTGGAAAACCTCCTCCCTTTAACAGGCAGGCAAAGCACTTGTTCTTAACACCATACCAAAAACTGAACTGAAAGACCAGTATTAAAAGCAGGTAACAAACTTGCCCTTGTGCCCCCAAAGGGGTGACCCGCCATTTGGTGTTGCCCTGTGAGGTGACAGACCCACCCCTCCCCTCCAAAAAGAGTCTTGTTTTTATAGTCCTGGCAGATAGCTGTGCTTGCCGGATAGCTGTGCTTGCCAGTAAGTCCAGCCTGGAGAGTCAGGGCCTCAGTCCTGCAAAGAGCAGGGAGTCCACTTGGAAGCAGAGGCCCAAGATAGCAGCAGAGCAGCAGCAAGCAGTAACTTCTTCTTCCTTATAGCATCCTCTTCAGATGCTGTGTAATCCGAGTCTTGTTTTTATAGTCCCAGCAGACAGACTGCTGGACCCTAGGCAATTAATTAGCAGTGATTTTCATGTTCTGCTTCCTTCTGTCATTTTGCCCCCCCCACTTCCAGAGAACAGTTCCTGCAGAAGCATAAATGTATCTGCTGCTGTTCCCTAAACCAGTAGGTAACCAGAAAAGGTGATTAACCTTTTCTTTACTGGGGACCCCAAGACATAATTCAAGATTTAAATATTTAAATTTATATACTGAAATATTTATTCAAATATACAAATATTTATTTGAAGTTGCTTATCAGGGGTCTTCCAAATTTTGAGAGAAAGGAGAAAGAAGTAAATGTGTACACTCCTATTGCAGTCCGTCCTCCACATTCATGGGTTTGACCTTTGCAAATTTGATTATTTGTGACTGCGTATGCCTTCCCCCTCATTCTCCGCCTCCATTCTCATGCATTTTGCCTCTGCATGGAGAAGCAACAACCCAGGGCAAAATGGAAGGGAATGGGGGTAGGGGAGAGCTTGCGTGAGCCTTCCTTCCCCCATCCCCGAGCTCCCTCTCCCATTCCTTTGTGTTTTGTCCCTGTGTGGAGTACTTGTGCCGAGGCAAAATGGAAGGGAGCCCCAGAAAGGAAAGGAAGGGGGAGGGAGGAGTCATTGGAGTTTTTTTTCACTTTGGTGAGGGTTCTGCACTGCAAACCCTCATAAAAGTAGAAGGGCTTGATGGGAGGATAAGCCTGTGTGCTTGTCTTTGGAGGTTCCACCTCCTCCATCGGAGAAACACTTGTGACTCCCAAGAGAAAAGAGACCAAACAACCAAATCACAACAGGTGTATGTTGTAGAACCTGCTGCCGCTCATTTGCTCATCTGGCCAGGCAAGTGAGTGAGCAGGGAGCCAGTCACAGCCCCAAAGAGCAGCAGCTAAAGCAGTACCCTGACCAGGATCAAAGTATAAGGAGGAGGAAGCCCAGTTGTTTCATGCTAGCAAACTTTTATCACACTCCACACCCCACATCACCCACTCCCAAACTGTGGCCTGGCCTCTTCGCACTTACTAACAATGGTAATCCTTCACAAAGGAAGATGAGACTTACCTTGGGCAAGTCTGGGCAAGCGGTAAGATGGACCTTGGGCTGTTCCTCAGGAAGGTGTGATATCATTAACCATTAGTGAGTAACACAGACCCCCCCGAATATTCTTGGCACCTATTGGTTGGTTGCTGCTAAGCTTGCCCCCCTCCCAATCTGCAACTTTATTGAGCAGTTTCAATCCAGTAACAGTGGCTATGTTGCTGCAAGACAGAGGTTCATGCAGTGTTTTTCCCTGCTAACACAGTTTAGAGCCAGTGTCCCTCGGCCGCTTCATCCTGTTGGTAGATGCCCTGGGCATATTTAGAGACATCCTCAATCTTTCTTATCAGTTTTCATGTCTGGTTCCATGCCTGGGAGATGTTGCTGCCACTGCTGCTAGTGTCAACTGGCAGGGCTTTGGGTCCATGGACTCCAGTTTAAGAACCACTGCCCTGGATCATTCAGAAAGCAATTGCTCAGCTCAATAGCAATTCCCATTGATAACCACCATCCTAACAGAAGCAGAATTTCAAAGACATTTTTTTTCAGCATCATATGATTTAGACATATATTTCATGTTTACATTATTGCAAGATGTTTGCAATTGTTAACTTGTTATCTCAGTTAACTCGTCATCAGGTTATTTTTTCCCCACATGCCACTTTCACTGGAAATAATGATTCATTTTCATTAACTTGTGTCTATGTTAAAAAGTGTGTGTGTGTGCAGGCATGTGCACACAGATGCCTAAATTCTTAAAAAAGAAAAAAAGCTAGAAATTAATTGTTCTACTGGGAGAGTGGCCCTGATAAAATTTACTGATTTTATTTGTGTCTAGCTTTTCCAACTAAGAAATTAAATTAAATTAAAAATTGCAAATATTGTTGTGGTATAAAGGCAGTTCCAGTTGTCTTCTCTGTATTGAAAATCTGCTATTGAGTTTTATCTAGATGTGGAACAAAATTACTAAAACCATTTTTTGATTTGAGCTGATGTTGAGTTATAGACATGAGAACAAAGTAAAGCCATACCTGTAGCTTCAAACTCTTATCATAGGTTTTCCTCTCATCTATGGCCATTTCTGCACTAGACTACTGTAGTGCTATTATTCCATTTTCAACATCCTATGGAATCCTGGGGTTTGCAGTTTAGGGAGGGGCCTTTGAGTCTAGTGCAGAAATGGCCTATGTTGCTTGACTAGGACTCAGGTATTGATTCTGGTTTTGCCTACCAGCGGCTCTGGTTGCACCCACTGCTGGCTCTTGCTTCTGAATGGAGTTGCGGAGGGTGTGCTATCAATTAAAAATATGTTTCCAAGCCCTATTGTAAGAAAAGAAGGTAAGACTGGAGATATTCCTGCATGAAGAGGGGCTGGATAGCATCAAAATGGAAGTCTTTCTAAGCTTTTCCAGAATTTGGAGACAAAAATAATAGAACTTAGGGTATTAACTGGGATGGTCTTCCCTCTTTTGAATCAATGTATTAATTCAAAAATAGAAGTTCACTAAGTTGGTGTCTCCACTCGTAGTTGGAAAACTTGAATGCTACTCTGCTGGCTTCAGTGCCCCTCAACAAAATATACCAGGAATGGACAAGAAAGGACTATCAGTACATGTTATTCATCATTACTGCTCTCTCCACCCCATGCCCAAAACCTTTTTTTTTTTAAATCTGACCAGTTTTAATTTGAAAATGAAACTGATATCACTTCCTCCTTGTCAGAGTCACAATGTCTAGCCCACGGGGGTTTTGCAGAGGTGAAAATTACCCCTTGTGTAGTTGCACACCCCCAACCTAAAGAAACTTGCTATTACTTGCGATTGAATATATTAAGTGGGATAGGACATTTACAGCTAGCAGCAGCCAAAAGGTACAGACAGTCGTCACAGGACACAGAATGTCACCATAAATCACTCAAGCAGAAGGGCCTGCAGGAGAGGTGCACATCTGTCTGAGAAACAAGTGCCTAAAGAGAGACTGCATACTGGCAGATGGATTTGCCTTGATCAGACCAGGCTTTGCCATGTCACCACTGCTTCCCATTAATCCTGTTATTTATTTATTTCCACAGGAGATGCTTTACTGGCTCTCTGGAAGGTGGAACGTTGCCATATAAGTGACATTATCACTCTGGCACTGAAATGCAGTTTCAGCATCCAGCAGGAGTATGGTGTTCGTGACACCGAGGTGGGACTAGAGCTACGAGTGAAAATAGGTATGGACTGCTTTCCTCAAACAGAGATTATTGCTGGGATGGGAATCTTGTGGACCTCCAGATGCTGTTGGACTGCAGCTCCCAGAATTGATGCCCAATGTTATGACACTACGATGCTAAAACATCACAACTCTCTTGTTTTGGAGGCCAGCCAGGGATCCCAGTTCAAAGCAGAGTCTGTCAAGCAGCAGAGGCAGTAGCAGCCACAGACTTAAGCAGAAGCTTGCTGATCAGGCAGTTACAGTTCTCAGGGTTGAAGCAGTCCAGGTCAACACAGTAAGGCAATAAATCCTAGGCATCAATCCAAGGGAGCAGCAAGTAGCCTGGTCAGCAATGAAGCAAGATTCAAGGTCTTTCAAAACACAAGTGAGAAATCACGAGAAGAGACGATTGCTTCCTCCAGAAATATTAGCGGTCAGCTATGACCTTGTTGAGGCAGTGCTGGCATATTTATTGTCTGACCGTATCCTTCAGCTGTTACTTGATTAAAGAGTATCTCATACTTAAACACTCCAAGTGCCGTAGAGCGTTCCTTTGTCTTCTACTCTCAGCTGTGGTAGGAATTGTCAAGTCCATGTCTGTGTGCTGTGGCTGCCCTGGAGGGTCCCTGTCTGGCTCAAGAACTGGCATGTCCCCCTGTGCTGCTTCTTCACTGCCTGTGTTAGAGTCTGATCCTGGGTCCTGGGACAAATGACTGACAATGATGCTATGACATTATGATGCTACAGAGGAATAAAGTGATATGAAATATCTGCACCCAGACTGGTTACTGAACTGTTATGTGAAAGGGGGTCATTAATGGATTGTTTCCACTGTGAAAAATAAACATATTTTCAATGACTCTGCAATGTGACACAACACAATAGCAGATGGAGAGCAATGACATCATGCAGTAAGGCTGAGGCAAAAGTGGGACTAATGCACTGCTATGACGGTGTAATACGATGGTATGATAAAGCTCTTGAATTCATTTAGAGTAGCCAGGTGTTCTTGTATTACCTCTTTACCCATACTATGCTGCATTTCCTCTATTGCATCATCTGCTCCATTTTCCCCTGGTCAAGCACTATCTTCCTTTTGGGAGAAGACTGAGGTAAAGAAGATGTTGAGTAGTTCTGCCTTTTCTCTGTCCCCTGTTAGCATTTTGCTATCTCCATACAGTGACTCTACCATTACCTGTTTCTTCCTTTTGCTATATGTATCACCAAAAAGCCCTTTTTATTGTTTTTAACCTATCTAGGAAGCCTATGCTCATTCTGTGCTTTAGCTTTTCTATTTCTCCCTACATGTACTGGCTATTTGTTTGAATTCCTTTTCGGTGACTTCCTCCCTTTTGGTGATTTCTCCCTTTTTCCATTTCTTGTAAATGTCCCTTCTAAATATTACCTGTATTGAAAGTTCCATCTTGGATTCTTTAGACAATTTCCATTTTCCTTCCTTATTGGAATTTTGAAATTGTGCCTTCAGTATATCACTTTTAAGAAACTCCCTTCCATATGAACTCCCTTCTCTTTTAGTATTCCTGACCATGATATCACTTCCAGTATTTCCCTAGGTTTACTGAAATCAGTTTTCTTAAAGTCTAGAGTGCATATCTGACTATGCTTGGCTTCCCCTTTTCACTGTGTAATAAACTCCAGGAGAACATGGTCACTCCACCTAAAGATCCCACCACTTCAACTCCATTAACCAGGTCATCATTGTTGGTTAGGGTAAAACCTAAAATAGGGGATCCCCTTGTTGCCTCTTCCACATTCTGGACTATGAAATTATCTGAAAGACAACTGAAGAATCTGTTGGACCTGATTCTCTTGGCACAGTTTGATTTCCAACAAATATCAGGATAGTAGAAATTTCACATTACTACTATATCTATCTGTTCTGAATTTTCTGTTCAAGGAAGGCATCATCCAAGTCCTCAGTCTAGCTAGGGGGTCTGTAGTAGATCCCCACAATGACCGTGCTGTTGTTTCTCTCCTCCTTAATTTTTACCCAGATGTCCTACAGTGTTGTGTCCAGGGCAGGGCAGGGCAGGGCAGGGCAGGGCAGGGCAGGGCAGGGCAGACAATTAATCAACAAACAACAGAGCAGGGCTTACTCACAAGGCAAGAGTAGGGAAATGTCCAAACAGAGTTCAGATTCCAGAGTGGGCAAATCCAAGTCATCATCAAACAGGCAGAGGTTCAAGATAGTCCAGATTCAAGAGAACACAGCACAGGGCTTCAACAACCAGAAAAATCACTTGCTGACCCTGAAAAGAAAGGGCCAGCTGAAAGCCTTTTATCTTGCTGATGCTTTGCCACAGGTGTTCCTTCATTAGGGCTCGTTTGTTACTTAAAAGCGCTGAGTGGCACAGCCCCTCTTTCTGACATTGTCTCTCTTGCATGGTAAGTGTTTGTTGTCTTATCCTCTGATATTTCTTCTCTTTGCTCAGGCCTCTGCTGTTGTTTGTTATCTTCTTTTGGGTAAGGTTCTCAGGAAACTCCTGCCTGTGTGGAAACTTCTGCCTCAGATTCAGAATCTTCCTCCTCACTGCCAAAGTCTCCAAGGCAGGGCATGACTTCCAGGATTTAAGTTTTGGATCTCTTCACAGGTGTAAACATTCTTGATAAATAATGCTACTCTGTCTCTTTTCCTGTTTGGTCTATTTCTGTGAAATTCTTCTATTCCTAATCATGAGACTCATCCTACCAGGCTTCCGTGATACCTATTATATTTGCTTTCCTGTGTTAAGACTTCAAGTTTCTCTTGTTTATTCTCCATGCTCTGTGCATTAGTGTTGAGATATCTAAAACCATGGATCATTTCTCCTAGCTGCTTATTTAAGGACTTTTTTCCCTCTCACCATTAAGTTCCTTTGCTATTTGCCCTGTAACATTCAGACTATTATCTCCAACACTTGATGAACGGCTGCCCTCGAGAACAGTGTCTCTCTCCTCCACATAACTCAGTTTAAATCTGTCCTGATCAGGTTTGTGAGACTTTTAGCAAAGACGTTCCTGCCAACTCCTGTGAGGTGCAACCTATCTCTTGCCAGAAGTCCATCTTCATGAAACTGTACACCATAGTCCAAGAAGCAAACCATTCTTGCCAGCAGCATCTGCAAAGACAGTTATTTACCTCCACTATGTCTGCCATGCCTAGCTTAGCCATATTGTAGCAATTTTGCAGTGTTTCCTTCAATGTTTGGGTGATGGGAGGGGAGAGTTGGCCAGGGCATAAGAACCAAAGTCATTTCACTGAACTGGTACAATCTAATGTGTGAGAATGGAATTTGGGTGGGAAAGAGCTGCAGGGAGGGGTGATAGGTATTCAAAAAATAATAATAAAATAAAACCATTCATCTTCAGTTCTGGCAAGAACACAGTTTTTGTGCTGGACTAATCTTTAATAGAGCTTTCTGCACCTATCAAAGAAGATTGCTTATTGAGTAGGATAAAATATTACAGTTTGCCAGAACACCAGCAATTATGTTTCCCAAGGAAATAAGCATTTGCAGAAAGATCCTCTTACCTAGACTATCTGTTGAAAGAAGCTGAATCAGGTTCAGGTTAAAAGATGGGAATTTATGAAGAATTTATGTCAGCTGCCCAGTGGCACCAGACCATAAACCATGCAAGATGTGATGCCTAGAGAAGTTGGATGTAAGACCCAGCACAGCATTTGGTGCCTTTTGTTTATGAGAGGTCACTCCAGAGGAGCTGGAGGCTGATCTACAGAACATGAAGGATGATATGAGGGAGCTCAGTGCAATTTATGTTCAGTTGAATGGAGATCATCAACCATCAGGAGGTTGGGCGCTCAGGAGAACTGGAGGTCTTCAGCACCAGTGGTGAGGAAGGAGAGGTAGCTGAGTCGATGGCAGAGGTGACCAGTGACCAGACCAGCATTGAGAGAGGAAGGTGAGCCCCATGTTTGTGACAGCCTCATTCTGCTGCAGCCATGCCCTTACACTGATTGAGGCCTTTGATGGGATCCCAAAAAGCGACATCTTTATTTGACCCAAGTTGAGGGCTTCATGTGATAATGGGAATACACCTTCATATCAAAAGCCACCAGGTGTCATACCCTCCTTGGCAAGGAGGAGGAGGAGGATTCTGACTCTGAGGCAGGAGTTTCCCCAGAAGCTGGCCCAGAGGGAGATAATAGACAACAACAGGGGCCTGAGCCAGGGGAACAAATAGAGGAAGACATATCAGAAACACCTACCTTGTAAGAGAAATACTGTGAGAGGGAGGGCCTGCACCGTTTGGCACATTTAAATAGCAGGCAAGCCCTAATGAGGGAGTACTTGTGGTGGCAACATCCATAGATAAAAGGACTCCAGCCGGCCTTTCCTCTCAGGATCAGCAACTGGTCTCTTCGGTTCTGAAACCCCATGCTGGAACTCTGGTTGTTTGGACTACTTTTTGGATTTACCCCTTGGATTTGTTTGCTCTGGACTTACATTCTGTTTGGGCATTCTTCGGCTTGGACTGTGTGAGTAGTAACTGAGCAGCTGCTTCTCATTTATTGCCTGCTTAGCCTGGGACATGACAGCAAGGTTCACTATGTGTTAGCACAGTTGGAGGGACAGGTGGTGGAGTGGCTAATCAACATTTACAACATGTTGACAGCAGAACTAGATGACTTCAATGCATTTATGATCAACTTGTGTACCCGCTTTGAAGACCCGCTCCAGCAGGAAAAAGTCTGCACCAGCATTCAGTAGCGGAAACACGGGAACAAATCAGTAGCTGAATATGTCATGGAGTTTCAGCAATTGGCAGGACACATTACAAACTGATCAGAGATGACTAAAATCCAGCAGTTCTGCGATGAACTGAACCTCAATATTTTGGAATGGTCCCTGTAGCATGGCAGTTCTGACACCCTACTGGGATGGGTGCAGCTGGCCAAGAAAGTGGGAGTGATGTGGCTGAGTGTGAAGTTCGCCAAGCAGAAACAGTAAAAGACTGCTAAGCCACTGGCACCATGAAGAAGACCAGTCAGGGGCCCACCACAAGGACTGAGTGGAGCACCTGGCATATCTATGTAGCTGATTAATGAAGTGCTTAATGATTACAGGTACCAAGGCATGCAGGTATATTTGGATGATATGCCAGTATATTTGGAGGACTGTCTATCCAATGTGGAGCTTGAGAAAAAGGTGCTGAGTAGATTGCTAGACAACCAGTTATACGTGAAACTGTCCAAACGTGAGTTCCACAACGATGGACCGGACTTTTTGGGATATCTTTTCTCTACCAAGGGAATTGAGATAGATCCTGCAATGTTTTGGGATTTGGTCAGGTGGGAAGTCCTCAAAACAAAGAAGCAACTCCAGGGCTTTCTGGAGTTTGCTAACTTTTATAAACAGTTTATATCCAAATTTGCCCAGATTGCATTGCCATTAACTGACTTGCTCAAGACAAAGGGAAAAGGGGAGAAGCCTGGTAACAAACAAAGAAACAAACGAACAAAAAAACCCACCTCAGAGTCAAATGGGATGTACACTGTCCAGAGATGATTGAGGACCTTGAAAAATTGTACATTTTTGAACCCATTCTGAAACACCCAGATAAGCCCTGAGCCTTCATAGTGAAAATGAAGGTGGATGGTTTGGATGTGGTTGTAGAGGCTGTGTTTTTGCAGGCAGATGAGACTGGCCAGCTGTGACTGTGCGCATACTTGTTCCAAAAGATTTCAGAGTCTGAGATAAATTGGCCAGTTTGACAAGAAGAGGATTCTGCCATCCAGCATGCTTTAGCGAGTTGGAGAACATTTTATAAGGGGCTTCCTCCCCCTTTGAAGTGTGGACTGATCATTGAAATTTGGAAGCGCTTTCCCCTTCCCAGAAATTAAGCCCTAAGCAAATTAGATTGTCAGGGTCCTTTTACAAGTTTAACTTCCAGCTAAAATATTTTCCCAGTTGCAAAAACTTCTTAGCCAATGCTTTGTGTAAAGTGCCTCAAATAACAGTCAATGAAAAGAGGTGACGAATACCATATTTACTGCTCAGCAATTGGGTCTGGCTATAATAAAATTCAGCCAATCCAACCTGTTGATCTCACAGACTCAGTTACAGCCTGATTTACAGTGCAGCATGGAGGAGGAACTGGAGCAAGATGCCTTGCAGAAGGAGCATGGAGGGATGACTCTGAGACACAGGATCCCCTGCAAAGGGACAGGATTTATGTTCCAGAGGGGTTAAGGACTAACATCTTAAGGCAATGCCATGATATGAAGGCAGCAAGGCATTTTGGATTTGTAAAAAAATTACATCTGATCAATTTTGGTGGCCTGGATTGAGACAAGATGTAGAGGCTTACCTTAAAACAGGGGTGGGCAATTATTTTTTCCGTTGGCCACATGAGAAACTAAAAATATTGTGGAGGGATGGGCATATTGCCCATGCTAGAGCGACCTCTCCTGGAGGTCTTCTTCACTGGGGGTGTGCTAGAGCAGTTAAAAAAAGTGAGGTTCTAGACCTCAAACTGCTCTAGCGCAGCCGCGGGGGTGGCGTTGTGAGTTTTATAAAAACCACCTTCGCAAGTGGTTTTTATAAAACTCACCCGTGCTGCCCTGTAGCAGCCCCCAGTGAAGAACTGCAGAGACATGGTAGCGCGTCCCTGCAGATCTGCCCAGGGGCGGGCTTCCGGCTGGCGCGCTGTCCTGATTGGCAGAGCGCTGCCGGAAGCCGCCAGCCGCCATTTTGGGTGCTGCTGAGCGCCACCGAGCGCCGCCGAAGTTTGGAACGGCGGATCCGCACTCTCTGCAGGGACGGAGCAACCCTCTCGCGGGTAAGTTCTGCCCCTGCGTGTGCGGCCCCGTTCGTCCCCCGTGAGGAAAGGGCCTTAGAAAGTATGTTTATTTTGTAATTTCCAATTAGCCTTACAAGGGCCGGTCAGAGCCAATCAAAGGGTTGTATGTGGCACGGGGGCCGTACAATGCCCAGGTCTGCCTTAAAAGCTGCCCAGTGTGTGACAGCTAACTGAGTGGGGGAAAGCCCTGAGGATTATTACAACCCCTCCCTACACAACCCCATCCCTGGGCTGAAATTAGCATGTGTCGTGCCCAGCCTTGGAGACTATTGCAGTGAGGAGGAGGATTTGGACTCCGAGCCAGAGGCTTCCCCAGAGGCTGAAATGTCCCGAGAAGCTGGTCTAGAGGGAGATAATACACAACAACAAGGGCCTGAGCCAGGGGAACAAATAGGGGAAGACATAGCTGACATACCTATCTTGCAGCAGAGACACTGTGAAAGGGAGGGCTTGTGTCGCTCAGCCTGTTTAAGTAGTAAGTGAGCCCTAATGAGGGAACACCGGTGGTGACAGCAGCCATAGATAAAAGAGGGCTGCAGCTGGCCTTTCCTCCCAGGGTCAGCAACTGGTCTCTTTGGCCTTGAAACCCTGTACTGTGCTCTTGGATCTGGGTGTCTTGGAACTCTGCCTGTTTGGTCTATGGTTTAGATTTGCCCCTTCAGATTTGTTTGCTCTCAGCAGCCTTTCTGTTTGGACATTCTTTGACTCTCACGTCATGAGTAGGAGCTGTGCTATTTGTGAATTTGTGAATAGACATGGCAACATGGACTGTATAGTGGACTTACCTAGGAGTAAAAAGAAAACCATGATTTGGGTCGTGACTGACCTGTTTTCAAAGCAAGTGCTTTTTGTGCCTTGTACATCGATTCCAGCACCCGCTGCAACTGGCCAAACTATTTATGCAACACATTTATAGAGTTTATGGGTTCCCCAGTAAGGTTATCTCAGAGTGAGGGGTCCAATATACCTCCCAGGTTTAGAAGGCTTTACTGAAGCTACCTGCTGTCCAACAGGGACTGAGTTCAGCCTATCCTCCCCAAACAGATGGGCAGACCAAGAGAGTCAATGAGATCCTGGAGCAGTTTCTATGGTACTATATTAGTTTTCAGCAGTATGATTGGGTTGACCTGTTACCCTTTGTTGAGGTGCTTATAACAATGCTGTGCACATGAGCACGGGCCACTCCTCATTTCAGGTGGTGTACAGACAAGATCTCAAACCTTTGCCAACCTTCTCAGTAAGAGATGGAGACCCTGTGCCTTTGGGCTAGTGGGCTCAAAGGGTTAGAGCTGAATGGCTTGGAATTCTGATTGCCTTAGAATATGAAAAGGACTCCTATAAAAAACAGGCTAACAAACAGAGGGCTCCTGAACAGAACTTTGCAGTGGGGGATTCAGTCTACCAAATTCTTGCAGTCCCAACAGCCATTAAAAAAGATGAGTCTAAAATACACGGGCCCTTTCCCCATCAAAAGAATAGTTAATTCTGTTACTATTGAACTGGTTTTACTTCAGGCATATGGACATGTGTACCCTGTTTTTCATTCCATGTTGCAAAACCAGCAGCAAAGCCAGATATCTGACACCTTGCTCCTCCTCCTGTGATGACTGACGGAGACAAAAATTCATTGGGGGGCAACAAGTGCACTTATGTTGGTATAAGTTGTGCTTGTTTCTTTGTTTGCTAATATGCAGATGTAACGTGAATAATGGAATAGATCATAACTATAAGGCTTCGGAAATACAGGAGTTTATGGTACAATTTTAGTAAGGCTGTCTATGGTACATACTTTTTGACTTTTCGGTTCGGCAATGGCGCCGCAATAAGATTCTCTCTGAAGCTCTGCGCAAAGGGAACTTTTACCAGATGGTTGAAGACGATCGTCGAGATCGTGGACAGCGTAAGTGCCTCCTTGGTATTGGGGACAAAGAATCGGGGTTCTGGAGATCTGAATACGTCTTCAAGCTGTCATCGGAGCGAGCGATCGCAAGACGGCAGCGGAGAAGACGGAAGTCGGAGCAGCCACACCATCTGGTATGGCTTAGGTTTCTAGCGCGACGGCGAACTGTTTTCTTTCAAGGAAAGAACTTTGATCTGAGAGGAGCTGAAAGAGTGTGTTTTTTTATCCCTTTTGAAATTAAGAACCAGCGGACGATCTGAGGGTAAGGAATTTGTAAAAGACTAATCTTTTTGAAAGCGGTTTGTGAGAGCGAAAGGTGGGAGACTCAGAGCAGTTGCTAGCAGACGAACGGAGCTCATGTTTAGGATCCATAGTTAAAAGCTAGCGTGGCTTTTTGATCGGACTTGGAATACAACCCACCTTTCTGTAAAGTATTACCTTGAATAATATAACCAAAAACAACTTCCCAGTTGATTTATAATTTTGGCTTAAGAAATCAAGATTTGGGTGAGGAATGGACACTTATAAGAAAAAGACAGAAATAAATCCTGGAGCTGGAGAGTGACGACGTGTGGAGAATTAATGGCGGCGAGAGGAGAGAGACTTGTAGGACTGTGAATATATCAAATTTTGACCAATACGGCGACATAAAGGGAAGAAAGAAAGAAGGGAAAGAGTTGGAGCTGAGCTGGAGTTTGGACTAAAGGTGGTATTTGTGAAGATCGAGTTGGGGAGGTGAGCGGAGGCGAAAAGAGGAAAGACAGGAGAGAGCTAATTCTGGAAGTGAAGAGGAGAAGATTTGGAAGAGAGAAGACAAATAGATTTGAAGGACAGTATAGTGAAGATATAATTGAGATATAACTGGAATGAGTAGAGAAAGCAAGTATTGAAATATAATATAAGTTTTAGAGTATAACATTTCAACAGTGAGAGATAGTGTTATAAGATTGGAATAATTGTTAAGCATATTTATAATAAAGGGTGGAATACTTGAATATTTATATTAAAAAAAGGGAGGGGAGGAGAATAATAAATTAATATTCTATTAATATTCTATTTATATAGTTATTTATATAGGATATATTTGAATCAAATTAGTAATTTCTTAGAATAAAATTGTATGTGATTTGGAGAATTTGCAAATGAAATTGTGTATTGGGTAATTGCCTGTTTATATAGTAAAGGGGTTATATAAATTTATATAAAGTTGAGATTAGGGGCTAAGAGGGGATAAGGGATAATTGAAAGCAGTAATAGAGGGAAATTGATATTGAATTGAATTGAAAATCATTTATTACTGATTATTATTGATTATTGTTTTTGGTTTATATTGTAAGTAAATAAGATTACTGATAATATAGAAATTTATTGAGGGATGTGGATTTAACTTGTGATATAAAATTGTATAGGAAATAATAATAATATTAAAAAAAAGAGTCTATACTAAAGAGGGCTAGTGAAGAAAAAATAGTGATTAAAGATATTTAGGATCTAAAAGTAAATTTATGATAAAAGAACTCTTGAAGCCAATCAACTTGTCAACATCAATCTTATCTGTTTGGGACAACTTTATGGACACGAGAATGACATCGAGGTCAAATAAGATGTCTACAATGCCTAACCAGTGAAAATTATCTCTGGAACCAATAGCAAAACCTGAACAAAGCAAAACGGACAAATATCAATTAATGTTATTAGAAGAGATAAGGAATATAAAATTGGAAATCAGACAAGAAATGAAAGACCTTAGAAGTGAAATGAAGCAAGATTTTAAAAATGAACTGAAAGATATAAAAATGGCATCAGGAGGATTACAAGAAGACTTAATACACAAGATCGAGTTTTACAATTAGAAACAAAAACAAAAGAAACAGACGAAGCATTGGAAAATGTAACAAGACAACAAGAACAGTTATTGGATGAGAAGGCTTCGGTGGACATGAAAATTAGAGAAAATTTTATAAAGATTACAGGTTTAACGGAGTGTAGAGGAGAAAATTTATACGAGAGGCTGATCCCACCATTAGCAGAATACTTAAATATCACAACAGAAAAGATGGAATGGGAAATAGATAAAATTTACAGGATCGATTCAAGAATAGCGAGAGAGAGGAGACTTCCATGAGATATAATGATCCAGTTGGTGCGTAAGAAGGCAAGAGAGGAAATAATTCAAAAGAGTTTGGAAAATGATTTGATAATCGATAAGGTAAAGGTACATATCTATAAAGACGTGCCATCTCGAATCTGGAGGAAAAGGAGTGAATATAGATTTATAACATCATTTTTGAAATCACAAAATATATCGTATCGTTGGGGGAATCTTGAAGGTCTAAGCTTTTGGTTTAGAGAGAAACAGATTAAGATAGAAATAGTTCAGGAAGCCAAAGGTTTCATGAGAACATATGGAAGAGAAAAATTAAGGCAAAAGCCAGATCAGAGAAGGATACAGAAGAACAACAATTAGAAAATAGGAGGGAAGATACTGAACAAGAAAGCGAAGAAGAAGACAGAGCTATAGGAAGTGAATCGAAAAAGAAGCACAGAATCTGAGGAAGAAAAAAATTAATTGAGATAAATCTTTAGATCCTTAGACAATGCACTTGAGAATCCTCTCTTGGAATATTAAAGGTATTGCAACACCCAAAAAAAGAAAAAAAAATTTCACTACATTGAAAAGAAAAAATTGGGTATTACGTGTTTACAGGAAATCCGTATACAAAAAGAGAAAACTTATTTGATATGTAATAAAAAATTAGGTAATGAATATATAGCAGCCCCCAGTGTAAAAAAAAAAAGGAGTGGTTTTATATATAAAAGATAAATTACAACCTAAAGAGATATTAAAGGATGAGGATGGTCATTTTGTGGGGGTGGAAATTAATTGGCAAAATCAAAAAAATATTAGTAATTGGGATTTATGGACCGCATAAAAAACAAGAAATTTTTTATAAAGAATTGAATAATAGAATTGTAGAATTAGAATATAATAAAATAATTTGCTTAGGGGATTGGAATGGAGTGATAAACCCTAAATTGGATAGGAAATCAAAGAAAGGAATAAAGGAAAAACAAGGGAAACTCCCTAAGTCATTTGATACTATGATGTTAAATTTAGATTTAATAGATATATGGAGATTTAAAAATGGAGAAATTAAAGATTATACATTTTATTCAGAACCACATGCTTCTTTATCTAGGATACATATGTTCTTGATTTCAAATTTATTAGTTGGAATGGTGGATAAGCAGGAGATACTACCATGAAAGCTTTCGGATCATAACCCAATTATGCTGGTGTTAAAATATAGAAAGGAGAACTCATTTAATTGGAGATTAAAGAAAAAATTATTATTGGAGGAAAAATTTGTCACGAAAGTTAAAAAGGATCTAAAAATGTATTTTGAGGAGAATTTAGACAAAGGAGTTAAATTGACAACGGTATGGGATACAGCTAAGGCAGTGATGAGGGGTTTATTTATTCAACATAAGGCAGAAATTAATAAAAGGAAGAGAGAGAGCTTTCGGAAATTGGATGAGAATCTAAAGAAGAAAGAAAAAGAACTGAATGAAAACCCAACAAACAGGAAAATATTGAGAGAAAATAAACTATTGCGAAAACAATTTGAGATAGAGTTAGAATCGGAACTTAAAGAGAGAACAACTTATATTAAACAATACCATTTTGAATGGGCGAACAAAACAGGAAGATGGTTGGCACATAGATTGAAGGAAATGGCAGTTCATTTCAATTGCCATGTATTTCTTAAACCAAGGATGCTTTCAATACAACTTTTTAAATAATGCAAATTAATTTAAAGGATGAGGTAAGGTTCCATAGTGAAGATGCTGTATCTTTTTCCAGGACTGTCTGCAGGTCATATCTCAAAAGTTGTTCTCGGAGACAACAGGCACCAGTATTTCCTGGTAATTGGCCGGGCAGTGGATGAAGTGCGGTTGGCCCAAAATTTAGCAAAAGCGAGTGAAATTATCCTGTCACCAAACTGCTGGGAGCTTTGTGATCGATACTTAATTGAAGTTGAAAGAATTCAAGATGAACGAGCAGTTAAAGTGAGTGTCCTCCCCTTAAACTGTAACTGCTACCCCCCACTACTTATGAACAATTCTCTGAATTTGTCTCTGTGTGTTTCTTTTTAAACAAGGCAATGAAATCTCTCTCTCACCCTGTCCTGGAAGTGAGCACAGATCTCAACATGTTTTGCAGCAGAAATCCATACATTTCTGACTTTGTGTTGCATTCATAAAACAAAAAAAGTGTGCCAAAATATACTTCTTTTTCTAAAATACATGCATTCAAAAATATTTCCAAACCTTCATTAGTTAATGGGAAAAATTGTGTACTATATAAAATTCAAACAAAAAACCTGGGCATTTTTATACAGGATTGGGGGAAGAGTTTGTAATTCAAATGATGTAAAAATAAGAATCATTTCTGGGGAAAGTAGACTTGAATTCTTGACCTGGAATAACTTGACCCAAATTATAATTATTCTACCTTAGCTTGCTTGGGAATGCCCACAGCCTATGTAAGTCACTCTGTCCAGTGTGAGCTAACACTTTTTAGCCTGAATAAGATTGATACTGATAGATTCACCCAGCCCTTCCTCTTGAAATAGCATTGTTTCCACGGCATTGTACAGAAGATAGATGGTTGCCCCATGGGTCTTGGATCCAAAGCTGAATCTAGCAGTGTAAGCTTTTCTGTAACACAGAATACTGGTCTCAGCTCCTCATCATCATACCAGTCTTTTGCTTCAGTATACATATAGTTGTACAAAACTCAGTTTCCTCAAGGTAGGCACTGCAGTTGTTAGATAAACTGAAGGCAAGAGAAATTCAATATGAGGGCACTATCATTAAATAAACAAAAAAAAGAAAGACTCTGTCCTGTAACTGTAGAATGAACTGATTAATATGGTATAGAACAGTATCTGTGATTCTGTTCATCAGCTGCTGCAACTGCTACTGTTCTAATAAATGGAGAGAATCAGAATAAGAAGTTACTGCGCCCAAACTAACTTCATTAGAAAAGGAATGACAACTCAGGGACTGCTTCTTCACTAATCAACTGGTTAATATTCCAAGTTCTGAAAGTACTGTTTCCCTACCAATAGCTGCAGGAGGCAAGAGGGCAGATGTGGTGAAGCCAGGGCAGGAAAGCGCTAGCCCACCATTGGTAGTAAGCTTGCTGTGTCATGAGGTAGAGGGAATGGCTGGAGGCAACAGATAAAAGGGATATGGGAAAAATATTTCTGCATGAGTATATTTCTGTTCACTTTTAGGTAAGGTACATTAAGAATGTTCCTGAATTTGACACTGAGGAGTTCTTTGAAAGATGTGCACACTATCTGTATCAAGATCGCACCTGTGACACTTTTGGTAAGTTTGTGAACTGTATTGAGATTGTTAGAAGGTTCTGCGCCCATGTATTACTGACATTTCCCAAATCTTCCATACTAGAGTATTTTTCCAGTTTTGGCCTTCTAATAATACCCCACACAACTGAGGTGTATCCTGTTCTTAGATGAGCTTCACTCATTCATGCAATGATGAAGGAAATCTCATTCTAATATTTTCCAACTGCCAGTTAAGAGCTGGTATCGCTCAGTGGATGAAAATATGGCTCTGGGATACATTCTTATTTCCCAAATTGACCTAATTATGGTGCTAATGGCGATGTACTTCACTGAGTTGTTGTGTGGATGAATTCAATAAACTTCAATGCATTTTCTGGTCTTGGAAAGTGCAATTTAATTATTGTACTGGAAAAACTTCTGTTGTTGGAGATGCCCCTACTTCTGTTGCCTTAATGCAGGGAGCAAGGAGCAGGACTGTACTAGGTAGCTACGCTTCTGACATCAGTGCAGTCCTGCGCTCATTCCTCCAACATCTGCACATTGTTGAAAGAAAAGAAAATTAATGAAGCAAGAGTTGGAACACCTGGGGAACAGAACTTGGCCATATGTCTGTTCCTGCTTTTCCCCTTTTCCTCCTGCTAGCCCCATTTAGAGGAGAAATTAGATCCAACAATGAAATGTCTTGTCTACTGGTGCATATACTCCAGCATTTCACAGATGAAAGCCAGGATGCATGTGGCCTAGCAACATTAAAATGTAGCCAGAAGGGTGTGTCCAGGCAATAACAGGGCAAGAGTCTCTAAAGAAGATGAGCACACATTAAGGAGCCACTTTAAACAGAAAAATCTTGGAATTTATGGATTGAGTTCACGAAAGCCTGAAAACAGAAAAAAAAATCAGATTAATACATACAGTACTCTCTGTGAGTGCGCACAGCACGATTAACAGTAAATATTGTTGTTTGCCTTCAAACCATTTTTTTATTATGGTGACCCTAATGCAAACCTCTCACAGCGTTTTCTGGGGCTGAGAGTATATGATACATCACAGGTGCCCCCATGGGTTTCTATGGCCGAGCAGAGAATTGAACTCTGGTCTCCAGGGTCATAATCCAGTGCTGAAACCACTACACCACACTGGCTCTCAACAGTAAATATAATATTATATGGTGGCTTGTTGTAAATTCAAAATACCTCTATCTGACCTTCAAGAAATCGCAGGATTCTCTCAGATCCACGACAACAGCCATGACTTCTGCCCCTGGGTCATGTCAAATCCCAGCTTCTCTGTAATATAACAGCCTAATATACTTCACAAACCTGTTGTCAGGGCAACAATAGAGAGGTGCGGTGGGTGAGGAAAAATTTTGTATAATACTTTCAGTTCCAGGAGATAAGTGAAATTAAATTAGTTAAGAAAGATAGTCATAAGTATATGCATTCCAATGGCCTTTTACAATGTCTCAAGCTATAATCTTGTACACATTTACTTACGGATAAGTCCCACTAACCTTATTGAAGCATATTTCTGAGCAGATATGTGTATGAGTCCATGGAACATTGCTCTGCAAAAAAAAAAAACCTCTCGAAGTTGTACCTACTGTATTTGCTGGTGTACATGAGTCACTTTCCCCCCCAAAAATGCTGCTTGAAAATGGGGTGCATGTCTTATATGCCAGCAAATAGTATTTGCCAGTGTATAAATGGGGTGCATCTCATACATGCCAGCAAGTACTACCTGCAAGTTACAATTTCATTTGTACGATAGAGCCCTGGCATAAGCGCGCACACAGGCACATATAGGATTAGTAGGGATGGAGAGCAGAAAACCAGTAAAATTAAAATATAAAGTTTATGCAAATATCAAATTCAAATACAAAACAGCAATAAGAGAAGGAGAAAATATTTCTACGGTTAATAGTTTTGACAAGTTAATTTTCATTTTACTCCGTAGTTTCATAATTTATTGTACATTTATTGAATTACTATTTCGTATTTGTACTTCTGTGTTTTTGTATGGAGTTTCTGTGACAGCAGTCCCTCTTGATGTGGAGCCTTTCACCTTAATCATTTTTATTTTTATTTAAAGAAATCTACATAGAATAAAATAAAAATAGACATGTACAACAAAAACAAACTACTGAGAAAAACTAAACACAGAACTTATCACATTCCACCACTCCACCTGCTACCTGTATGTATAACAAAAGCTACAACTAACAAAAAGATCACTTCCAAATACCTTTTCTGCAGATATATAATGATTAAAAAATGCCTCTCTCTCTATTATCTATAAATTACAATCCATATATGGAATTAACTCATCAATTAAGAAAGCCCAGCAGTTATCAAATCATCCTCATTATATTTTAAAAAGTTAATCAGGAGTTTCTTATCTTTCAAAAACATTGTTAGCAATTTTTCTTTAATCTAAATAGTCAATTTGTCCATTTCCGTTAAATCATTAAATTTTAGCTACCAATCCTCTTTGGTATGCACTAAGTTGTTCTTCCATTTCTGAGCATGTAATATCTTTGCAGCTGTTGGAATATTCTTCTATAACCTTTTCTAGTTGATTGTCTATCAATCCCAAAAGAAAGAGTTCAGTTTTTGATTGAATATTTATCTTCAAAAGTTTTTGCATCATACCATGTATTTGGACCCAATATTTTCATCAGGATACTTGGCTCCTGCCATGGTCATATTAGCAAACCCTGCTTAGCTTAACCTGTAGGAAGGAGTTTTAGAATGTGCTTTAGCTATTGCAACATTGTAACTATGGGCAATTATGATTGGCAACACTGTATTCAAGAGCAAGTGACATTTATGGCTTTCACCAGTGAATGCCCTTCGCACCTAATTTTTTATGTTTTAGTATAAAAACCTGTTACTAACTGATGTTCATCAGTCTTAGCAACTTTTTTCAAGCTGCTATGTTGCTCTCATTACTTCAGTAAAGCAGCTGCTGAACTCTGGATGTTTTCTTGGAGAAGAAAGTTAACCAGTGCGTGACAGATTGCTACAACTCCATTTCCAATTGTAACCTTTGGGTCAAGACTCCAGTCTGCTACAAAACGCAGGCTGACTTGGTATATTATATCCAAAGTTTCTAGCCCATTTTATCATTCATTGCTTCATGTGTTCATCTTCCATCTTGAACTTTAGTAAAAGCTTATACATTTTACCAGTTATCTGTTCATCATTTGTGCACAATTGAATTTCAAATTCTGATTTAGACAGTTCAAAAACATAATTTTGTTATCTGATTTAAATGTATCAAAACGCTGCCTATAAGAGAACCACCGAAATCCATATCCTTCCTTGAATAACTGTTCTTTCATTTTCATATTATATTTTCCTTGGCAGTTCTCTAGCACATCTTCATATGTTAACCACTTTTCTTTACAAATTATTTCTTTTCTGTAAAAAGTTTCTTGAGCTGAGACTGAGGCATTTTCTGACATAACTTGTGTTTATATACTTTTCATATTCTCAGTAAGACGTGTTTTAAATAGTGATTATTAAACTCTACATTCACACACCATAGTTGTCCTTCCCAGCCAAACATGAGGCCATGAACTTCTAATTCTAAAAGTTTTTTTATTTCTCAACATTGTCCACTCATTTAGCCACACTAAACAATAAACAGCAAAGTGTAATATCAAATTTATTAACCACAAAACTCCTCATTTAGCATCTTGCTATCTTTTAATCTTCACTCTTAATTTCTTCTTTTGCCAAATTAATCTTGATAAATCCTTGTGCCACTCTTTTAAAAAGATATATTTTTGAAAGAACTGGTATTGTCTGGAACAGGAACAACATTCCAAGTAACACATTCATTAATATAGCAGAAATTCTCCCCAACATAGAGAGATTTAAACTCTCCCATCTCTGCATCTCTTTCTTAATTTTATTCTACATCTTGATGTAATTGTTTTGATATCACATACAATTTGAATTTGTTTTTGTAATCCATCCATCAATCACAAAAGAAAAAGTTCTGGTTTTTTGGTTCCAGTTCCCAGTAGTGTTAATGGAGAATGTAATCCAGTGAGCTCCACTGGATCATGAACCCCTGAAATGTTGTGCCCAACAGGGGAGGCTTCCACTCATAACCTAGTGGACTCTCTGACATGAGGAGAGTCCAAACACTCCAATCCAGCTGAGATAGGGACCAGCTAAGTGTCTGTTTGGGAACAGAGTGACTACAGTGCATCCCAAGGCTGGGGAGAATCACATACTGTGGTGGAGTTGGGGGACGATGGTCTTCTACTCCCCCCCACAAAGACATTACATGATTGCATCTGGACCTCTTGTATGTATATATTTTGATTTTTGTTAACTTTGTTGCTGAACGAAGACAAGTCCTTGATTGTTGCAGCTGAAGCTGTATCCCTAATGTTTAAGTGCCTTCTCATGCAATACAGTATTTAAAGAGAAAGTGTCTTGTTTTAACTGCTATGGAAATGATAAGCTGTACATGCTGAACAAATCAAGCCTTTTTTCCCTTGTTTTTCACTTGGGATTTACTTCTGGATTCTTAAAGGATATGACTATTAGTTTTTGTTAGCTGATTTTCTATCTGTAGACTTTGTTTTTGGATTTTTGAACTAAGGACTCTTTTTCTTTTTTTTTCTTTCTATATGAACTGTTACTGTTACATTTGCCTTGGTTAGTTGGAGTGAAAGATGGCTTATATATTCAACTGAAAAGTATTTAAATGACATTGGCAAGATCATCATGGTTGGAATTAAGCATTTAATGGAATTTAATGCTGACATCATCTCTATTTCCATCTCTGGCACTACTGGTATAGATACCTACTGTTACCCTGTGAATTGGAGGTCCCGGGAGGGGCACCCAAATAACCAAAAGAAACCAAGCAAAGGTGGGAAAATTAGCTGGAGCACTTTCTTAGCTAGTGAGAGGCAAGGTAACTTAGCGGGAATCTTTTACCCTATGTATACAGGTTCAGGTCAGTGAGTTAGCCAGACAGGGTTAAACTAGCAACAATATTTATTAAACAGAAAGCAATTATTAAGAGAACACAAACACACACAGCTAACTAGAAGCGGGAAATAAGAGTTTTGGGGGAAAATGGGTGATACGTCACCAATCTCGCAGTCCTGGAGAAGTCCAATTGTAGAGAAGGAAACTCAGCACAGCGGCCGAGGGGATTTCGCTGAACAGAGCGGCGACAAGGCTGGATGGAAGTCCAAAGCGATCCAGCGAAAGATCCAAGGAGCTCTCAGAACTATAAAGATCCAAGGAGCTCTCAGAACTATAAAGAGAAGGAATGACCGTGGGCTAGTCTGGTCTTGGGTGAAAACAATGAGTTTTGGGCTGGAGACAATGCCTCCGAAAGGTTAGAATTTACATGATTGATTCAAGGTCCAAATTGACAATAGTATAGCCATTATGCAGATGCAGCTAGCTTGGCAGTTGAGCACTTAGCTTGCCAGGGTGCCCGCTCAGAGCCGAAGGTCTTTTGTCATAGCGTGCATCTTTAAAGAAGGTGTGTGCCTGAGGAGGTCTCCTAAAGCACATCTGGCAGTTTCTGGCATGCCTTAATGTAAACAAAGATGAGTCAGCTGTAATTGCCATACCTTAGCTCAGTGCTTGTTTGGCGGCCACGCAAAACTTGGCTGAGGTGGCAGAGCAGGGCCAAATTATGATATCAAAATGATATCTTTGGTTTACCAAAGGCCAGGCCAGTACATGGTGATAACAATCCCCCCCCCAAAAAATGGGCAATTTGACACAAGTTGATCATTTTCCAATTAAACATTTCAAAAGGAATGTAGAGCCGAATAGAGGTCTACAGATTCTGGAGACGTATCACACCAAGGGATTTTGCAACATTTCTAACTAGTAAAAACAGTCCCTAACTAACAACATCCTAACTCTAGCTACACATACAGAAATGCAAAAATGGTACAGTTACAATAACAAAAATGCAATGATGGTTTGAACAATGAACAATAAGAATGCTGGCAATTCAATGAATAATTTGCACAAGAATGTAAAAGGTACAGCAATGATGCAATCATAGAATCATAGAAATGTAGAGTTGGAAGAGACCACACGGGCCATCCAGTCCAACCCCCTGCTATGCAGGAACACCCTCAGAGCACTCCTGACAGATGGCCATCTAGCCTCCGCTTAAAAACTTCCAAAGAAGGAGACTCCACTACACTCCGAGGCAGCATATTCCACTGCTGGACAGGCCTGACTGTCAGGAAGTTCTTCCTGAGGTTCAGGTGGAATCTCCTTTCCTGGAGCTTGAATCCATTGCTCCTGGTCTCTGGAGCAGCAGAAAACAAACCCTTTCCTTCCACTACATGGCATCCCTTCAAATATTTAAACATGGCTATCATGTCCCCTCTTAACCGTCTCTTCTGCAGACTAAACATCCCCAGCTCTCTAAGTCTATGGTTGATAAACAATGCGCAAGGAAGGTTGGAACAAGTGGAGGATGTGGGCAGTTTCAATAATCTGAAGAGGAGAAATGTGGGCAAGTTCAGTGAACAATTTACAATCCAAAAATGTGGGCAGTTTCAAGAATTTGTCCAAAGGGTGCAAATGCGGGCATGTTGAATAAATAATTTGTAGTCCAATGACAATGCGGGCAATCCAACAGTTTAAGGTTGAGACAAGTGGGCAAATGAAGTCCAATAACAATAATGCGAGTTCGTGGTCCTGGGGAGGCGAGGCACAGGCAAAAAGTCTCTGCACGCACCCCCCCCCGCAACAGGAAAGTTTGGGGTCCAGAGGATGCAGGTATGTTGGCAGCTACAACGGGGCTGGAACCATGGCAAAAGAGTCCGGGCAAAGAAGGAAAGGCAAAAATGTCCAAGATCGTGGTCGAGCCAGCCAAGGCATGCTAGCTCTTTGCAGGAGCGGGTTTGCAATACGGCAACAGGAACAGTCCAAACAGGAATGCAGGTAGTGAAGCTTGTCGGGGCACGGCTGGCTGGGGTCCCCAACTACAGGAACAGGAACGGGAACATGTCGTCACGGGCTTGGCTCCTCAACTGGAAGCGTGGTGTATCTGGATTCACACACCCCCCACGGTGCCTTGGGGGCAGTGGACGAATCCGGAGATGGCTTTGGCTATTGACCTATTGCTTGGCAGGAAAGAAGACTGGCATGGGTTATAACAAATGCGAACATTCAATGCAAATTAGTGGTTGGGAACTGAGTTCAAATCATGAAATCCAGAGATGATGGGAACCTCAATGGGTTTTTAACAGAATGTCAGGCAAAGGTGCTAACATGGAGGAGACAGGGGTGACTGTCCCAGATCTTTATCACAGTAAGGTGGAAGATAGTCTGACCACACGTCAGTAGAGAGGGCCTCCATGCAGGGGTACCTTCTGGGGTAGCTCGGGCCTGCAAATCTTGCTCGCTCCAATATTTCACTAAAGAGCTTGTTTAGAACAATCACACATAAGTTACTGCTGCTGAAGCCCCATTTGCAATGGCAGTGGTACCCATTTGCTCAAAAGCGACTAGGTTGGCTCTGGTCTTAGCTGAACTAGGTTATACTCTGGCCTTCGCCCGGCAGCGAGGGTTCCCAAACCGGTTAAAGGACAGAAATTGAATCCAATCCAAGGCAAGCACAGGCTACGCTTGCTTGTTGCCAGAGCAGACGTTGACGCTACCGGAGATTGTCCGGGATGGTTGGGTCTACGTGTGCAAATATTCTAGTAACATATGCAAATTGGGAGCAATGCACCGGGGCCAAGCATCTTGCCAATTATGTGGGTCTCCAGCCCTTATGGGGCATTGGAGAGTGGACATATACACCTTTGGAACATACGGCCGAATTGAGTTGCAAACTTCGGAGCAGCCAAGACTGTTCTCACCCTAACAATCCAAGCACGCAAAAAGAAAGGGGAGAGAGGTCTCTCCAGGGCAGAAACCATTCAGGGCTGTAGACTGGAATTTAACTAACAAAACTGCAAACCAAAGCACAACAAAACTACCTACATGGCAAAACTATGTACAGTTACTGGGAGCTCAGGAGGGGGTCGCCACTCCGCCTCCGCTCCGTACAGACAGCAGCCATTCAACCATTGTGAAACACCTCATAAATGGAGGCAAATGCCTTGGACAAATTAATGGCAGGCACTTCCTTGCAGCTCAAGGAAGTCTGACAAAACATGGGGCTTACATTGGGTCTTTGGGGACCGGCACCGGGATCTTCTGGCTCGGAGATGAACACCGAGGCAGGATCAACCAGCTGACCCTTCCAGTCTTTCAATTTAAGGTGGAGGCTGGCATCTAATCCAAGTGCCTCCCAAAGCATCGCATGGGTTGGCAGGATGGTGATCAAGACAGAACCAAGGACTGTTCTTGGCCCCTCTCAAAATCACTTGTGTCACAATACCTAGGGTGCCTCTGAGCATGAAGACACGCTGGCACCAAAGCAGCAGTGCGGAGGGGAAGGCAGTAGCCAGGTCCACCTCTATGTGACATTTAGACTTTTCCATTTTTGAAATCTCCCAGGCTGGACTACAGCAAAGGGGAGTAAGTGGAGTCAAGTTGGGGGTGCCAGGGTGAGTGCCATTGCTAACCTGGGCTCTGGCTGGGCAGGAGCCAATCGCTGTTTAAATCCCCAATCCCTTTGGAATTTCCCTTGAAAGATGGCATGGAGAGGAAGGACTCTCCTGGCCATGGCCTCAAGGAAATCCTGGGGGAAACTGCTGGTTCTTAGCTGGAGGTTGAGAGCAGGGACGATGGAGAGCTTTGGAAGCATGGGGCTGGCTTCCGCTGGCAGTGTGCTCTCCTCCTGACACACTGGCTGGCAATATCTCTGTCAGATTTGGTGGGGACTTCCTCCTGAGCCTTAGCCTGGTGCGATCCTTGGTGCTGTGAAAGCACAGTGACCTCCGAGATGGCAGGACTCGCGCTTGGGGCTGTGTCATGAGGAGGGGCAGTCTGCTTAGTTCTAGTGCGCCCTGGGCGCTTGTGTTCTCTGGGGGGCCTAGGTAGGGGTCCTCCCCAGCCATACCCGAGCAAACGGATAACGTCGGGAGTGGGCTCACCCTGTCTTGTCAGGTTGGGGAGCAGCACTTTTGGCGCTGCTCCGGAGTCTGCAGGAGGGGTGGCAGGAGTCTTGTCCCTACAGGTCCCAGTGCCTGCCGTCACCGTGAATCTACTCTGTGTATTGGGCTTCAGCCGAGCCGCAACTTGCTGGGGGAGATCCCGGGACCAAGGGCACCCCTAATCCTGAAAGTCCAAAGTTGGGTAGTATCCAGCCGGAGGTGGGCCGTTCGTCACAGCCTGGACCAGCTGTTTACTACCTGGCACAAAATGTTTGTCTAGAGCCCCAAGAAGCTCCGATGTGGGCCGCCTGTCAAACTGGGTCATGTCCAGTCCGCACCGGCGTAACATGCTCCACATCCTGGCCCTGTCCATAGAATATGCCTGAGTTGTGGGATCGTACCCACCAGACGTTTCTTGGGGAGGACCGGACTCAGGAGGCAGTTTGGGGGCAGTGGGCTGACTACGGGAGTCCCTTCCCTGCCACTGCCTGTCCTGTTGGGGAGTGGGGTGTGAGTTCCAGTTCCTTCATGGAACGGAATTCGGCGTGGACTTTCTGTGCTGGGAATGGGGTCCATAATTGGAGTATGTCACCTCCAATAAGGGTTCCCAATTCCCGGGGTCTCTCCTGTGGGCCTTTGGGGGAGGACGCAGGGAGTCAGCCTCTCGCAACAGGTTGGCAACCCGGCGGAGGTTGTTCCCAAGCTCTTCCCAGGATGTTGTGGCCGGTTCCACCAAGCCGAGGGTCAGTCTTGTCTCGCGGTTCAAGCCTCCGTATAACAGAGTCTTGAACTCAACGTGATCAAAATTGTACCCGTGAGTCGTCAGGGGTACCTTCTCGGCCAGAATCGCGAGTAGCTGCTTCCGCACTACGTAAGCCTCAGGATTCTCACGAGGACCCTGCTGCTCCATGACGTAGAGCACACTCGCGCTCTGTCCGGGCCAAAGGATCCTCACTACCTCTCACATCCAGTCATGTGCCTCGAGCCACCACAGCCGATTTAAGGGTAGGGAGGTCCGAAGGGGACATGCAAAGGCGGGCCAATTGGGTCAGGTCCTGGCCATTGGCTGTTGGGTGAGAATGTATCACCGCGTTGAGCCACATGATGCTGGTAGACCGATTCAAAGGTCCCAGCTGGTCTGCTATTGCTTTCACCTCAGTTGCATGCCAGGGGACTCTAGTCTCAGTGATCTGCCTCTCCTGTGTCTCTAAACCAGAACTGCCTTCACTAGCGGGGACGGTCCTGCGGGTCATGGACCGCTTCTCTACTGGGTGGACTGGCACCTTAGGGGCTTCCCAGTCCGGATTGTGAGGAGAGGAAGCCAGGGCGTCTGCTGGCAATGTGTCCTCGGGCAAGTCTTGGGCAAAACTCGGGAGCAGCTCCAGACACATTGCCGAAATTAGGGCCTTACGTGTCTGGAGCTGACTTTCTAATGCAGCAATTTGCTTATGGCAGACTGCATGACTAACGGTCTCTTGCTGTTCCTTTACCTGACTGACCATAAACTTAGCCGCAGCCCTAGCGTGATCAAGCTCAGCCTCTAAGGCACGGGCTTTCTCTTCCCAGGTCTAGGCAACCAAAGTGACATCACTAAGCTGTGCGGAGGCCTGCACAACAGACACAAAAGTTATCTTGTCCGCTCACAAGGTCTCAATCTCGGCGTGAAGCCGGGCATTCTCCTTTTCCATTTCTGCTAGATTTCCCCGGATCTCAGCTAGGGCACCACTAGCATCTCTGGCCGCAAGCCAAAGTCCCCAAGCTGCCAACGAATCCTTCAAAGGCCCGAATGGGTTCTTTGATTTATGCGCCAGGGTGTACACTTCACGGAGAGAGGTAAAGGGGTCGACCGTCTGGAAGACAGAGTCTCTCCAGGGGCACTTGCCTTTACCCAAAACCCATCTCTCCAGTTTCCCATGGACCTCCTCTTCGCACGTGAGGTCTTTAACTGCAGCGGAGCTCTCCTTAGCCATCTCTACCATAATAACACAAAGACTCCCTACACAAACACCACAGCAACAACCACAAGTTCCTATACAAATACAGGATCAGGACCTGGAGTGACGGGTAGGATCACCTAGACCCCTTGGGGAGCTAAGGAAAACGAACTCTCAGGAACTTCTCTAGGGAAGAGGGAAGGGAACCAAACTCCAGCCTGCCCAAACAAAGTCACTTTTGTGCGCTCAGGCCCGGTTCTGCACCTCGTCAGCACTGAAGCCAAAAGGACGAGGCCAATGGTTCAGGGACGGGGAGGCCACACGAGGCCCAGGGAACCCTTTCACTGGAGGGGGGGTGACGAACCCAATGGAACTTACTCCACTGTCTGGCTGAACAGTGGGGGAAGAGGGACAAGGAACCCAAAACTGAACTGCCCCTAACGGGTTTTCTGGGTGAGGGGGCCCTTCCTCTACCTCGGGCTGAACTGCTAAACCCACAGCTAGGTCGGAACTCACCACCTGCACCTAACAAGCTGGCAAATCGGGACACACCCGAAAAACTGAGAAGCGGAATCACCACCCGCGCCTTCTCCAATACCAACAAGCCAAAACCAAAGGGGTACTACACAATGGGACAACGAGAAGTGGGGCTGCTCCTTCTGTGCTGTGTGCCTTGCTACTAAGATGTTGAGTGTGTGTAGACTGTTCCTGACGTGCTAGGCCTAAGACACGTACAATCCCAGCCCACGATAGACCCAAGATGGGGAGGTGGTTCCCAGGACAAGACAAGAGAGGGGTACAGATATCCACTCGATAGAAGTACTGCACATACACACAGAAGTCACACACACACACTAACCTGCCTATCGGTGTTCTAAAACAGCTCACTGACCGTTCTCTAAGTCAGTACTGCCCGATTTGAGGAAGTTTGCAACTCCTTCTCAAATTAGGGGTACCAGGGTTGCCCGCATTGCTCCACCACTCTGTTACCCTGTGAATTGGGAGTCCCAGGAGGGGCACCCAAACAACCAAAAGAAACCAAGCAAAGGTGGGGAAATTAGCTGGAGCACTCTCTTAGCTAGCGAGAGGCAGGGTAACTTAGCGGGAATCTTTTACCCTATGTATACAGGTTCAGGTCAGTGAGTTAGCCAGACAGGGTTAAACTAGCAACAATATTTATTAAACAGATAGCAATTATTAAGAGAACACAAACACACAGCAGTTTTGGGGGGAAATAGGTGATACGTCACCAATCTCGCAGTCCTGGAGAAGTCCAAATGAAGAGAAGGAAACTCAGCACAGCAGCCGAGGGGATTTCGCTGAACAGAGCGGCAGCAAGGCTAGATGGAAGTCCGAAGTGATCCAGCGAAAGATCCAAGGAGCTCTCAGAACTGGGGGTTTTTATAGGAGAAGGAATGACCGTGGGCTAGTCTGGTCTTGGGTGAAAACAATGAGTTTTGGGCTGGAGACAATGCCTCCGAAAGGTTAGAATTTACATGATTGATTCAAGGTCCAAATTGACAATAGTATAGCCATTATGCAGATGCAGCTAGCTTGGCAGTTGAGCACTTAGCTTGCCAGGGTGCCCGCTCAGAGCCGAAGGTCTTTTGTCATAGCGTGCATCTTTAAAGAAGGTGTGTGCCTGAGGAGGTCTCCTAAAGCACATCTGGCAGTTTCTGGCATGCCTTAATGTAAGCAAAGATGAGTCAGCTTTAATTGCTCAGTGCTTGTTTGGCGGCCACGCAAACACTTGGCTGGGGTGGCAGAGCAGGGCCGAATTATGATATCAAAATGATATCTTTGGTTTACCAAAAGCCAGGCCAGTACACGGTGGTAACACCTGCCTCTGTAAAATCTTGGTTTGATTTGTAATAGTTGTCTTTGATGAAAATTTCCTCAATTCTTCTTCCTTTCTTTTTATCTCATCCAAAATCAGTTTAATTTCCCCTCTCTCCTCTTTTTAAATTCAGAGTTATTTTGGATGAAACAATCTCTTAGGAATCAGGTCTACTGCAACACCTGCTTTGAGTTTATCATCAGTCAAGTCAAATTGTTTATATTTGCATCTCAATATGGATAGTTACACTGGTGTTTTGCCTGGAATTAAGCTGTCTGTGAGACACACACATTCTACAATACACATAGTTTATTACTTTGTATTCTAGTCCTTATGTATGTTATTTTATGTTATACTTTACATTTCCAGCCTCAAAGTTCACAACCAAATCAGCATGGGCCTATAACAGTATGAGAAGGAATGTGGAGCATCAGCTGAAGGGTGATTTTTTGGTGTTGATATTGATAATTCTGTATGTTTCCCAGGGCTTTCTTAATGATCCAGAGGAAGAGAGAGCCAGCATGGTGTAATGTTTTAGTGTGGGACTAGGATTTAAAGATGGCTATCATGTCACCAATCAGTCTTCTCTTCTACACGCTAAGCATACCCAGCTATCTATTGTACTCCTCATAGGGCTTGGTTTTCAGGCATTTTATCATCTTGGTTGCCCTTCTCTGGACATATTCCAGCTTGGCAGTATCTTTTTTAACCCTTTTTGCCCAAAATCAAATCAAACATACATTTAAAAACAGATTAAAAACAACACAGCACCAAAATGGAGAAACCATTCTATAAAACAATCAGTTCCCAAATGCTTGCTGGAATAGAAATGTCTTTACCTGATGGAGGAAAGACAGCAAGGAGGGAGCCAGCTTAGCCACCCAAGAAGGTGGTTCCAGGATATAGGAGCAGCCACAGAGAAGACCCTCTTCCACATTTCCACCGAATGTACCTGTGTGGATGAAGGGATTGAGAGGTGCCTCATCAGACGCTATGATCCTTCAGATAGCCTGGACTCATACATTTCTTGTAATGATAGAATCATAGAGTTGGAAGGGATCACTAAGGCCAACCAGTCCAGCTGTCTGCTATAAAGGGATGCATAATCAAAGCATTCCCAACAGTTGGCCATCCAGCCTTTGTTTAAAAATTTCCAGGAAGGATATTCCACCACAGTCTGAGGTAGTGTATTCCAATGTTGAATAGCTATTACACCAGCAAATTCTGCCTAACGTGTAGATGAAATCTCTTTTCCTGTAGTTGTACAGGTCACATTTAAATCTCAGCTCATCTGAAAGTTCTTTATATAGCCATCGTGGTTTCTTCAGCTACCTTCTATTTTTCATTCTAATTAGAATTCTTTGCAGTCGTGCTTTATCTTGTCTTTAAAATGCATCATGACAAATTTCCTTCTTTTGAGCATTTCTGATATCACCATATTTCTTTAAGCTTATTGAGATCTGGTTTCTTAAAGTTCAGAGTGTGAATTCAGCTACATCACCACTCTATTTATCTTTGGTTAGACCTTGCCTGGAATACTGTGTCCAGTTTTGGGTACCACTAATGAAATCAATGGTATACTTCTAAACTCACAGTGATAGTTTTGCTCCTGTGTATCACATTATTGTGAGAACCAGCATGATGTAATGGTTTGAGTGTTGGACCTGGAGATCTGGTATGTCTCTCCCCCTGCATCCCTATATTATTCTTCCCCAGTTCAGTCATTACTATGTTTTCTATAATGAATCTTCCATTTTTACACAAATACATTTTTACCTAATCATCACATGTATTTATATTTTAACCAATCCATTACCCCTTTCCATTCTCTTTCGAAGTTCTGAGCAGACTTGTTTTTTTAAAGAATATGCTAATTTTTCAGTCTCAACCATATCCAAGACTTTTCATTTCCATTCTTCTAAATTAATTTCTGTTTTTTCTTTCCAATGCTTAGCCCATGTCAACGTGCTGCCGTAATTAAATACAATATTATCTTTTGGTGTCTTCTAATCTCTCGATTCTGACCTGATATATTCAACAAATAAAATTCCAGTACCAATTCAACATTCACTTCACAAACTTTTTGAATTACATCATGAATTCACTTCCAAAATTTCTTTACATTTTGACAAGTCCACCACATATGAAAAAAAGGTTCCCACCTTCTCCCCACATTTCCATCACTTTGTATCTCCATTTTTTGCTATTTTTTGCAACCTCTCTGGAGTCATATACCATCTGTGCATCATCTTATAGAAGTTTTCTCTTAAATTTAAATTCGGAATAAATTTTATATCTGTTTTCCATACTTTCTCCCAAGCATCAAATTCAATTGGGTGACCTACATTCTGAGCGCATTTAATCATCGTCCCTTTTATTATATCTGATTCTATTTCCCTCTTTAATGGTGGCTTATATAATTTAGAGATTCTCTTCTTTTGATGTTCTTTCAATAGTAAGTCCAATTCATTTTCTTTTCTCTCAAATCCCTATAATTTTTGGTCCATTTTAAACATTTCTTTTAATTGTTGCCAAGAGAATCAATTTAATTCATGTCCATCAGCTTTCAGCTCTTCCACCATTTTCATTCTTGGATTGTCTCTCACCCCTTACAGTATATCATAATATGTTAGTTATTTTCCTTGTTTTGTTGGGGTAATTTTCAACACTTCCTGAGGTGATGTCCAAAGTGGGAGATTTATGTAATATGTCTGCTTTATCTGTAGCTAAACCTTCAGTAAGGATTTCCAGATGCAATGATTACTAAATTCCTTTTTCGCCGCTAACTTATTGTAACACAGATAACCATGCCATCCAAATCTATTGTGAAATTCCTCCAAATCTTTTGTCAATGATTTTTCTAACAAAATCCAATCCTTAATCCAGTCCATACAACAGGCATGGTAATATATCTTAAACAGTGGTAAATCTAGTCTGCCTCTCTCTTTTGCATCTTGTAATATTTTAAATCTTATTCTTGGCTTTTTGCCTAACCAAATAAATTTTTCTCCCATTACTCCTCCCAAGAAAGACAGATTTAATTTACTCCATTTTCCCATATTATTTTTAATGTCTTTCCATGTTTTTTGATAATTATTACCAAATAATTCTTGATTCTTCTCTGTGATAGATATTCCTAGATATTTTATTTTCTAGGTAAGTTAGTATCCTGATATTTTTTTGAACTCTATTTGCTCTTTTTTCAACATGTTCGATGTCATTAACAGAGTTATCATTTTCTATTGCTTTCACTTTGGAGCAACTGTAGCAGCAGAGCATTCTTTCAGACACATTCAGATAAGTACCAAATGAAGCCTAATGATGACTCCAGCAGTTCAGTCTTCCTTGAAGGACAGTTTTATAGAGTTATTTTTGTTAATTTAGTACATCATGGTTCTTACAGAGAGGAAAGGTTGTGGAGGCAACTACACATGTGCAATGGTATCAGCTTGCACTTCCAACAGATATAGTTCTTCTCATTCTCAAGCAATACTACTGAAACCACTTATCTTTTTAGACTGAGTGATTAAGGTTTGGTTGTTGTTTTTTTTCCATTTGTCAGCTGCTTAGAGGTCCCTTTTATCGATTTCTGATTGCCTGGGCTTCCCGCCTCATGAATTATGGTAAAGTCCAGACAGACTTTAGCATAAACCCTCCACTTAAGAATTCTTAAACTCAGGCATTTCTAAATTAAACAAGTAGCTATGAGCATTACTTCTTTAGCAGAAAATTTGGTACCAGAAGCAGAAATAACATGGACAGAATAGTTGCAGGTTCCTACACCACAAAAAAGAAGAGCAGTTCAACATGTTTCAGCAAACTTATTATTCAAAACTAACAATATGTGCGTGTGAAATTAAACATACAGGTCAGATAAGCCTTATATAAGTAAACAAAAACCTTTGAACCTTCTAGAGACCAGTTGAAAGGTTTTTCCAAAAAATGCACTCAGATTACTTTTTTTTCTTTCACTATCCTCCAGTACCCTGATAAAAAAATTAGTACATTACAAAAAGCAAGAAGAGAGACAAAAATATGATAAAATAATATAGAATCATAGAATCATAGAGTTGGAAGAGACTACAGAGGCTGTCCAGACCAACCCCCTGCTTTGCAAGAACGCACATCAAAGTATTCCCAACAAATGGCCATCCAGCTTCTGCTTAAAAACTTCAAAAGAAGGAGACTCCACCACACTCTGAGGCAGCATATTCCACTACTGCAGTGGTTCTCAACCTCCCTAATGCCGTGACCCCTTGATACAGTTCCTCATGTTGTGGTGACCCCCAACCATAAAATTATTTTCGTTGCTACTTTATAACTGTAATTGTAACTTTATAACTGTAACTGTAACTTTATAACTGTAATTCTGCTACTGTTATAGTTACTGTAACTATAACTTTATAACTGTAATTTTGCTACTGTTATAGTTACAGTAACTGTAACTATAACTTTATAACTGTAATTTTGCTACTGTTATGAATCGTAATGTAAATATCTGATATGCAGGATGTATTTTCATTGTTACAAATTGAAGATAATTAAAGCATAGGTTTGCTAATGAAAAAAATATATTACAAATAGCTGCATTAATACAAAAGAAGATACATGCCATAGTTCAGTCAATACAGTTCATTAAAGTATATGTTCAAACTGAAACAAGAAATACAGTCAGACAGTCTAAGAAGCACTGGTGTAATGAATCCTGAGGGGAACATCTAAGATCACGCAAGCAACCAGCTACTCTGAAGTTCTGTCCTTGTGGCAAGCTGGAGTCATTAAGACTCCAAATCTCACCAGCCCCAACTAATAGAGCCAAGAAGGGCTGCAACCCAACAGCTGGAAGGTCATGATTTCTGACTCTTGGCTCACACTGGCTGGCAGCAGCTCTCTTTCCCAGACATATCTGACTCTGAGGGTATTTCTGCACCACACTGTTACAGTGCTATTATTCCACTTTCAACACCCTCTGGATCCTGGGGTTTGCAGTTTAGAGAGGGGCCTTTGAGGGGTCCCTCCCTAAATTGCAAACCCCAGGATTCCATAGGATGTCGAAGGTGGAATAATAGTACTACGGGGCCTTTCTGCATTACCCTGTTATCCTGCTATTATTCCACTTTCAGCATCCTGTGGAATTCTGGGCTTTGTAGTTTTCTGAGGCCCAAGAGCTCTCTGGCTGAGAATTCTAAAGGCCTCACCCTAAACTGCAAAGCCCAGGATTCCATAGGAGGTTGAAAGCAGAATAATTGAGCTATAACAGTCTAGTGTGGAAATGGCCAGGGCTTCATCTGAACGTCCTCCTCCTCCTCCTCTCCCACCTCCCAAAAAATAATTACCCAGGGAAAGGAAGGAAGGGTTGCCCCTGAGCAGGAGAGTAAAGAGATCAGAAAACGAGCTGGAAAGGGCAAGAGGGGGATGCCAGCCCCGAAGGCCGGAATTCACTGTCCACCGCCGGCGTGGCATGGCATGGCAGAACAGCTGGGGGGGGGCTTCCCTCAAGGGGCGCCGAAAGCAAAACCTCCCCCATCCCCTGCCTTCTCTTTTCGTCACCCAAAATCATTGTCCATAGACTTACCATTATCTTCGTCTCTGCCGCCACCATGGCTGCTGCCCCCGCCTTTGCGGACAGTAAGGATGCCGCCCCTGAGGGGAATGGCCCCGTCAGAGCAGGAGCAGCCAGGCATCGCTGGCAGAGGCCCGGCCTAACCAGCGGTGGTGGCGAAGGAGGCGGCGGCTGGCTGGCTCCCACTTCAGCGGCCTCTCAAGCCAGGGTGCGGCTCTGGCAGGCCACGCAGGCCTCACGCTCGCCTCCCTCCGCCCCGCCTAGCCCGGGTCTCTTGGCCGCCAAGCTGCTCCCAGCACCGCCTCGACAGCCCAAACTCCGGGCCCGGCAGCGCCGCTTCTTGCCCCCCGCCGCCGCCAAATCCCCCTTTGCCTTCGCCTGGGGATGGCCCCGGGGGAGCCCTCTCGCCAGCCAGCCACCTCCCCGCTACCTGCGCCGGCGACAGTGGCAGAGGAGGCGGCAGCTGACTGGCTCCCGCTCCGGTGGCCTCTCAAGCCAGGGTGTGGCTCCAGCAGGCCACGTAGGCCTCACGCTCACCTCCCTCTGCCCCGCCTAGCCCGGGTCTCTTGGCCGCCAAGCTGCTCCCAGCACCACCTCGAGAGCCCAAACACCGGGCCCGGCAGCGCCACCTCCTGCCCCCCGCTGCCACTATGCCGGCTCCTACCTGCAGCCACCCAGTCCCCCTCCGCCTTCGCCCAGGGACAGCCCCGTGGGGAGCCCTCTCACGAGCCAACCGCCTCCCCGCTACCTGCACCTGTGGCAGTGGCGGAGGAGACGGCGGCTGGCCTGCTCCTGCTCCGGCGGCCTCTCAAGCCAGGGAGCGGCTTCGGCGGGCCACGCAGGCCACATGCTCACCTCCTCCCACTTTGCCTAGCCCAGGTCTCTCAGCTGCCAAGCTGCTCCCAGCGCCACCTTGAGAGCCCAAACTCCGGGCCCGGCAGCACTGCCTCCTGCCCCCCGCCACCACTATGCCGGCTCCTACCTGCAGCCGCCCAGTCCCCCTCTGCCTTCACAGTTCTGCCCAGCCCCCCTGTCACCACGCTACCCGCCCTGGGGTTGCTGGGAAGCACGGAAGCACGGCACCCTTCCCGGCGGGTGGGGAAAGGCTGCCGCCCTGGCAACCAGCCGAGAGGGGCCTGCTAGGCCACGGCGGCCTTTCCCCACCCGCCAGGAAGGGAGCTGTGGTTCCGCCTGGCCCCCCCATTGCCATGCCACCAGCCCCAGGGTTGCTGGGAAGCACGGCCTCTACCTACCTCGCAGCCAGCCGAGAGGGACCCGATGGGCGATGGGTCATCCCCTGGTGTCCGTGCCTCGCTCCAGGGGGAGAAAGAGGGAAGAGTGAACGCAAGAGCCCATGTGGGCCGTCCACTCCTCCCCTTCTTCCCCGCCCACCTGCCAGCTACATGGGGAGGGTGGAGGAGGAAAAGATGGCACCGAGGAGGAGGCGGCCCAAGTGAGAAAGGCCGCTGGTGGCAGCGGCGGTGAGGGGGAGCGGCGACCCCCGTGAAAGGGTCATGCGACCCCCCCGGGGTCGCGACCCCAGGTTGAGAACCGCTGCACTACCAGATGTATGCTAGTGTAGTATCATAAATTAGTATCTTAAGATCCCAGTCTTATCAAAGTGTAATCCTTTGTGAAGTTTCTCTTACCTGTTTCTTGGACAATGTTAAAAAAGAAGTACTTAAACCAACTTCCAGAGTTGATTTCTCTTTTAACATAACTTAATAAAGTCTGCCATTAGCTGTCTAACAAAGGTCAAACTAACTGTTACTTAATCATTTAAAGAGAAGTAAAAGAAGTACACAAAATTCCTTATTGTTACCATCACCAATAAAGAGCTTGTTTAAAATCATAAAGATTACTTTAGGGTAAATTTACCCATCTCTCCATTCCTCTTCTACTTTAACCATATATTTTTCATTAATTTGACAAGTCAAAAGGTCATGCTCTTTCATTTCAATTAGATTTACTAACCAATGATCAGTGTCTGAAGTGATTTTACTTTTCAAACTTTTGCAAACAGAATCCTTGTGGTGGAGACTATATTTAATAAAGCTCTCCAGAATCCAATTACATTTTTTTCTGAAATATATGTGTCAGGTTTAATACAAAGGATTCTGGGCTTAAAGGAAATTTAATTTGAAATCTCTTGGATTAGACTTCATTTATATAAACATTGCTTTCCTTCAATCAGAAGAAGAGATCTTAGTGGTTTCTTCTTTTCGGTGACCCTCCATCAGATTACTTCAGCTATCTGATTGCATCAACCCTTCTAATATAACATCTTTCTTGGGTTCATTATGGGCCAGCTCACTGTTCATGTTGCCTCACCAACTTATATTATTTATAGTTAGGCTGGCTTTATGCCTGGAACTGGTGAATGCTTACCCTCTGAGTAATTGACAGATATTCCACAATACAAAAACTTTCTGCTTTATATTTTAGGCTTGATAAGCACATTATTTACTTTTCTGAGTCATGCATTTCAGAAGCTATAACCCAAATCAGCACTCAGCTTGTATCAACACTAACATAGTGGAGATGTCAGTCAGTACAGCAGCTCCTTTACCATCCATATTCAGTCATCCTATAGAGGGAATGTCACAGCACTCTAGGACTCTCCCTCAAACTCCTCCATGAAAAGCCCACACAAAACATGTGTTGTCCCTGTCCTGTTAGCTAAACCCCTGTCTACTGGACTCCAGAGACTAAGGGATCAGCTGCATAGATAGCTAGTAGCGGCTAGCTCTGCGTCCAACCAAGTCAGTGACTCATTTCCTCTCAGCACAGAACTGCTACTCCTTGGACCATTTGCTTTGGCAAACCATGTGGCCTTAGATCCACAAAAACACACAAGTAAGCCTCTAAACAACTCAGCCAAATAAGCAGCCTGGTCCAAAACACACAAGCTTACCTTATTTTGCCTACTACATCAATTCATCACAAAATGCTGATTGTCCTTGTACTGTTAACCAAACTCCTGTCCAAATATTTGTGGAATTTTTGTGATACTCCAAAAAATCATAGCCAAATAGTTTCAGACTCCCGATCCATGAAATCCATTAACAAAGGGATAGGTAGCTGGCAGTCTCTGAAGCTGCATCTGTCCCAGACACAATTTGCAGAGACTGGCACCCTCACCCAATCTGTTCTGGAAGCTAACAGATTACATTAAAGAGGATGCAAGTAGGACGTAGGGAAGCAACCACTAGGTATAGCAAATGTGACTTAGGTATTGTAATTCCTCCATACATTTTTCTTTCCTGAGTCAAAATGTTCTTACCTTCCTTCACTAGAGATCTTGAGAAATGCCTCTGTGCTATCTCCAAATGAAGAACTTGAGAAACACTTGAGAAAATATGTGATGAGGAACATCCTGAGAAAGGTAGTTCAGTGGGTGCTTTATTGCTTTTTTTCATTACTGTAATATGATGTGTTCCAAAGAGGGAACACAGACTTCAGGGGATGCAATTGTTCTCTACTTTTTTTGGTAAATGAAATTTCACATGTGCGTTATTTCTTTCCTTGAAATTCCTTTGAAAACGATCTAATTTTTTGATACCATGAGTAAAAAAGCTCCTGGTTCAAGTTTAAAGACTAAATACTTCCTTGCTTCTTAGCTAAAGAATCAATTCCCTTATCTGGGGCAGGGGTGGCGGGTGGGGAAAGGAGGGAATGTAGGCCTAGAAAGGTCTCTTCAGTGGATGAAAGCACTAAACTTTTCAAGTGATACTTCTGTGTTCTTAAATGTGTTTTTTTCAATCAGCTAAAGTCTTTAAAAGACTTTGGGGAGTGTCTTTTTAAATATATGCCTGGAAGTGGACTCTTAAAGGACTGAAGGTATCATCTATTGGAATGTTTAAAGAGGCTATTTTAAAAGATACTAAAACATACTAAAAGTTCATAAAAATACTCACCAGAAATGGTGTCTTAAAGAAGAGGAAGACATTTGTTTATCTTTTGGTCAAGGATGGTCACATGGCTGGAAGAATAACAGGGTATGATGTTTTACTAACCTTTAACTCTGAGCCTGATTCTGCTTCCTGGAAAGTGAGTTATTTTTCCTAGAGAGAAGGTCTGTGCTGCCCTTACTTTTTGTGGTGGAGAAGAGTTATTACAAGTATTTTTGTAAGGTTTTTTTTTTTTTGCCAACTGTCAAAATGACCTCTTAAAGAGTAACAAAGCAGACACAAGCTGCGAGCTTAACTAGAAGAGATTCGGTGCAGCAGACAAAGGAAGTAGACACAATTCAGATGATATTGAATGAACTTAAGAACATGAGAGAAGATATTAAGGAGTTAAAACAACTGAAAGAGGATTTGAATCAGATGAAGATGGAAATCAAACAGTTACAGAATAACATGAAGGACTTAAGAGGTTTTCTCAGTCAAACAACCAACCAAATAATTCAGTTTTTAGTATATATCACTAAAAATCCTCTAGTTAAAACAATCAAACTATATATAACTAATAAAATTATCAGCTTCATCTCCTCTTCCACATGCAGATTGAATTCTACTCTCTTTCACCTAGTTTTGCTATCATAGTCTTATGCATTCTAACCAATTTTCTAATATCATACATCACACTGCATCCTTTTTAAATGGATAATAATAAAGAAATAATTATTTAAGCTCTTAACATGATATCAATTACTAACTCCTTTGTCCATATATTCATTTAATTTATTTGCATATTATAACCAAAATTTCTAATTCATTCTCAACCACAAGCATGTGTGTGTGTGTGTGTGTGTGCGTGCGGATACACACACAGGCCCTTTCCTCACAGTGTAGTCACTGAGTAGCTGCAACAGCTTGAAGAGGCGTGCATCTGCACAACATCGTTGCTATTACGTTGATGTTAAGTTGCTGGCACACCTTTGCCTGTTGCTAAAGTGCTGAATTTGAGCAACGGAAAAAATGTGTTTTCACTCCCTGAGACTGCTTCTACTACGTTTCTGCAACTACATGCGGAACCGTTGAAGCGCATTCTCACACGAATGGGTGGGTACACGGTGTGCCTGGCTCAGTACACGTGATGTCGTGTCTGTGTAGGGACGTCCTTCCCAAGATTTTTTTAAAAAAAGAGGTCCAATGAAATGGGTGAGGGCGGGCCATAGGCGGAGCAGGGGAGTGATGAGGAACGCTGTAATGCAGAACAAGAAAGCGGTCTTTGCTGCCTCAAGCAGAGGACAGTGCAGAATGCCGTGTTGCAGAAATGGAACCATAAACTCTGCTTCTATGATGCTATGAGGCGTTTCTGCCATCTCATGCAGAAAGGGCCACAGTTGGCCCCCCACATTCACTAGGGTTAGGGTTTGCAGGGCCCTCGCAAAAGTAGAAAAATCATAAACATCAAAATGTGTGTATGTGTGGGGAGGGACCAAGGCATGGTGAGGAAAACAGGCATCCAAGGTTCATGGAAAGGAGAAGGAAGAGTTGGTGGGTTGGCCCTATACTTCCTTTCTCTTGATCATCCCCTTTATTGGGGGGGCATTGGGAGCATGGAGAGAGTTTGTGGTGCTAAGAAATCATGTTGTGAGCTGTCCTTAGCTGGACAGATAGTGGATGGTGGAGGAGGACCAGAGGTGGGTTTTTAAAAGGTTATGCAGCCTGGACTTCCAGCAGCATCATGAGCTGCTAGGATGCACTTAGCACAGCAGTGAAAGTAAGCCTGCCAATTGAGGTCGAGTACCTGTCTTTTTTCAAAGAAAGATGGGATGAAGTTGCTTCTTTGGGAAATCTCGCTAGATTTGATTTCCAGTGATTACTGCCTGGAGAGAAAGGGCAGATCGTCGGACTACTGTCTGAACCCGTCACGGACATCGCTGAGGGGATCGAGTTGCTATTACCCCGCTACGGCCCCTGCTTCAGGGTAAAGGCTCATCGCTGCTTTTTTAAAGACTTTTAAGACTTCCAAGCTGCAAGTATCAAACTCCAAGAATTTAAGGTAAGGTAATCTCCAACTGAAGTTATCCTAGCTGTATGGTGAGCACCCCTCTATTATTGAACCAGACTCAGGATTAAGAATTGAACAATTATAATAAGTCAAATAGAAGATAATCAGATATTTTCCCAGCCATATTAGCAAACGTATGTTAAAAATGATAATAACTCAAAATAACTCTTTAACTATTGGGATAACTTAAACCTTGGACAGTGCTTATAGCTACGTAACATACACATATATCGGAACTGACTCGACTAATAAGACTAATTGGAATTGACTGGTCTAATTTGGACTGTCCGAACTTTCTGGTAATAGAACTGGATTGAACAGACAGACTAATGTTACAAGGCTGAACACCGTACTCAAAGAAGAAATTCTTGAAGAGACACTAACAATTTAACGGACTCAACTTAAAGTGGCATAGCTGAGAGGGGAATGCGAGGGTGATTTATATTTATATAATCTTCTTCGTCTACTTCCTGGACTAGAAGCAAGGAAGTATTTGGATAAGAAATAATGTCTCTTACAGGATTATCTTATTAAGGACTGCGTCTTTTTGGATCATTAGTTTTGGTTTGAAAGACTGTGAAGTGGTTTAGATTGGGAAACGCCTTCTCATACAGAAAACCATGTTAGTCAGGAGACAGTGAAGGAAGAGGAATCGTCAGGAAATTTAGTTAACATCGTGAACTTTGTTTGATTTGCATTGTTCCATTCTGGACGAGACTGCTTGCCCAAAAACTCTTTTCACATCATAACATTCTAAAGGCTGCTTCCAGACCCAAACCAAGACACTAAGTGAATGCACCTGTTCTTCAAGGTTCTTCAAGGTTAAAGATAGGCCACATCTAAACACATACAGTGAAGAAATAAATAAAGTGCAGAGCAAGTTTGACAAGTAAACTGGAACTTACACTACACTCTAGTGGCTAAATGTGATCACTACACCATTTCTTAATAATTAAAGTCATTAGACCTATACTTTTTTATGCTAAAATCAAATCTGATAAAAACTTGTTGGTTGGTTGGTTAAAGGTCTGTTAAAGTACTAATTGATTTTTTTATTGAGAAATAACTATGTAATAGTCTTTTGATGATCTACGTTTATAACCTTGCGAACCAAGTGCCTAGAAGGTAAAACTTTGGTATAATACAAATAAATTAGACTAAAATAGAAGCAAGGTAAGAGAGTCACGATAAAAGACTGTAAGACTCAGTTTTTATATTACAGATAAAAGCAACAAGTGCTGAACTGTTAAAAACCTGAATAATGGTTAAAAAGGACTGATAGTATAAAAATTTAAAAAATAATTCAATATCATTCATAGTTTATAGAGATATTAGAAACTGAGAACCTGATTGTTTGAACTGATTATTTATTATTTGATAATTGAATATTGGTGATAGATTAGTAATTAATTACAGATTACTCATCTGTGTTCTAATTGATTATCTAAGTGCCTTGACTGATAGATTGATATTTGTAATAGTACTAATTTACCTAGTCTATTCAACTTCATTACTTGATTTTATCTATCCGATAAATCAATTGTGTAATGTATGAATTGTGCATATGAAAGACAATCATCTATACTAAGCTTATATATTGAATTTATATTGCTATTACATGATCTGAATTATCAAGATTCTTTTTTTACATATAGTCTATAGAAATTTTAGCAGAAATAATATAGTGGAAAGTTAACAACCTTAGTATTACTAATACAATTCCATACTGTGCATTTGAAGAGACCAAGTACTTAGTCACCTACTTTACATTGTATATATATATATATTTGTTGTTTTCTAGAGTATTTGCTAGAGAAGTTACTTCTTAATTGTGCTATGTCTGGAAGAACTAGGAAAGCTTTGGCACAATTGCAACTCCAATTTCAATCTCATAGGAGAAGCTCCTTAGAAACTCTTAAACCATCAGAGCATTCAAAATTACCAGAAACGTCAAGAATTTTAGAACAAATAAAAACAACAGATTTTAGTATGACCCTAATAGAGGAAATGAGGAAAACTGGATCAGAAATGAGATTGGAACTGAAAGATCTATCAATGGAATTTAAAGAAGTTAAAAAAGAGGTTGAAAGCTTTGGATCCAAACTAGAATCCATAACTAAAGACCTGAAAAAATTAAAAAGAAGTGGATAACATACAAGAAAGAACTATCCATCTTGAGAAGAAATCCAAAGATATGGAACAATCAATAGAACAAGAACAAATAAAAAATACTCATATAGAACTGAAATACCTTGATAAATATATAAAAATCAGAGGAATTGAGGAAATTCTGGAAGAAAATTTATACACACTTTTAATACCAGCTTTAGCAGAATTCATCAGATGGTCAACGGGTCAAATTGACTTGGAAATTGATAAGATCTTCTGAGTCAATTCCCTGATTGCTAAGAAAAGAAACATGCCGTGCGACATAGTCGTTTATTTTGTTAGAGATTGAGTAAAGGACTTATTTATACAACAGAGTTATACTCTTAAAATAGAAGGAAAAGAGGCCAAGATTTTCAAGGATGTTTCCTCACAGATATTAAAGAAGCAAAAAGATTATAGGTTTATAACTCAGCTCCTACAAAAAAAAAAAAAAGGAGTGCCATATAGTTTGGGAAGATATGAAGGAATAATTGTTACATTTCAACAGAAACGATATGTGCTAAATTCTGTAATAAAAGCCAAAGATTTTCTTAAGAGACACAGAGAAGATCTAGGCAGTACAGAAGAGGCTAAATCAACGTCTAGAAGACCTTCTAAAGAATTAAGAACGATGGCCCCTAATGGACGAGATATATAATTGCAAAAGACAGAAGTAGGAGAAGAGAGACAAGGATTTCCGAAAGAAAAAAATACCGGCTGAGAGAACAACCCCGAACAGGGAGAAGAAGAGGAAGAAACTAAATCAGAGTCAGATCAAGATCAAGAACAAGAATCACAAGAAATTGAGGATTACTAGATAAATACACAAATAATATGGGACTGAAAATTATTTCTTGGAATGTCAAAGGGATAAATTCATTAGTCAAAAGGAAAAAATAGTATTTCACTATCTTCAGAAATACAAACCAGACATTGCCTGTATACAAGAGACACAAATAAGAACTAAGGACAGCAAACATATACAGACTAGGACAAGACTTATCATCCACTAAGAAGAAAAAAGGTGTTACATTATATGTCCAAAAAAATTGTAACCCAAAAGAAATATTTAAGGATACAAAAGGCCAATTTTTGGCCATGGAGACTGAGTTCCAACAATCTAAAATATTACTGATTAGTATATATGGCCCTTTGGAAAACAAGAGTGATTTTTATGAAAAGCTACAACTTAAGATTCTGGACTATGGCTATCCACAATTAATCCTGATGCGAGACTGAAATGGAGTAATAAATCCCACTATAGACTGATCAGAAGAGAAAGTAACTAAAAGAAATCGGGAAAACTACCCAAATCTTTCCTCGACATGGAGGATAATCTATCAATTGAAGATACTTGGAGATACCTATACAAAAATGAGAAAGAATTCACCTTTTACTCAGATGTTCATGATTCATGGTCCCGCATAGACATGTTTCTCACATCTAAAACTCTGAATAAAAACATAAAGAAAATGGAAGTACTCCCGAAGTCAATATCAGACCGCAATGCTATTTCACTAACATTAGAGACAAGAAAAACAGAATATACTTGGAGACTAAAAGATTACCTCTTATGCAACGATAAAATAATCTCCAAAGCAAAACAAGAACTTCAGAATTTTTTTTAATACCAATATGAAAAAAGAGACTCCAAACTACATTGTATGGGATACCACCAAAGTGGTAATGAGAGGCTTTTTTATCCAACAAGAGATCCAACTAAAAAGACAGAGAAAAGAGAAAGAGAAAGAAATTTTAGAGGAGATTAAGAAAAAAGAAGAACAATTTCAATTAAACCCCCCAAATACCAAAATTCTTACAGAAATAAAAGCACTACAAAAACAATTAGACATGCAAACAACATGCGAAATAGAGAGAAAGCTCAGATTCTTGAAACAAAGACACTTTGAGAATGCCAACAAACCCGGTAAATGGCTCTCTCAAAGATTGAAAAAAGAAAAAAAAACCCATTGATCTCTAGAATTAAAGAAGAAATTGTCCATCAACAGCAAAATAAGATCAAAGAAATATTCACCCAATACTATACCAAATTATTCAGGGAGACACCAGTGATGGATAAACACATTCATGGCTATCTAGATACAGTAAATATACAAAAATTGACAGAACAACAAAAGACCAATCTAAACAAACCAATCACAAAGATGAAGATCATTAATGCAATAAAGAAACTGAAAGATGGGAAAGCTCCTGGCCCGGATGGTTTTACATCTTTCTTTTACAAAATCTTCACAGAGCAATTGATCACACCATTACAAAAAATAATTAATGAGATAACATATAAGAATTTACCACACTCCTGGCATCAAGCAAATATTACTCTAATCCCAAAAGAAGGTAAAGACACACTTGAACCAAAGAATTTTAGGCTGATCTCACTACTAAATATGGATTATAAAATATTCACAACTGTCTTAGCAGAAAGACTAAAGCAGTTTCTGTTACAACTCTGGATTCATGAAGACCAGAACGGCTTTCTACCTAAAAGATACATGAAGAACACTATTCATCTGCTACTGAACATTATTGAACACTTTCACATACACAATGAGAAGAAACTTATAATGGCCTTTCTAGACACGGAGAAAGCCTTTGATAACGTAAACTGGCCATGTATGTTTAGTGTTTTCAGGAGGGTATCTATCTATTCAAGACAAGAGGCACAAATACTTGTTAATGGAGAGAAAACAAAAACTATAAATGTAAACAAAGCAACTAGACAAGGTTGTCCTCTCTCCCTGCTACTGTTTTTAGTAGTGATAGAAACTCTACTAATAAAAAATTTAGATGACCAACATATTAATGAAGTTACGAAAAAGACAGAAACCTAAAAAACCCTAGCTTATGCCAATGATGTTGTCATTATATCAGAAAACCCAAGACCTAGTGCTGATAGACTACTCAAAATATTGAAAGAGTTTAGAGAAGCTTCAGGGTTTAAAGTAAACAAAGAAAAAACACAACTGCTAACAAAAAAATTGACAGAACTGAAGGAGAGAGAGATTGAAGCAATTACTAATTTGACCTTAACAAAAAAAAAAGTAAAGTACCTAGGCATTCATATCACAAAGAACAATACAGACCTATTTGAAAACAATTATAAAACAGTTTGGAAAAAAATATCAACGGCACTACAAAGGTGGGAAAAACTTGATCTTTCATTACTGGGTAGAATAGCGGCTATTAAAATGAATATTTTACCCAAAATGAATTTTTTATTTCAGAATTTGCCGATGATTACAAATGATAAACCATTTCGAGAATGGGATAAAGAATTGAGAAAAATTATTTGGAAAGGCAAAAAGTTGAGAAAAAAATTTCAATCATTCAAAGATGCCAAAGAGAAAGGAGGGATGGCCCTCCTACATTTAAAGCTATATTACCATGCAAATTGCCTAAATTGGCTTTTAGAATGGATCCTTTTGCGGGGGAAAAGATTATTACAGGCTGAAGAATCAAATCTTCCTTTTGGCTGGCATGTTTATATTATATATGATAAAGCCAAGATTAATAAAGGTGTCTTAAATCATTTTTTAAGAAAATCTCTACTAAGAGTCTGGATAAAATATAAACCACTTTTTTATCCAAAAATTCCATTATGGACATCAGTCCATGAAGCTTTTTACCGAGGAGAAATGCTGAGCTGGAATAGATGGATAACCTACCATGATCTCCTAAAGATAAAAGATGAGTCAGCTGAGCATAAATCTGAAGAAGAGCTATCTGAAAAAGGATATAATACACACTGGCATCTTCACAGACAACTATTAGAAAAATTTAAGTTAGATAAAAACCTCTATGGCATTGAATATAAAACCACGGAATTTGATAAAATCTAACCGGACAGCGTTAATATTAAAACAGGGAAAATCTACAAACTGTTACTAAGATTCAATCAAGAAAAAGACCTAACAAAGGTCAACATGATTGGATGGGTGAAAGACCTGGGATCTCCCATAGACCTAGACCAATGGGAAAATTCCTGGAACAATACTCTGAATGTTGTGAAGCCGGCTAAGTTAGGAGAAAACTACTACAAACTATTATACAGATGGCATCTATCTCCACTGCAGATTGCAAAAATGACAAACAACAAGAACCCTATTTGTTGGAAATGCAATGAAACAGGAACTTTATTTCACTCATGGTGGAGATGCCCTTTAATAAAAACATTCTGGAAACACATCCATAATAAGATAACAGAAGTCCTAAAAGTTCAATTTCCACTTTGCCCAAAGATTTACTTGTTGAACATGATAGATAGCTCTCCTCAATTAAAACTATTAAAGAAAACCAGAAAAAGAGCACTATTATATATGATAACTACAGCTAGAATTACACTAGCATGGAGATGGAAGAATTCAGTGATACCATCAATTGAGGACTGGCTGATGAAACTTTATGAAATCACAGAATTAGATAGATTGACAGAAATACTATCTCACAATTCAACTAACCAAAGCCACAATACTTGGAGTTTGATTTCACTCCTGTGAGAGGCCACTTGGGGTAAACTAACAATATCAGGCATCTCTGTTTAAGTGCTTGAATTTTGGTTGATTTTATGAGAGACTGGTAAAATACCCGGAAAAATAGACTTAAACTAACAAACTATGATTGGAGAAAGATAAATATCTATTATATGTGGTTTACAATTCTCTTTAATAGAATGAACATATATTTAATTTTGGACAGTAGGATTCTATTCACATAATAATAGATATACTATGATATGCATGTCTATATATGTCTATATATATATATATATATACACACACACATATCAAAAAATCTTGAACAACATTGGAGAGTTTGTAACAGATATTCTATCTCCCTTATTCTTGGATATGGAAATAAAAATGGATAAAGGATTTAAATCATGATTAACAACAATCTTATTTTTAACACATATATGATTATAAATAAGCTCAATTCTAATGACAGCTTAATGGAGGAATTAAACTTTTTGTAGCTCTGTAAATAGATCTTATTTAAAGGTACCAGATGTGTTGATATATGAATTTTACTCAGCATTTAAAAATTAGAATGTTCTTAAAATTTTGCTTAGAAGAGTGATTTATCATTGATTTTGAGGAACATTATTTGAAACATCCTATTTGTATTTTATTTATATGTGTTTAATAAATATATATTTTACCAAAAGATTATGCAGCCTGATGGGAGCTGCTGAGAGGGAAGATTTCCCCAGAAAAGAAGTAGGGGGTAGGGGTTGAAGAAACTCACAAATAATCAAATTTGTGAAGGTCAAACCCACAAATGTGGAGGGCCAGCTGTATTTCCCCAGCATCAGACATGGACCATACTTCATTTTAAAGAGATACTATTTAAGATGTTAACATATTGTAACTTTCAGCTCCATTAGCGCATTTTCCATTGATCAGACCATGTTTTGAAACCCGAACTCTTAAACTCTTTTACTCCTCACCTACAACATTTTTCTCACTTTATGCCTTTACTTGCAAAATAGTCCTTTTACCAAGACCAGGATTGATTGAAACAAACAAAACATGTTAAACAAAATGCATCTTTTATCACAAAAAATTTTCTCAAGAATACTAAGTTTCTCTTCTCCATTGCAATATAACAACACAAAATTAATCTTCATCCTAATCCTATTTCAGCTTTCAACCTTCTTCACAGGTTCAAAACCCATTTTCTTCATCAGCTCAACTTGTTCCTGCATAATCATATTTTTAACAGATCATGACAGCACATCAGAATTTTTTTTATCAATGGCATATTGTCCAAGTTTTTCCCCATCTGTAAGTTGAATTTTTTCCTCCACCAATTCCACTATGTCATCACTTCATTTCTCATCTCCCAGCAATTCTTCATTCAGCTTCTCTATCCATTTTAAAAGCTCTTCATTCTAGTGTCATCTCAAGAACACCTCTCAACTTCACACATCTGTCTCGGTATTGAAGTTCTTGAAGATCCAGTTGAACTTTTTCTTCTTCTCGATTTCTTTGTAGCATGACAACCAATTCTCCCACTTGGTGAGTTTTTTCTTTTCGAGACTTAGTTTCAGTTTTCAGCTTGGAGATATCTTTTGTTATATTGTCTCCCCCCCCCCAAGAGTGTCTAGTTCTTGCTTCATTTCCATTTGTATCTCTGCTCAAGTTTCTTTCAGTTCTTGCCTAGTTCCATCTTTAAAGCTTCTAAGTTCATCCATCATATGCATGATCAGATATAAAGATTTTAGTGGTGCATCAGTAGAAGGTCTCCTGGATGTAGTATATATGCTTGCAGCTGCAGCTACAGTTGCTGCACCTTTCCTGGTATGTAGATCCATAGTTGTTAAGTTATTCCAAAAGCAATTGATTTTCTTGGTGTATGTAGTAATCTGCTTTCAACAATAATTATTAAGTCAACTAAACAATGTACTGTTGAAAACCAAGTAAATGCTGCAATAGAGAAGGACTTTCTAAGAGCTGTGATCTTAAGTGAAATTCCAGAACATTCAAAATAAAGCCATATAAACAGAATACAGCAATATTTAAAACCACAGTTGTCAAAAGTCTCAAAATCCCTAAAAAACAAAAGCAACATTTTTTACTAGTCCAGAAGATGGCAGTATTTCAGCAAGAACAAAATTTCTCTGTACCTCACTTCTCCTTGACTTTGTGTATTTCTTCCGAATTATTTATTGTCTCTTTCAAGAACAGAACTTACAGATGTTTGAGTCAAGGTCAAAGAAAGCACAGATCCATCCTACCAGTCAGTTCACAATTCTACCTATAGCAGATCTAAAAGACACTTGTAAGTAATTTCATTTTAATTCAGTCCAGTGTTTTCAATTCATTGAAATTATCTAATTATTTTTAAATTATCAAAATGAAATTAATGAAATTGATATATAGTAGGTATATGTATATACTGTGTAATCAACTTATTATTATAAAGTTAATAAATTCTCCAGTCAATTGGTCTTTAAATATTACATAAATTGATATTTGCACTATAAAAATTCTATGGCTTACTTCCAGCAGTATATAAATGAAATCTTAATATTGAATGAATTAATTACTTATTGAGCTAAATTAATTAATTGATTTTTTAAAATAATTGAATATTCAAGTATCAGACCAGCAAGATCCTTTTAGTATGTGAATATTCACTATAATTCTATAATTGCTTGTTACCACACCACCAAAGATTTTGTTTTAGGACTTTTTCAGGTGTTATAAAAGGAGAAAAGGAGGGGAAAAAAAGAGGAGGAGAAAAAAAAAGGGAGGGGAAAAAAAGTCCAAAAATATGTTCGTGCTAGTTCATCAAAAGTCCAGTCCATAAAGAATTAAATATGGGGATTTCTCAATCCAGTCTTTTTTTTTAAAAAAAAGGGGGGATTTAGAACTAGCCCCAGAGATGAAACCAATTAATCTTCCCAATTAGTCTTCCCAAGTTGATGGATTGCTGAATTAATTTGAATAATTTATGTCTAGGTCTGTTCAGTGTCATAGAATCATAGAATCATAAAGCTGGAAGAGACCACAGGGGCCATCGAGTCCAACCCCCTGCTATGCAGGAACACACATCAAAGCATTCTCAACAGATGGCCATCCAACCTCTGCTTAAAAACCTCCAAAGAAGGAGACTCTACCACACTCCGAAGCAGCATATTCCACTGCCAGACAGCTCTGACAGTCAGGAAGTTCTTCCTGAGGTTCAGGTAGAATCTCCTTTCCTGCAGCTTGAATCCATTGCTCCCTGTCCTAATCTCTGGAGCAGCAGAAAACAAGCCCACTCCCTCCTCGACATGACATCCCTTCAAATATTTAAACATGGCTATCATGTCCCCTCTTAACCTTCTCTTCTGCAGACTAAACATACCCAGCTCCCTAAGCCGTTCTTCATAGGGCATAGCTTCCAGACCCTTTACCATTTTGGTCGCCCTCCTCTGGACACATTCTAGCTTGTCAATATCCTTCTTGAATTGAGGTGCCCAGAACTGGACACAGTATCCCAAATGAAGCCTAACCAATGTAGTGGTACCATTATCTCCCTTGATCTAGACACCATACTCCTATTGATACAACCAAGAATCGAGTTGGCTTCCTTGGCTGCCACATCACTCTGCTGACTCATATTCAGCTTGTCTATTTATTTAACATAGAAATTTCGGAAGGAACAGCAAAGGTCCATAAAGTTCGCTTCAAAAAATGATTGTCCACACCACCCACACCGCTTCTTTCCTCTTCTGTCTTCTTACTGTTGTGCCCTTTGTGCGCTCTTCATCACGGTGGTTTGTGATGTTTTACAACAGTTCTTTGTATGGGCTTTAGTAAACATAGCTCATCAATAACAGCTATGGACCCAAAGCCAAGTTTCTCACTATCTGTAGGTATTTACTATATAATTATTACTGAAAGTGATTTAAGTTGTTTAAGACAGCTAAGTTGTTAACACTGTTTTCTTCAAACAAAGAAGTCTGTTTGGCTTGTCTCCTTGTGGTAAAATGAAAGTAGAAAATATGAAAGCTGATCAATGGGGTAACTTACATTAGTTGTCCATTCCTGCAAATTGTTGTCACAAACTGTAGTGATGAAGCTTTAGCTGACACCAATCCTAAGTAAGATCTCCTAGGGTGCACAGCTTAGTTGAAGCTTCAAATTAAAAGTCGGTGGTACCCCCTGTGCCGATCTACCAGTGACGACAGTGTGGCCATGGATGGTTCTTTAGTCCCCTTGATCTCTGTCCACTCCTACTAAAATACTCAGAATTTGGACCCCCTTCAAACCCCTTCTGGACCCCCTTTACCGGGAGGGCACAATAATTGGAACTGGTGGCAAATCTACCAGTTGGTCCATGTCGAGTGGCAGCTCAGAGCAGAGCGGTTACTCCAAGCTGTCTTTTGTGACTGTCATGTGACCAGGATCCTTTTGAAATTGATACCTCTTTTGGCAGAATATATTGAAGTAAAGATTGGAAACAACTGTAGATTGGATTTTCAGAGTTTTTTCAAAAATAGCAAGAGAACAAAACCTTCCTCGTTACATGGTTATCTGCTTCACAAGAACCATAACTAAGAAAAGGATACAGACCAGCCATGACGAAAAGCTTCCGGTGGATGACAAAAAAGTGAAAATATTTAAAGATATTCCCCTTCAGATCCTTAAGAAATATCAAGAATACAAACCTCTGGCCAATTTTCTCATGAAAAAACAAATTAGTTATAAATGGGAAAAACTTGAGGGTCTATCCTTTTCATATAAATAGCAGAGATATAAGATCAGCTCCTTATATAAAGCTAAGGAAATATTGGAAAGATTGAAGAAAGACTGAGAAATCATCTGGCTTTAAAGAAGAGACTAAAACTAAGCAGAAAACTCAAAAGGGTGCAAACAAACCACAGACTTCGTTAATAGGGAATCAGAGAGCAAAAATGATGAAGCAGAATTGGGAGAAGATATCATACTAGAAAGTGAACCAGAAGACCAAGAACTGGAGGAAAGTGAGGGAAAAATGAGATGGAAGATTCCTAAAAGTTGGAGATACCAATTAGTGACCTATTAAAATAAAATTTATTGAAGATGGCTATCAAGATACAGTCATGGAATGTTAAAGGGTTGAACTCCACCTTCAAAAGAAGGCAAATATTTCATTTTCTTGAGAAAGAATGTATTGATATTATTTGTCTCCAGGAAGTCTGCCTTCGTTCAGATGATTTAAAATATGGAAGAAATCTTAAATTGGGAAAATGTTTCATTTCAACCTTCGAAAAGAAGAAAAGCGGTGTGTTGATGTATATTAATAAAAACTACTGAAGAGATCTTTAAGGACATCAAAGGTCAATATCTAAGTATTGAAGTAAATATTTTCTAGGCTAAAATACTGATTTTGGGAATCTATGCTCCAAATGTTGCTAAAGGCAATTTTTTCACTAAACTCCAAACTGAGGTTATGAAATATGTTCATGACAGAAACCGAGACAACATTATTCTTTTAGGTGATATGAATGGTGTTATCAACACCATCATGGAGAGAACCAACCAGAGAAAATTGCAGAGTAACCAGGGAAAACTCTGTAAGAGTTTCTTTACCATGATAGATGACCTTTCCTTATTAGACACATGGACATATAAGAATGGAGATACTCAAGATTATACATTTCTCTCTGACAGACACAAGTCAATGTCAAGAATCAACTTAATCTTAGCATCTAAAACTTTCCTCACTACAATAACTAAAGTGGACATTTTACCAAAATTATGCTCAGACCATAACCCCATCCAAATTGAACTGAGAGATAGAATGAAGGAAAAATCCTAGAGACTAAATGATGTGATTTTTCAGAAAGAAAAATATGTTCAAAAAGCCAAAACGACAATTAATTATTACTTCCAAGAGAACTCATCATTGGAAGTACTGATGGAATCAGTCTGGGATGCTAATAAAGCCATGCTCAGAGGATACTTCATCAAATGCAGTTCTGAATTAAGAAAGAAAATAAATGCATGAATGAACAAATTAAAAATTAAAAGAAAAAAATTAAGAAAATTAAGAAAATAAATGTATGACAGGACTGGAAAAACAATTAAGAAATAATAGTACTATTATTAAAGAATTTAAAAATCTCCAACTTCAATTGAATGAAGGAAACTTGGTTGAAACTGAGAATAAAATCAAACAAGCACAACAAACATTCTTCCAACAAGCTAATAAACTGGGCAAATGGCTGGCTTATAGATTAAGGAAAGGAAAAGAAAAGAAGGTGATCTTGGAGATAAAGAAGGGTGATACTAAACTTACATATCAGAAGGACATTAAACAAGCTTTCTTTGATTACTATTAAAAAAACTTTTTGACACTAATCTGATTTCACAGCTCGATGAGCAAAAGATGCTTTCTTACTTGGAACAAAGCAATATGCCTAAGCTTACAGAAGATCAGAAGATCATTTTGAACTGATTGATATCTATGGCTGAGATTACAGAAGCCATCAGAAAATTGAAATTGGATAAATCTCCAGGACCCAATGATATTACAAGATATTTGAACAAGAAATTTCTCTGCTGCTCCAGAAGACACTCAATGACATACTTATCACAAGCAAACCAGAAACCTGGAGCAATGCAAATACAACTTTGATTCCGAAAGAGGGGAAAGACCCTACTGATGTCAAAAATTATTGTCCGATTTCCTTGTTGAATGTGGATTACAAAATCTTCACGGTGATATTGGCTGAGAGTCTAAAAAGAGTTCTCCCAATGATAATCCATGAAGATCAGAACAGATTCTACTGAAAAGAATATTGAAAGACAATATAACAATATAAAAACTGTTCTGAACATTATTGAGTACTATGAAAAACATAATGAGGGAAAGCTTGGCATGATATTAGTAGATGCTGAGAAAGTCTTTGATACGGTCATTTCTAAAAGCTGTGTTAAAGAAGATAGATGTGGGAACAAAATTCGTATCCTGGATTGAAGCAATCTATGATAAGCAAGAAACCCAATTATTGATCAATGGAGAAAAAACAAAGCCTATAGCTGTTAACAAAGGAACAAGACAAGGATGCCCTTTGTCTCCTCTATTGTTTATAATAAAGGAGATTTTAGATAATACTATATGTGAAGATTCCACCATTAAGGGAATACAGATAAAAACCCCCACCAATTTAAGCTAAAAGCATTTGTGGACCATCTGGTTCTTTTTCTTGATGACGCAATAAGCAACTTGAAACATTTTACTCAAATGATGAGTGAATTTTGTGAATTTTCAGGATTTAGACTAAACAAAGATAAAACTGCAATTCTGAAAAAAGAATATAAGAAAACAAGAAGAAGAGACATTAACAGAAATTTCTGGTTTCAAGGTAGTCAGGAAAGTTAAATATTTAGAAATTTGGACTTCTGGGCGCACTAGGAACTCTATGAAAACAATTACAAGAAGAAATGGAAAGAAATCAAGAAAGATTTAGTGTCTTGGTCAAGACTTCATCTTTCATGGGTAGATTGGCATCGGTAAAAATGAATATCTTACCTAAACTTAACTTTCTATTTCAAAACAATACCTACCTATTATCACTAACTATAAACCATCACTAACTATAAACAGTGGCAGAAAGATTTGTCCAAATTTATCTGGAAGGGACAAAATCCACAGGTTAAGTGGAAAATCCTCATGGACCTGAAAACTAGAGGTTGTTCTGGCACCCATGATTTATACATATATTATAAAGCTGCAGCCATGATTTGGCTCACAGAGTGGGTTACTCTACACAATGAATGATTATTAGTGCTAGAAGGTACTGATCTGAGAATGGGGTGTCATGTCTACATATCGTATGATAAACCTAAAGTTGACAAAGACTTTCCACACCATTATATTAGACAAGCTTTATTGAAAATATGGAATATTCACAAGTTCTTGACTTCTAGATGGATTCCAGTGTGGATTTCACCACAAGAAGCCTTCTGTGGAAGGTGGAAAAGCACACTGGAGTGGTTAAGATATGAAGACATAATAGTTAAATCTTCTGCAGGAACACCAACAATAAAAAACAAAGAAAAGCTAGGAGAGGAGGGGAAAAGTTCTGAATTGATTCACTTATCATCAACTGGTGAAAAGCTTTCACATGGATTTGAAATTACAAGGCTTTGAAACTACCAAAGAGATGAAAGCTGTGATTAAACTTGTGTTCCAAAATCCACTTCATCTGATGTCTAGATTATGTAAGATATTACTACTGAATGAGAGACAGAAGGAAACGATAAAAGCAGTAATGATAAAATGGTCCCAGAATGTTGGCCACTCAATACAACTTGAATGCTGGGAACACAGATGGAAGAAGACTCAGAAGTTTACAGCTGCTAGAATTTGAAAGAGAATTATTTTAAGATATTTCACAGATGGTACATGACTCCAAATAAGCTCAAAAAAATTTACAACTGGTATGGGAGAATGCTGGAAGTGTCATGCTGACATTGATATTATGTACCATCTATGGTGGACATGCCAGAAGGCTAAAGAATATTGGACTGGTATACATAAAACAATATTAGAAATTTTGCAAACTGAATTTATCAAGTCCTCAGACATCTATTTACTGAATATGTTGCGTGAGATCGACCCAAATATGATGAGGAAATTTTGGAGGATATTGCTATATATGATAACGTTGGCAAGAATAGAATATGCAAAACTGTGGAAATGAAGAGACCCCCAAGATTGAACAAGGGCTCTATAATCTCTCAGAAACTTAAGTGGTAGATATTTTATCTCAATGACTTAAAGGCCTAACAGATGATAACATTAATAATGAATGGACTCTCTTGAACAACTTTCTTTAAAAACTTAAAACATAAGACCAGTTGATCAATTATCCCTCTAGTTATGATGAGGAAACTCAGATTAGAAACAGAAATGTTAAATAAACTATATCTAACAAGAAATGGAAAGTAAAAGGATATATTGATTTAAGATTTAGCAAGAATAGAAAGCATTCTTAGCTATGAAATATATCAAGAATAAACAATTAATTAGAACTTTTTTTAGAAGTACGGTTAAGATTGAATTATAAATATTACTGTATTCCAGGAAGAAATGGAGGAAAGATATGAAGATATAATAGCTAACTTGATATGTAAATATTGCTGCTATTTATTAATTATGTATTTTATTTGTTTTATGTATGTATAAAAATATTTTAAAAAGGTCTCCCTTCACCTTCTTCATATCCCATCTCAAAAATCTGATTTCATCTAGCAAATCCTCCAATAATTCCTTTAAAAGTGCTACTACTACTTCTTCTGTGGTATTGTTACCCCAAAACATAGGTGCCACAAGGGCACCCTGCAATGCCAAATGCCTTCTTGAAAAAGTGGGGAATTAATTAGCTCAAAATCAGGAGGCTGCGAGAGGGGGGCAGTTTAGTGAGATCTTTCCTACCCATGTTTATGGGCACATGAAGGAAAAGAACTAGCCAGAGATCCAGAAGTAAGCTAAAAATGTGTTTTATTGAGGGGAAATCACTCATGCATGCACACAAGATATACACAATCACACATTCACACAAGAGCTAGCTGAAAGAGAAAGGGAGGAAAAATTATAGAGAGGCCAAGGGGTTTGGGAGGATTTATAATTACCAGTCCAGAAGAGTAGTGAAGAGCAGAAATGTGTTTTAGCTTAGGTATGGCCTAAGGACAGTTCTTATTCAGAAGCCAGATGGACAGAGTGACGGGTAGACCTTCAAGAGACTGCACTGGGCATCCTGAAATCAGGGGTATTTGTACTCTGAACATAGCCTGTACCAGTGAAGTTTCTAGATGCAAGACAAAGGGAGACTGTTGTGGACAATGAGTCTTTCGCCTGTTGATGTGCTTAGTGCTTGATTGACAAAGACCTGATGGATGTTGTAATAGCTGTCTATTGTGAGTGCTGTGAGGAAAGAGGGAAGAATCCAGGTGTACAAGGGATGGATATCTGTCAATCAGTGTCCTGGTGGGCTCCTCACAGTTGGATTCCCTGGAAGATTCCAGCTTGTATTTAAGCCTATTGTCCACAGGAATGGTGTGTTTTTGCCTGTCAAATGACTCATTCTTACCTGGAGGAAGTTTTGAGTTGTCCTATCCTTCTCATATTTACAGTCAAATTCTTTCCCTTGCACGGTTTGACCTCTCTGTCATCTCTCAGGCTTGAATTTGATATCAAAGCCAATAAAATGTGTTGCCAATTACATATGATGTGAATTAGGTATGGTGCCCATCCAAACCATACTAATATCAGGGACCCCCAAAGCGGGGCCTTACAGTATTTGCCATTATTTTTATAGTTGTTATGTTCTTCCATCAACAATCCCAACTTTCATATTCAGTGATATATCTTTACACTTCAGGATCATGTCTAGTTCCTTCATAGCTACCCTTCTAAGGCACAACTGAGACTGCAGATTTTTTTGTCTGCAGTCTCAGGCCCTTTCCTCACGGAAAGCTTACCTGCGGAAAGCAGAGCTTACCTGTGAGTGGGTTGCTCCATCCCTGCGGAGAGCGTGGATCCACCGTTCTAAACACCGCCGAATTTCGGCAGCGCTCGGCGGTGCTCGGCAGCGCCCAAAATGGCAGCCGGCGGCTTCCAGCGGCGCTCCGCCAGTTAGGACAGCGCGCCAGCTGGAAGCCCGCCCCCAGGCAGATCTGCAGGGACGCGCTACCACGTCTCTGCAGTTCTTCACCGGGGGCTGCCACGGGGCAGCGGGGGTAGTTTTATAAAAACGACTTGCGAAGGTGGTTTTTATAAAACTCACAGCGCCACCCCCACGGCTGTGCTAGAGCAGTTTGAGGTCTAGAACCTCACTTTTTTTAACTGCTCTAGCGCACCCCCCGGTGAAGAAAACCTCCAAGAGAGGTCGCCCTAGCATGGGCAATATGCCCGTGTGGAAATGGCCTCAGTTGTGAGTAAAGACTGAGTCAAGGTGTGAAAAATTTTGAACTGTTTCAATGTCTTCATCAACTCCTTTAAGATTATATAAATGAACTGTGGTCATTAGTTTTGTGTTCTTAATGTTGTAAACCTACCTTTACACTTTCCTCCTTGACTTTCTTCTGTAATCATTTGAAGTTTTTGCTATTTTCTGAAAGTAGTATGGTGTCTTAAGCTTATCTCAAATTTCTGGTGTTCCTTCCTCCAGTTTTAAAACAGTCTAACCCTGCTTTACATGTCATATGTTCCTACATATATATGATGTGTTCATACAGTACCATGTGAGTTACACAGATAGGGTGTTAAGATGTAGCCTTATTTAACCCCCTGTGTTCTCTTCTGTTGGAAGCCTCTTGTCTTGAGTACTGATGTTCCAGATGATATTCTGATATCAACCTCTGCTGAAAGACCTCCAGTGATGGAGAGTCCACCACCATCTGAAGCATTATATTCCACTGATGAGTAGCTCTTACATTATATTAAAAAAAAATTCTTCCTAATTTTTATGTGGAATCTCTTGTAATTTGAATCTGTCAGTTCAAATATGGCTCTCTTGCTGGTTTCAAAATTAACAAGTCCAAAACACAGATTTTGAGAAAAAATATTAAAGCCAAAGAAAAAGAACACTTTCAAAAGAAGTCAGGATGATCATGTGCCAATAAAGTTTAATATCTAGGTATCGAATTGATGACCAGCAATAATTATCTATTTCAAAATAATTATTCAAAAATATGGAAAGTAATACAAAAGAAGTTGGAAACCTGGCAGACAATGAATCTCTATTAGGCAGAATTTCAGTTATGAAAATGAACGTGCTGCCAACATTTTTTATATCTCTTTCAGACAATCCTTAAAGTGTTAACTAAATCCTGGTTTACACAATGTAAAAAAAAAGATAAAACTAAGTTTAATCTGGAGGAGGAGGAAACCAAGAATAAGATACAAGCCAAAGATAGATCACAGAACCAAAGGGGGTGTTGTGGCTCCAGATTTCATTTTGTACTATGATGCTACTTGTTCAGTATGGTTGAGACCCTGGATCCTGTTGAATAATCCTAGGCTCTTACTATTGGAAGGTCATGACCTTCACTTTGGTTTGTGTGCCTTTTTATGCTGTAACAAGGCTAAAGTTCAGAAATCATTTACTAACCGTGTGGTCTGTAAAGCGTTATACAAGAGCTGGGAGAAATATAAATTGTTTTTATATAATAAAATTCCAAAATTGTTGTTATATAATAAAATTCCTGTCTCTATCTTGTATAAAAGTGCTCTCTATAAAGGAATTGAGGACCGTAGTATGTGGATAACTTACAGAAGCCTCCTAATTATACATGGGGACTCTTGTTAACTAAAGAACAGACAACAATTAATGGAGGAAGGATTAAATCAATAGTGTCAATATTTACAAATAACTAAAAGATTCAAGGCTGATATGAAGATTGGTGGTGTGGACTTACAAATAACAGAATTTGAGAAATGTTTATACAAAGGTGAAAAATGTTTACTGTCTATTCTCTATGGCCTGCTGTTGAAATTTAAATTGGAGGATGACTCAATTAAAGACTGCATTATAAAATGGGCAAAAGATTTGATGCATAATATTCTACTGGAGGATTAGAAAAAAGTTTGGAAATGTAATCGGTTGTATACAAGATCATACGATTTGCAGGAAAATTGTTTGAAAATGTTCTACAGATGGTACCTTCCCCCGTATAGAATTGTCATAATGTATAAAGGGATAAGCAATCTCTTTTGGAAGTGTGATAAAGAGATTGGTACTTTTTCATATGTGGTGGGGATGCAACAGAGCTAAGATGTGGTACAAGATCAGATCAAGAATTTTTTTAAAAAAAAAAAGATAAAGATTGATTTCAATCCAAAACTTTTCTTATTAGGCCTTTTCAAGTTTAACCAAAATGAAAATGGAAAGATTGAGAGACTACTCTGGCATATGATTACTGTGTCACAGGTTGAGAAGCATGATGGGACCTGTTGCTACTCCTGGCTTCATATTTTCCCACCACTAGAGGGTGAGAACGCAAAGCTGCTTGTAGTTGTTTAGTCTAGCTTCCCATGTGAAACCTAAACGTATTCAAGGTCTTCTGCTGCGTGTAGCCGCAACATTGTTATGGTTAAGGGAACGCCTTGTTATTGAATATGTATACTTAAAAACACGGCTTTTGAACAGGCTGTGCCTTTTTCTTGTTTCCTTTCCTTTCTGCTCTGGACGAGGAGATGGCTCGCTGCGCTGTAACTTAATAGTCTGCTACTTGATCTATTGCCCGCAATAAAGACTGTTAGCCTGCTGCCTCGTGTTGGCTGTGATGTTTTTCCTATTGATGGTAATGCCCCTGGCGGGTTTTTCAACATGGTCGCAGAGGATGGTTTCGAGAGGTGTTTTTTGAGGTGTTTTTACGATGGCTCATGTGGTGCCTGGGGGCCTGCCTCTCGTTAAGCTAAATGCAACTAATTACTTGGCATGGTCAGCTCTCATGGAAAAGTATTTGCAAGCTGAGGGGCTGTGGGGTGCTTTCACAGCTCCCCCGACTCTGCAGGGGACTGCTGCGGAGATAGCAGCGGCAACGAGGCGTGCCATGTCTGTCCTCTTTCTGGCTGTGGAGGATGACCAGCTCACGCATATCAGGGATCTTGCCACCCCTCGAGAGGCCTGGGCGAGGCTGCGGGAGTTGTTTTTGAGTCAATCAGCAGCCGCCAAGTACGCCCTGTGCGCCCGTTTATATGGGATGAAACTGGCCCCCGGTGTCCCAGTGAGGCAGCATTTGGCTGAGATGTTGGAGCTGTTTTCGTCACTTCGGGAGAGAGGCAAAGTGTTGCCTGAAAGTGACAAGGTATTTTGCATCTTGAATTCTCTTGATAGTTCCTGGAATCTGGTGGTGTCCTCTCTTCAATCCATGCCAGAGAGGGAGTTAACCGTTCCTTTGGTTTCTGCTCGTCTGCTGGAAGAAGAGGAAAAGCGCGCAAGGAATGCAGAGACTCCCACACAGCCAGCTCCAGCTGCAGAGGCCTGTGCTGGGAGAAAAAGTTCTCCGGCTGCTGAGGCGAGGCAGGAGGGGCTGGTGAGAGCCCATGCTGTGCGAAGGTGCTTTCGCTGTGGGTCTGCTTCTCATCTGAAGCGTGATTGCCCGCTCCTGAAGCAAGGGGAGCAAAGCTTCACAGGCGCCGGTGCCAGGGGCCGTGGCAGAGGAGGCAGAGGAGGTCGGGCCAGAGGACGGCTGAGAGTTGCTGTTGCCCTGGGAGACACTGTGTTCAGGCTCTGAGGAGGCAGGTGATTCCATTTGGCTTCTAGACAGCGGCTGTTCCCAGCACCTGGTCAATTCTGAAGATTTATTTGACTGTTTGGATTCTGCCAGTGTTTCCTCTGTGACATTAGCTGATGGGACAAAGGCTAAAGTTTGTGGCGAAGGTATAGCTTTTGTCCCTGCCCTTGACATGGGTTTGAAAAATGTTTTGTTTGTTCCCTCTCTTGATTTCTGTTTGCTTTCTGTGGGGCAACTAACAGAGTCAGGGTTCAAGGTTGAGTTCTATGGGAAGCAAGGTAAAATCCTCAAAGATGGGGTGGTATGTGCTGTGGCTACACGAGAAGGGAGGCTGTTCTTTCTTGAGCCACGACACACTGTGTGTAATGTGTATGGCAATGTCCCACAACATGATGAGTGCCTTCATCTCCTCCACCGGCGCGCAGCGCATGCAAGCTTTCCTGTGTTAAAGAGGCTTGCTGGTTGTTGTAAAGGGTGTACTTTGAAGCCTTGTAATGTCTTTCTTGACTGTGCTATTTGCAAGCAAGCTAAATCTAAACAACTCCCAGCACCGAGAGTTAGTTTTCGTGTACCAACCGCCCCATTTCAGTTGGTACACTGTGATATTGTGGGTCCTATGAGTAAACCTTCCCTAGGGGAGCTAGATATTTCGTCATTCTCGTAGACGATTTTAGCAGGTTCATTTTCTGCTATTTGTTGAAACAAAAGTCTGATGTGTGTCAAGTTCTCAAGAACTGGTGTTCCTTGGTTGAAAGGCAATTTGGTTATTCCCTGCAAAAGCTTCAAACCGACAGAGGAATGGAATTCCTGTCGGAGAACTTGCAACAATGGATCAAAAAACAGGGTATAGTGCACAGGGCGACTGCCGGCTATTCTCCTCATCAGAATGGAGTGGCTGAGCGGAATGCAGGAGTTCTGCAGACTCGAATGCATAATTTGCTGCTTGATGCAGATCTGCCTCTGAGTTTTTGGGGTGAGGCAATTCTGACTGCCTGTTACATACACAACAGGCTGTGGAGTTCTGTGGTTAATACTACCCCCTATGAGTGTTTGTTTGGTAAACAACCTTCCATTGCACATCTGAGAGTCTTTGGGAGTTTTGCTTGGGTGCACATCCCCAAGGGGCAAAGAAGGAAGGGGGAGCCTAAGGCCCAGCGTATGCGTTTTGTTGGCTATGAGCCCAACTGCAAGGGGTATCGTTTTTACGCTGGTGGCAATTCCTGTGTGGTGTCTAGGAATGCCTCTTTTGAGGAACACGCTAATTGGTCGCGTGTTCAGGCAGCGTCTGAAGTATTTCTCCCTGTGGCTGGTCTGCCAGCTTCTCAGCCACTGCAGCCTTCAGTCTCTGCTCCACTCCCTGCCTCCGCTCCCAGTTCCTCAAGGGTTGAAACAGAAGAGGAGAGAGGCGCGTGGAGGAGAAGAGCTGTAAGTGATGTGCGAAGGTCTTGCACAGGGGAGAGAAAACCAAGTTTGGTTTTTGAGGAAAGCGCTTTACGGATTACGGCAATCTGCCAAGTGTTGGAATGTTTGTTTACATAATGCCCTGCAAGGGTGTGGGTTCATACAAAGCCTTGCTGATCCCTGTGTATATGTTCGAGGGAAAGGGGAGAGTTTGGAAATTCTCCTTGCATATGTGGATGATCTATGCTTGGTCAGTGCTACACAAAAACAAGTGCAAGTGTTTGAGAAAGAGCTGGGGAAAAGGTTTCAGGTGAAAAACCTAGGCCCAGTACAGAGCTTTCTTGGAATTGAAGTACAGAGAACTGAAAAAGGTATTCTGCTGTGTCAGAAACAAAAGATTGTAAAATTGTTAGAATTGTGTCAAATGTCTGACTGCAAACCGGTACAAACTCCAATGGTGCCAGGTTTTTTGAAAAATACCTGTGGGGAATTATTTCCTGATATACACCTATATCAGTCTGTCATTGGGAGCCTTTTGTACTTAGCTGGTACTAGCCGGCCTGATATTGCTTTAAGTGTCAACATTCTGGGCAGAGCGTGTGCTAAGCCAACCCAGTATCATTGGCAGGGTGTGAAAAGGGTACTCAGGTACCTAAAGGGTTCCCTTGATTATTGCCTAAGCATTTGTCCTGATCAGATGCCAAACCTTGTCTGTTCATCAGACAGTGATTTCGCTGAGGATACTGTGGACCGCAAAAGCACAACTGGTTTTCTTGTCAAATACAGTGATGTAGCAATCGACTGGAAGGCTAAAAAACAGTCTTGTCTTGCTTTATCAACTGCAGAGGCAGAGTTTGTGAGCCTATCTGCGCTCTGTACTGAGTTGGTTTGGTTCTTGCAGTTGCTACAAGACCTGCATGTGTCTGTGCCATTACCAATACAAATATGTTGTGATTCACAAGCCTGCATTCAAATGGCAGTGTCTGACCGGGTGTCTTCTCGATCAAAACACATTGACATCAAATTTCACAATGTGAAACAATATGTACAAGAAGGAAAAGTGTCCCTTACCTATGTGTCTTCAGAAGAAAACGTGGCTGATGTGTTTACCAAGCCACTTCCTGCTAATGCATTTAGTCAGCACGTTAGCAAACTGGGGTTGATGGAGTCTCCAAAGCAAGGTAGCTGAAAATATTTCGCAAGGAGTAGGGGAGTGTCACAGGTTGAGAAGCATGATGGGACCTGTTGCTACTCCTGGCTTCATATTTTCCCACCACTAGAGGGTGAGAACGCAAAGCTGCTTGTAGTTGTTTAGTCTAGCTTCCCATGTGAAACCTAAACGTATTCAAGGTCTTCTGCTGCGTGTAGCCGCAACATTGTTATGGTTAAGGGAACGCCTTGTTATTGAATATGTATACTTAAAAACACGGCTTTTGAACAGGCTGTGCCTTTTTCTTGTTTCCTTTCCTTTCTGCTCTGGACGAGGAGATGGCTCGCTGCGCTGTAACTTAATAGTCTGCTACTTGATCTATTGCCCGCAATAAAGACTGTTAGCCTGCTGCCTCGTGTTGGCTGTGATGTTTTTCCTATTGATGGTAATGCCCCTGGCGGGTTTTTCAACATACTGCAGTCAAAATAGTCTTTGCGAAATATTGCAGATCAAGTTGCATCCTCACAAAAAGAGCGGATGGAAAAAGTGTTGGATATAGCAGAAATGGATAAGTTCAATTTTATGTTACATGGGAAAGTCAACAGTAAGTTTTCCAAAGATTGGGAGCCATTTAAAGAATTCCTCCACTCATGAATTGGGGAACCAAACATTAATGGATTTGATTATTTAATAAATTGTCTTAAGGTTATGGATAATTGAACTGTATACCCTCTATTTAATTACAGTATAGTTACATTGTTGGAATGAAATGTGAGAAGGCAGCTGAGAAACAGCTCTTAGATACTAATATCAATCTTAAAGAGTCTCTCTGTGATAATAATGAAGACCACAAAGAAGACTTCAACTTAGCTAGCCCAACAGCTGAGTTGCCTCTTGCAAAGAGCCCAATAACTCAAAGGTTAACCCATGCTGATGAAGTGGAGGGAAAGCAAATTTCAGACTTATCTTCAAACAATGTTAGTGCAATCACAAAAGATCCTCTGCCATTTTAACAAGTTCTTTTTAAAATATATTCTGGTTTATCTTATTAGCAACATAATTCTTCTTAAAAACTTCTTGCAATGTTGATAGGATTAGGAGAGAGGTTATGCCAATTTTTGGTTACTATTAGATCTTCACTATGAATGATTAGGATAAAAAAAGAATGAGCAAATTTTGTCTTAATATAGATATTAGTAAAGACATTATTGTTATTATTGAAATTACTTCTCCTTTTCTTATTTTCACTTTTTTCCTTTTTTTCAGATTTAAGAAGGTCCATATAGCAATTATCTTCATTTATTTAAGTCTATAACCTCATTATATGAGGAGGTCTACATTTCTCTTGTGCTTTTGGTCCTTCTTTTGATTTTTTTCTGTCTGTCAAGACATTAAACTACAGAGGGTCATTTTTAATATATTCCTCTCTTATACTGTTGTTATATTCCTAAGCAATGTTTGGTATGAGTTTTTCCCCCTCTATGTTTTGTTCTTTTTCTGTTATTCTCTGTATATGTATATGTATACATATCTTGTTTTATATGTCTCTTTCTCTTTTATATATTCATATAAAAATAAATTTTTAAAAAGTACAAAGAAAAGTAAAAATGTTAAAAATCTCAAGGCACTATATTAAAAAAAATGGATTTTTTTTTTAAAAAACTTTTTAGTTTACTTGGTAGTAGTTCAAATGCAGGACCCAAACAGAACTCTGATATGTTCTGTGTTTTCAAAGTCATCAATAAAGAAGGGAACAAAGCAAGAGCCTTCTAAATCCTGTCTTGCCACTCTACCAGAGCTTCCAAACCAGACATCCTTATCAGATTCTCTAATTCAGGACCCTTGGTCTTATGTTTTGTCAGAAGCCAATACTAAACCAACTAAGGAGATGATTTCTACAGATGGGAATTGGAAACTGATGATAATCCAAAATATGTTAGTTTTGACAAACTACACTAAGCCTCTGGGAATCTTGTCACAAGATGAGTACAAAGCCCATATTTAGAAATTTTAAGAGTATTCCTGGTGTTCTGAACATTGCAGACTTAGTGTATGTGGAGTATTTATATATTGATGGTTTACATGCCAGTGCGGTGGCCACTTTTCGAGAATGGAGAGTCGCCAAGATGGTGTATGAACACAGGGAAGATCTGAAGGAGAGTGGTGTGTATTAGTCCCAGGATTCTTTAAAAAGTGGCACCACTAGCACCAGCTTCCCTTCAAAAGACCTCAAGGTGAAGCAAGTTTACTTTACATTGACTCTGAAGGGGGGAATCCAAATGACCCAGAGCCCAAGGAATATTTCAATCTTGAGACCTCTGGGCCCTTGCACCTGATGAATTTGGGGGATTATCTTTTTGATAATAATAAAAGGAACTTAATACAATCCTTCTATGCCCTGCTTTATGAGGCCCAGAATGAAATATTGTTGAGACTTGAATGTTCACATTCTCATTTGATAAGTATGATGAAGAGGCAGGAAGATTAATGTAGGCAAAGTTTAGCTTGCTGGGCTCCTAATACAGCTCACCAGACATAACATCATGAGTTACGACTATGGGTTGAAAAGCCGACCATCCAGTATCACCAGGTTACTGCAAAAATGAATCCACTTTCCAATAAGCATAAAATGAAAAGCATCTCTGAAGATTCTGTCTTCATGTTACCCTCTGTAAGACACAAATATGGCTACAACAGCTGCCTGGCTTGCAGTGAGAGCGCTCAAAGAATGGGAACAAGGTTCTCCACAAAAAGCAACCTATATGGGATCATCTTTAGGTAATACTATCAAATCATCCATGCATCTTTGGATGTTATTGAATATGTTGCAGAAGCTGCTGAAACTAGAGAATGGTCCATGGAAAATGAATACTACCAAGGGAAATGCAATATTTCATTTAAGAACACAGTAGGCAATCAAGGACCTGGTACTAATGACCAAAATTACTGACAGTAAACTGGACCTGTGTTCTCTAGGGCGGGGGGAAAGCTTTGTCTTGAAGATCTCCACGTACTACTGACCAACTTAAACTATTACATCTGATTCACCAGGCTCGTCAGCTACTATTTTTGTCCTGGAACATTGAGGGTTGATGTAGTAAGACTGCAGACCATTCTTTTTGTGATTTTATTGGAAAACATGATATAATTTTTCTCCAAGGGATCTGGAAATGTGATAGCTTAGATTTAAATGGTTTTGAAACACATTTCTTGAAAGCAGGTCCTAACATAAGAGGAGCCTGTTCTAGGAGAAGCCTCGGGATATTGATCTGTCCCAATCTTTGAGTTGTAATCTCTGACACTGATCTCCTGCCTAATACTGCTTTACTTTGGTTATTAAATTGTATTCACTTTGCTGATGTTAATAAATGTTTACTTTCCTCCATTATGCCAAAGACAGCATATTAAGGATAGGTAGATAAGGCTTCAAGTATTTATTAATAAAATGACTACTGTTTACCCAGAAGCATTTGTGATCTTGGCAGGTGATTTTAATGCCAGACTGGGTCCAAATGATGTAACAGTTTATAACCATTTTGATGAGTATTTCCCTGAACAGAAGCAGGGCATCTGATACCTGTTAGGCAATTTAAAGGTAAGGTATGCAGTTTTTCTGGTCTGTGACTTCTGCGAATGATAAATAACTTAGATTTAGTGATTCTGAATGGTGGAGTTGAAGGAGATAAATCTAGTGAACTTACCTTTACGTCTGGCACGATTGATTACCTAATGGTATTTACTGAAAGTGACCATCTCTCTTTAATTGCAACCTTAAGGGGGGGGTTGTAATCTATATCGACAAGGATATTCTAGCGAAACAATTATTAGAAGATGAAGAGGGAAGAATACTGGGAGCTGAAATCTTGAAAAATGGGGAAAAAATCTTTCTAGTTGGAGTATATGCCCCAAATGAAAATAAAAGTAAATTTTATAGGGAATTGCAAGAAAAAATACCAGAATATGAGTATGAAGACTGGATTTTGGCGGGAGACTGGAATGGAGTTATTGATGTTAAACTGGATAAAACAACCTCTCAGAGGAAGGAGGATCAAGAAAAAGAAGTAAATTGCCAAAATCCTTCTTTGAGATGTGTGAGGAGTTTCAGATGTATGGAGAACTAAATACCCAAATGAGAAGGATTTTACTTATTTTTCAGAAGTACATCAATCTTGGTCTCGAATGAATATGATTTTTATCTCTAAACATTTGTTATCAGAAGTGAAGAAGACAGAAATACTGCCTAAGATCATCTCAGATCATCACCCGGTGATGTTGCAAATACAAGAGAAGGCAAAACAGTTTCAATGGTGACTGCACGGCAGTTTGTTAAATGATGAGGAGATAGTACAGCAAGCTAAAGAAGTACTTAAAGATTACTTTAAGGAAAATATAAAAGAAGATATGAAGATGAAAATGGTTTGGGATGCATCTAAGGCAGTAATGAGAGGCTTTTTTTATACAACAACAAATTCAGAATAAAAAGAAGTGAGAAAAACACCAACGGCTGATGATCAAACTCCAAGAGAAATAAAAGAAACTTAGAGAAAACCCAGTGAAGAAATCATTACAATTGAAGATCAAAAACATACAAAAAGAGATAGAGATGATCACAACAGAGGAAACAGAAAAGATGGTGAAACAGATGAAACTTACTCAATTTGAACAAGCAGATAAAATTGGAAAGTGGCTAGCATATAAACTGAAGAAGAGAGGAATATAATTGTTGATTTGAAAAATGGGAAGAAGCTGATTACTCAACATGAAAAGATAAAGCAGAAATTCAAAGAATATTTTGGAAAGTTATTTTATGAAATAAAATCTTACCATCGAAATGAGAAAAATCTAACTGAATTTCTTCAAAAGGTTAAGATTCCCAAAATATCACCGGAAACACAGGAACAGTTAAATAAACCAATAACACTTACTGAAATAGAAGAGGCCATAAAAGATCAGAAAGCGGATAAGGAACCAGGACCAGATGGATTTACTGCGCTATACTATAAAAGATTTACAAAAGAATTGATCCACCCACTTCAAGCAACACTGAAGGAAATAGAGAAATATTGTTACCCTGAGAATTGGGGGTCTTGTGAGGGACGCCCAAATAACCAAAACCAACACAAACAAGGTGGGGAAATTAGCTGGAGCACTCTCTTAGCTAGCGAGAGGCAGGGTAACTTAGCGGGAATCTTTTACCCTGTGTATACAGGTTCAGGTCAGTGAGCAATCAGACAGTTTAAATTAGCAATAATATTTATTAAACAGATAGCAAATATTAAGAAAACACAACCTCACAGCTAACTGAGAAATAGGAAATAAGAGTTGTGGGGGAATGGGTGATATGTCACCTATCTCGCAGTCCTGGAGAAGTCCAATGGAGGGAAGGAAACTCAGCACAGCGGCCGAGGGGAGCTCACAGAATGAAGCGACGGCAGGGCTGGATGGCACTCCGGAGCGGTCCGAGGAAGCTCTCAGAGCTTGGGGTTTTTATTAGGGAAGGTATGACCGTGGGCAAGTCTGGTCTCAGGCGAAGACAATGAGTTTTGGGCTTAGACAATGTCTCCGAAAGGTCAGAATTTGCATGATTGAGTCAAGGTCCAAATTGACAGTAGTATGGCCAGTATGCAAATGCAGCTAGCTTGGCAGTTAAGCACTTAGTTTGTCAAGATGCCCGCTTGGGCAGAGGTCTCTTTGTTTTAACACGCGTTTGTAATGAAGGTGTTTGTTTCGGGAGGTCTCCTAAAGCAGATCTGGAAGTTTCTGGCTTGCTTAGGTGTAAACAGACATGATTCAGCATTTAATAGCCATGCCTAGCATCGTGCTTGTTCGGTGGCCTCACAAACACTTGGCTGGTGGCAGAGCAGGGCCGAATTATGATATTGAAATGATATCTAAAGATTACCAAAGGCCAGGCCAGTTCACGGTGGTAACAATCCCCCCCCCAAAAATTGGCAATTTGACACAAATCGATCATTTTCCAATTAAACATTTCAACATGAATTTAGAGCCGAATAGAGGTCTGCAGAGTCCAGAGCCGTATCACACCACAGGATTTTGCAACATTTCTATCTAGCAAGAAGCAGTCCCTAGCTAACAACATCCTAACCCTAGCTATATACACAGGAAATGTAAAAGATACAGTTACAATAACAATGCAATGGTTGATAAACAATGAGCAATGAGAGCTGAAAGAAGTGGAGAAGGGGGGCAATTCCCAACAACAATTGGTAATCCAATGAAGAGTGAATGCGGGCAAGTCCAAAAATAATCCAAAATATGCTGTCGCTCGGGCTGAGCGTGGGCAAGTTAAATGAACAGTTGGTGGTGATTCAACAATCCAAAAGGGAGAAAAGCAGGCAGGTCCAATGAACAATTTGCAATACAATAATGCAGACAGTTATGTGAGCAGTTCCAATGGTAAATGTGTGGGTGAATTAAACAGTCCAATAATGATGCGATCAATGCAAACAAGCGTCTGTAATCCTGGGGAGGTGAGGCACAGGCAAAGTCTCTGCATTCCCCCCCCCCCCGGAAACAGGAAAGTTCGGGGTCTGGAGAATGCAGGCATTTGATGGTTCCAGCAGGGCTGGAACTATGGCAAGAGTCCGGGTAAAGCAGGAGCAGCAAAAAGTCCAAGTTTTTGATCGAGTTAGTCAAGGCGTGCTAGCTTTTTGCAGGAGCGGGTTTGCAAAACGGCAACAAGAACCGTCCAAACAGGTATGCAGGCAGTGGAGTTTGTTGGGGCATGACTGGATGGGGTCCCCAACTGCAGGAACAGGAACAAGTGGTCATCACGGACGTGGCTCCTCAACTGGAACCGTGGTGTGGCTGGATTCACGCCCCCTCACGGTGCCTCAGGGGCGGCGGATGAATCCAGGGATGGTCTCAGCTATCTGGAACCGTTGACCTATGGCTTTGCAGGAGAAGACTGGCACAAGTTATGTCCAATGTAAATATTTAATGCAAATTACTGACATGGAGCCTGTTGGGAACTGAGTTTGAATTGTGAGATCCAGGGATGATGTGAACCTCAATGAGGTTTTTAACAAAATGCCAGGCAAAGGTGCTAACATGGAGGAGACAGGGGTGACTGTCCCAGACCTTGGTCACATTAAGATGGAAGACGGTCTGACCACACCTCAGTAGAGGGGGCCTCCATACTGGGGTACCTTCTGTGATAGCTCGGGCCTGCAAATCTTGCTTGCTCCAGTATTTCACTAAGGAGCTCATGATGTAATATGAGAGAATTTATAATGCAATCTGGGCTTGTGCTGAAGCTCCACTTGCAATGGCAATGGTACCCACTAGTTCAGCGTGACTAGGTTGGGCTCTGCTCTTGAGCTGAACTAGGTTATACTTGGCCTTCGCCTGGCGGCGAGGGTTCCCAAACCAGTTAAAAGACAGAAATCGAAACCAATCCGAGGCAAGCACAGGCTACGCTTGCTCATTGCCAGAGCAGACGCTGATGCTGACGCTACCAGAGATTGTCCAGGTTGGATGGGCCTACGTATGCAAATGTTCTATTAACATATGCAAATTGGAAACAATGCACTGGGGCCAAGTGTCTTGCCAATTATGTGGCTCTCCAGCCCTTACGGGGCGTCGGAGAATGGACATACGCTTTGGGAATATACTGCCAAATTGCATTACAGACTAAGGAACGGCCAAGACTGTTCTCACCCTAACAGTCAAAGCATGCAAAAAGAAAGGGGAGAGAGGTCCCTCCACGGTGGAAACCATTCTGGGCTGTAGGTCGGTACTCCAGAGTCAGACCTGGTTCTACTGAGAGGGTTGTTGAACCCTCGTCGCTATGCCCGTACTTCCCAGGGACACCACTGCACAAGACCATCCCTCAATGTCAGGGATGGCAGGTCCCAGTCGGACCCATTCCCTTCCTGCTACTCAGGGTATCAGAGCTTACTCTGTAGGCCCGATCTACCTCAGAAGCGGGAGACTCTGTTTAAAGTCTCCCACCCAAACTGGTGAAAAAGAAAGAAATAGCTGGCAAAGGAAAAGCAAGTTAAACAACACCAAGCAAGCCAAACTATATACAAGGCGAAACTATCTACAAAGACCGGGAGCTCGGAGAGGTCGCCACTCCATCTCTGCTCGGCAAACCGGTTCAACCATTGTCGAAACGCTTCATATATGGAGACAAACATCTCTGACAAGTTCACAGTTGGCATCTCCTTATAATTTAAAGACATCTGAGGGGCAATTACACTGATGGGAGTCTTTCCAGCACCCTCTTCTGGTACTTCTGCATCTGTGATCCCTTTGGGCTCAACTGGCTGGCCCTTCCACTCCTTCAACTGGGAGACGTGGAAGAACTTGAACCAGTCTCCTCTGTTCTGTGGGATTCTCACCTGGTAAACTGTGGGTGAAATCCGTTTCACAGTGGGGACAGGGCTGACCCACCTGGCAGCGAGGGAGTGTTTGTCCCTATAGAAATTTCTATAGAGGACCAACTGACCTTCCTCCCACTGACAGGAGCAATGGATCCATCGCAACCTCTTACCCATTTTGAGCAGGTTCTTGCCCAGCTGGGCAGCGACCTGTCAGTGTATCTGGCTGAGATGACTGACTAAAGTCTTGACCCACTCGTTGTTGAGAACCACCGGTTCCAACTCGGAGGGGAGACCCACATCAATCCAAAATGCCTCGGGCAGCATCATCTTCCACCCAGTCATTACCATATGTGGCGTGAAGCCGTGGGATGCTACCGTGCCTCGGAAGGCCATTAGGATGATGGGTAGCTTGGTGTCCCAGTCTTTTCCAGAGGAACATACCATTTTCCGAAGGGCTTCCTTCAGAGAGCGGTTTGTCCTCTTGACGTGTCCTGAACTCTGTGGATGGTGGGCAATGTGAAAACGCTGGCGAATGCCCAGGGCCTTGCACAGTTCTTGGGTGACCTCACCGGTGAAGTGGGGCCCGGCATCTGAGTCAAGGTCCCACGTCACTCCCCACCATGCCCAAACATTGTTAAAGAGCAAGCGCGCTGCCGTGCTTGCGGTACTGTCCTGGCAAGGGAAGACCTCGATCCACTTGCTGAAGGGATCGATGACCATAAGATAATATTTGTTCCCACGCGGGGTGGTTGGAAGCAGACCTATAAAATCTATTTGGATGCAGGACCACGGACCCTCGATGCGTTGGTACTGGATGGGAGCCTTGGAACCGGAGGGGTCAGCATTGACCATGGCGCAAGCCAAACAGTTATCCACCCACTGGTAAATGTCCTGCTTAACCTGTGGCCACCACCCAGTGTCCCGAACCCAATCCAGAGTCACCTCATGCCCTTGGTGTCCCTGTTCGTGCACAAATGGAATGATGTCACTGAGGAGGTCCCTGGGCACGTCCAGTGGTGCTGGCCACTGTCATCGATCGCACAGTACACTCCATCCAGCTGAGAGATCTTTAGCCGGCCAGACTCGTCTGAGCCCTTCTTGGCCAAGTCCAAGATCTCAGAGTCTCCCTTTTGTAAAAACCCTAGATCGAACATGGGAGGGATCAACTGCTCCTTGGGGTTCACATTAATAGCAGCGATGGGGGCCCCATCATCCTGTAAAGCTGCATCCTTAGCTATGGCGTCAGCCTTGGTGTTCCAAATGCAGGTATCCGTACCCTTTCTCTGGTGTCCTCTGACATGAGCTACCCATGTAGGGGCGACCCATTCCTCAATTTGGGCTGCAATACAGACCCATTTCTCTAGATGGGCAATGGGCTTCCCATCAGATGTTTTCAAGTCATTTTGGAGCCAGATTGGTAACCAGACGGTTGCAGCCTTAGCTGTCCAGTCTGAGTCTGTATAGATTGCCAAGGGGCAGTCAAGCGGCTCGTGCTCTAGAATAGCTTTCAGAAACTTTTACCTCCGCCGCCTGGCTGGAGTGTGGTCGGGCCTTTCCCTGTAGGGTGAAGGAGTCTGTGATGCGGATCGCTCCATAGCCTGTCCGTGGGCTACCATCCACGTGCATGGAGGATCCATCACAAAACCAGCACACAAAGCCTTGTAACTGAGCTTCCTCAAGGGAGGCTCCCCATTCCACTGGCCAATTACTGAAATTCAAGGGTGGTAAAGGGCACTCGTGTGGCTCCGGTCACAATAAGACCATATGAAGCTGGTGGGTCCTGCGGCTGTTTCTGAAAATCCACCCCACGTGTCACCAGGGACACAGTCCATTTGGCAATACGGGCGTTAGACACCTGGCTATTCTGGACCTGCCCAGAAAGAATGTACCTAAGAGACGTGTGGGGGGTCTGGACAATCACGCGGGCACCTCCGGTCATAAACTCCCAGCATGTTAGAGCCCAAATGAGAGCAAGACAGGTCTTTTCACAAGGACTAAAATTAGTCTCATGTGGATCCAGATTTTTGGAGGCATAAGCTATCACACGCTGCATGCCATTCTGTTGTTGTGATTGAACCGCTCCTATGCTCCTGTCAAAGGTGGCTAACTGAATAAGGAACGGCTTAGCCATATTGGGGTGCGCCAAAGTGAGCGCCTTCCTTAAATCCTCTATAAGTGGTGCAAACACCTGCTGCTGAGCAGGTCCCCAGTTCCACTCGGCATTCTTTTTCATTAGGGCATACGAGGCTTCGCTTTGGCAGCAAAAGACTCTATAAAGTACCTAGAAGAGTCTAACGTTCCCAGTAGAGAACGCAGGGAGTGCACGTCTGTGGGGGCTGGCAACTTTGTGATCACCTCCACCCGCTGCACGTCGGGAGTGCGACTGTCAGTGCCAAAACAAAGACTCAAATATTTCATCTCAGTGGACGCCAGCTGAGCTTTTTCCCTATTCGCCTTAAAGCCAGTGTCCTGAATGATTTCTAACACCTCCTGGGTGATTTCCTGTGTCTTTTCCTCGGAGGCTGAGTGAACCAAAATGTCGTCCACATAGGATAAGATGTGGGACTGTGAAGCTGGTTGCAGCTTGTTCCACACCTTAACCACATGCGCGTGGCAAATAGTTGGGCTGGAATGGAAGCCTGGGGCGTGCGTTTAAACACATACTGTTGGCCCCGGAATGTGAATGCAAACTTATACCAACATGCCTTGTGAAGAGGGATTGAATGAAAAGCATTGACCAAATCAATTACACTGTGATATTTAGCTCCTGCCGCAATGGCAGATAGGATTTCATTGTACTTTGCCACGACCGGCACCACGGGAGGAGTCACAGAGTTTAGAGCTCGAAAATCTACAGTCATCTTCCATGTTTTGCCATCTGATTTTAAGTCAGGCCACAAAGGTGCGTTACAAATTGACTGCATTTGGGTAATTACATCCCATTGGAGAAGCCCCTCCATGGCTTTCCCAATGCCTTCTTCGGCCTCAGCTGGGTATTTGTATTGTTTTTGAGGCGGGGATCTCGGTCCTCTATTAAGACACAAGCTTCCTTACAGTCCCGCACTCGAATTTATTCTTAATCTAGACCTCCGGGAAAGCCTTTACCCAAGGGTCACTAGTCACACAACGCACAGGGGTGGGAGCCTTAATGGCGGCACGATGGTGCACGGCCGAAATTTTCTCTGGTCCCTGGCCTAACTTCCACAGAAATCCATTTGCATAATCAACAGTGAGCTTGTTTCCCCGCAGGAAGCCGATGCCCAAAAGGCCATCGTCTTCGCCACGGTTCTCGCAAGCCCAAAGCTGAAAACGAAACGTCTCTATGGACATCGGGATGTCCTTCCAAGCTCGGACAAGGTGACCCCCCCACCATATCCAGAGAGCTGGATATGCTTGGGTGTGGGTTCACCGTGTTTGACCAATTTAGAGTGCAGTACATTCAAGGCCACACCAGAGTCTACTAACAGGGTGGCAGGAGTCTTCCCTCCTCGGTCCCTACGCCTGCCTTCACCCAGAACCTTCCCCACTTGTCTGGCCACAACTTGGCCACCACATTGCGGGGAAGCTTCCTGGACTGAGGGCACTCCTAATCCTTAAAGTCCAAAGTTGGGTAGTATCCAGCTGGAGGGTGGGCCGTTCGTCATGGCCTGGACCGGCTGTCTACCACCCACTGCCAACTGTTTATCTAGAGCTTCGAGAAGCTCCGACATGGGCCGCTTGTCGAACTGGATCATATCCAGTCCACAGTGACGTAACATGCTCCAGACTCTTGCTCTGTCTGTGGAATACGCCTGAGTTGTGGGATCGTACCCACAGACGTTTCCCGGGGAGGATCAGACTCGGGAGATGGTTTGGGGGCAGTGGGCTGACTACAAATGTCAGGAACAGACTCTCACACAATATCAATAAACTTGATTAACAGATTTATTGAAAAGGTTGCAGAGCAGTGATACTCAGACTTTAAAAGTCGGAAGTGAGGAGATGTTCTAACAGGTTCTATAATTAAGCAATTCAGTTTCACACAAGAGATAAGCAAAGGCACTATAGCTTCTTCCCAGGTTAAGATGACCATGAGTTACTATGCATCTATCGGTGCTCTAGCGAATGTTTTGAGAACCGCATGCTGAGGAATGCACACCTGCACTGGCATTGCTATAACACATTTAGTAAAACTACTAGCAGTCAAACATATTCTAACTACCCCTTAACCCGTAATCCCCATTGATGGAGGTCTTCCCGACATCCTGCCCGTCTTCAAAAAAGAGACACAATTAATACATGAAAAGAAAAGAGTCAGAAAACGAGAAAGGGATAAAAAATATCAGAGGAGCAATATAAACTGGGCAGGAGGGGAGTCAGCATGGCCGAAGTGAGGTGTCAGTAATCGAAGAGTCCAGCGAAGGGGCTCACTTCAGCAGGCTGGAATGGAAAACAGGGTGGATACCTTTAAGAGATGGAGGCAACTGCAATTCGAAAGAGACATTGTTTATAGCACGTTTCACATGAAAAGGTCCGAGGAATTTAGGGGACAGCTTTTTGGAAGGGGAGGGGGTGGAAATGTTTTTAGAGGAGAGGTAGACGAGGTCGCCAGGTTGATAAAGAGGGTTGGGGGTTGGAGTCAGCAAAGCGTTTGTGAGAAGCCTTGGAAGCAGTGAGAAAATTAGAGACAGATTGCCAGATGGAAGGAGATTTGTCAATCCAAGAGGTGAGAGAAGGGGGGAGGCAGAAGAAGGGGCACGGAGGGAGGGAAAGGAGGTAGGGAGGAAACCATAAACGACTTCAAAGGGGGGGATTTCAGAAGAGGAATGCAGAGCAGAATTAAAAGCAAATTTAGCAAAAGGCAAAAGTGAAGACCAGTCTTTCTGATTAGTAGAAACAAAATAGCAAAGAAATTGTTCAAGTGTATGATAAACTCTTTCAGATTGACCATCAGTCTGTGGGTGGTAAGCACTGCTGAGTTTTTGGGTAACACCCAAAGTTTTCAAAAGAGAAGTCCAGAATTTGGAGGTGAAAACTGGGTCATGGTCAGATATAATGGTGGAGGGCAATCCATGATGTTTCCAAACATGCAAGATAAACAAGTCAGCTAGTTTCTCCGCAGTAGGGATTCTTTTGATTGGAACAAAATGGGATTGTTTAAAGAAATGGTCAGTGATGACCCAAATACAATGGTACCCTGAAGAGGAGGGTAGAGAAACGATGAAGTCCCATGCAATGACCGACCAAGGCCGGGAAGAAACTGGAAGGGACTGCAGCAATCCCTGAGGTTTGGAAGTAGAAGATTTGCACGTGTTACATGTGGTGCATTCTTTAATGTAGTTTTGCACATGGGAATTCAATCCAGGCCACCAGAAAAGTTTACGGATTGAATGTAGTCTTGAGAAACCCAAAGTGACTGGCAGGCTTGGTATTGTGGTGTCGGTGTGAGATGGTGGGACATGCATCAGGGGGAACATAAATTTTGGAGCCATAAAACGGGAGACCATTGTCCCAGGCCATGGATCTTTGTGAGAAGTGTGTTTGATGAGATCCTGAAGGACTGTGTTGCAAAGGGTGGAAGGCAAAAGGCGGTGTTTAGAAAGAGAGCAAGTGGTGACTTGAGAAGCAAGAGAGTCAGCAGGAAACAACATTTTTTCAGGAGAGGAGGTGGATGGGAGGGGCGCATAGGAAGGGAGCCTCAAGAGAGGATCAGCCAGAGTATTAGACTTGCCAGGTTTGAAAATTATTTTAAAGCGGAAGTGTTGAAAAAATTCAGCCCAGCGAGCTTGTTTAGGAGTGAGCTTCCTAGCGGTTTGTAATGCCTGCAAATTTCTGTGATCAGTCCAAACTTCAAAAGGAACATGAGCTCCTTCAAGTAAATGTCACCAGTTTGACAAAGCAAAGTGAATTGCTTTAGCTTCTTTTTCCCAAATGGGCCAATTAAGCTGTTGAGCGGAAAATTTCTTGGAAATAAATGCGCATGGTTTAAGGGCTCCAGCAGGATCGTGTTGTAAAAGGACAGCAGCCATGGCATAATCCGAAGCATCAGTTTGAATGATGAAAGGTTTAAAAGTGTCAGGGAAAAGCAGTAAAGGCTCTGTGGTAAATTTTTCTTTTAATGAATCAAAAGCCGTCTGGCAGTCAGGAGACCAAGCCAGCTTGCGATGTTTTGTAGAGTTGGCCCCTTTAGGTTTTTTCAAGAGGTTAGTGAAGGGCAGAACTAAGGTGGCAAAGTTTTCAATGAAGTTTCAAAAAATTAGCAAATCCCAGGAACTGCTGCAGCTGTCTCAGAGTTTTAGGAATTGGCCAGTTAAGGATCTTTTCAATTTTAGAAGGGTCCATATTGAGTGTGTTGTTGCAAATGCAGTAATCCAAGTAATCAAAAGACTGGGTGTCGAATTGGCATTTAGTTAAGTTGGCAACCAGTCCATTTTCAATTAATCTTTGTAGGACTGTTCTAACCCAGGAAATGTGTTCTTCCAAGGAGTTAGCGTATATCAAAATATCATCAAGATAAATTAGTACCCCCTTGTATAGTAAATCATGAAAAAGAGAATTAAGAAACATTTGAAAAACAGAGGGTCCAGATTGTAATCCGAAAGGGAGAACAGTCCATTGGAAGTTGCCCAAAGGAGTGGAGAAAGTTGTGAGCTACTCACTGTCAGGGTGCATTCAGTTTCTATGAAAAGCGTCTTTAAGGTCAAGCTTAGTGAAAAATTTGCCTTGAATTAGGTGATACAAGATATTTTTAATGAGGGGGATAGGGTAACAGTTTGGCAAAATAGCTTGGTTGATAGCAGAGTAATTAATGATGAGCCTGGGGTCAGCTTTTGGGTTCTTTCTTTTGAGGAAGAAAACCGGGCTTGCCGTGGGAGCGGAGGAGGGCTTAATGAATTTGCGCCTCAAATTTTTGTTGAGAAATTTTTTCAAAGCAATGAGTTCATGGCGGCTCATAGGATAAACTTTAGGTTTGGGTACTTTTGCACCTTTAATTAAATTTAGCTTGCAATTGTATTCTGTGTGTGTGGGGGGGGGGCAATTTATCAGCCTCCTCCTCATGGAAAGCTTTTTGCAAGTCATGATAGTGTGAAGGAATGTGTCCCAATTCATCGGGTTAAAACAAGGGCTGGGAGCCGTGGTTTGGTAAAGTCCTGCGTTAAGAGCTTCCCAGCAGTCCAGTCAATTTGTGGGTTATATTTTCGAAGCCAATCAATGCCCAAAACTATTTGAAATTGTACTGTCTTGGGCACTAAAAAACGCATTTTGCGCTTGTGGTTTGCCACCCTAAAAGAAAGGGGAGTGGAGATACATCCAATTGCTCCCCAGACATTGAACTCCCATCCATCTGTGTCAATTTAATGGGTTTTTCTAGTGGCTGATAGTCCATTTTTGGTTCCATAGCTAGCTCTGGATGTATGAGGCTTCTGGAACAACCAGAGTCAATTAAAGCTCTGTGAATTCACAGTTTTCTATCTTTCCCTGCCAAAGTCACGGTTGCAAATATGTGGGGGGTTTTACGGTTACTTACATAAGTTGTTCCGGCAGCATCCCAGTCTTCACAGCCATGTTCAGAGTCTTCGTCCATATTGGAGGAGGGGGAAGTAGCGCTCTCCTCCTGAGGGCTATCTCCTGCAGCTGCTGCAGGGTCCTTGATGTGCGTTTAGTTGCTTGTTTTGGAACAGTAGGTTTCCGAGGGGCCCCTTTCCTTTAGCGTTTCAGGTTGCACTTCTTTAGCACTGCTGGTAGCCTGGCTTTCAGGGCAATTGCTGGAGAGATGACCTGGTTTTCCACAAGAGAAACACATACCTAGGCAAAGGTGTCTGCTTCTTTCTTCACTGTTAAGGAATGTGGATCGGCGGCGAGGTTTTCGCGGCCCCATGTCTTGGGTTTGTCACTGTCGAGTTAGTTGGACAGTTTGGGTTATTCCTTCCACTTCCTTGGCCAGTTTGATCCATCCAAGTAGAGTCTGTGGATTGGCTTGAATCAGGTAGCCATGCACCACACTGGGGTTCAGCCCATCCTTGTATAATTCAATGAGGACTTCGTCGGTCCAGGGTACCTTGGTTGCCAAATTTCTGAATTCCCTGGAGTATGCTCCCACATTGTTCTTGCCCTGTTTTAACCTTTTCAGTTGGTATGTCGTTTTCTCAAGCAAGTGGGGGGTCCTCAAAACGTTTGGGAGATGATGCATGAACAGCTGTAAATTCTCAGTCTCTGGGGCGTGGGAATTGCCAGTCAGCTGCCAATCCTTTCATGCGCTGACTCAAATATCTGATTCTAGCCGCATCGTCTTGAAACAGATGGCCGTAATCCAACATAAAATTAGAAGCCATGGTCAGGAAGAAAGAAGGTTTTTCTTCTTTCCCATTAAAAGAAGCTTTCAGTTCCCCAATGTTCCTGGGTACTGCAGGGGGCAAAGCTGAGGCTACTGGTAGGCGCTGGCTATTGGGGCTACCCGTCAGGTGGTGGTGCAGCTGCTCCGGAGCGGCCACTGGTATTCGTGGTTCTCTGCTCGGTGTTCTTCCCGCTTTCGGGACCCTGGTGCACATTTCACAGAGCAAAGTTCGGAGCTCTAGTATTTCTTCATCTTTCTTTTCCATTTCGTCTTCCATATTCACTATCTCATCCATAAGGGACAGTTCTCTCTCTGAGGTGTCCTATCTGGCAGCTCTTCGTCATTGTCTCAGCGACGTTCGCGGTTTCTCTCCCCAGGCCTAGGTTTGGCCACTTGTGGGAGTGGTAGTCGGTACGGACAGCCGAACTTTTGGTCTGGCATTGGGAGCCAACTCACTGTCAGTAGCCCCATTGGAAGCAGCTGATTCCTGTTCTTCTTCGGTGGGACAGCTTTCCAATTTCTCAGTAGTTTGATGCATAACAGAACTTCCGACTTTTCTGTCAGGAACAGATTCTCACACAATATCAATAAACTTGATTAACAGATTTATTGAAAAGGTTGCAGAGCAGTGATACTCCGACTTTAAAAGTCGGAAGTGAGGAAATGTTCTAACAGGCTCTATAATTAAACAATTCATTTTCACACAACAGATAAGCAAAGGCACTATAGCTTCTTCCCAGGTCAAGATGACCATGATTTGCTATGGCAACTATCAGTGCTCTAGCGAATGTTTTGAGAACCGCATGCTGAGGAATGCACACCTCCACTGGCATTGCTATAACACATTTAGTAAAACTACTAGCAGTCAAACATATTCTAACTACCCCTTAACCCATAATCCCCATTTATGGAGGTCATCCCGACAACGAGAGTCCCTTCCCTGCCGCTGCCTGTCCTGTCGGGGAGCAGGGCGCAAGTTCCAATTCCCTCGTGGAACAGAATTCATTCCTATGCTGGGAATGGAGTCCATAATTGGAGTATGTCACCTCCGATACGGGTTCCCAATTCCTGGGGTCTCTCCTGTGGGTCTTTGGGGAAGACGCAGAGAGTCAGTCTCTCGCAAGAGGTCGGCGACCCTCTGGAGATTGTTCCCAAGCTCTTCCCAAGATGTCGTGGCCGGGTCCACCAAGCCCAGGGCTTGTCTCGCAGTTCCAGCCCCCATATAACAGAGTCTTGAACTCAACGTGATCAAAATTGTACCCGCGAGCCGTCAGGGGTACTTTTTCGGCCAGAATAGTGAGTAGCTGCTTCCGCGCCACATAAGCCTCAGGATTCTCACGAGGACCCTGCTGCTCTATGACATAGAACACACTCGCACTCTGTCTGGGCCAAAGGATCCTCACTACCTCTCACATCCAGTCGTGTGCCTCGAGCCTAACCAGGCCTCGAGCCGCCACGGCCGATTCAAGGGTAGGGAGCTCCGAAGGGGACATGCAAAGCCGGGCCAATTGGGTCAGGTCCTGGCCATTGGCCGTCGGGTGAGAGTGTGTCACCGCGTTGAGCCACATGATGCTGGTAGACCGGTTTAAGGGACCCAATTGGTCTGCAATTGCCTTCACCTCAGTTCCTTACCAGGGGACTGTAGTCTTAGTGACCTGAGTCTCCTGTGTCTCTGAACTAGAACTGCCTTCACCAGCAAGGACGGTCCTGCGTGTCATGGACCACGTCTCTACCGGGTGGACTGGTACCTCAGGGGCATCCCAGTCCAGATTGTGAGGAGAGGAAGCCAGGGCGTCTGCTGGCAATGTGTCCTCGGACAATTCTTGGGCAAAACTCAGGAGCAGCTCCAGACACACCGCCAAAATTAGGGCCTTGCGTGTCTGGAGCTGACTTTCCAGGGCAGCAATCTGCTTAAGGCAGGCTGCATGACTAACAGCCTCTTGCTGTTCCTTCACCTGACCAACCATAAACTTGACCGCAGCTCGGGCATGATCAAGCTCAGCCTTTAAGGCGTGGGCTTTCTCTTCCCAAGTCTGGGCGACTAGGGTGACATCACTAAGCTTCTGTGTGAAGGCCTGCGCAATAGACGCAAAAGTTACCTTGTCCGCCTGCAAGATCTCGATCTCGGCATGAAGCTGGGCATTCTCCTTCTCCGCTTCTGCTAGCCTTCCTCAGGTCTCAACTAGGGCACTACTAGTGTCTCTGGCCGCAAGCCAAAGTCCCCAAGCTGCCAACAAATCCTTTGAAGGCCCAAATGGGTTCTTTGATTTACACGCCAGGGCATATGCTTCTCGGAGAGAAGTAAAGGGATTGGCCGTCCGGAAGACAGAGTCCTTCCAGGAGCACTTTCCTTTACCCAAAACCCATCTCTCTTCCTCACACATGAGGTCCTTAACAACAACGGGGCTCTCCTTAGCCATTTCCCTACACTACATAATACAACAACAACAGTTTCCTACACAAATATGGGACCAGGACCTGGAGTGAGAGGTAGGATCACCTAGACCCCTTGGGGAGCTAAGGAAAATGAACTCTGCGGAACTTCTCTAGGGAAGAGGGAAAGGAACCAATCTCCAGCCTGCCCAAATAAAGGTCAGTTTTGTACACTCACGCCCGGTTTTCCACCTCGACAGCACTGAAGACAAAAGGACGAGGCAATGGTTGGCGGACAGAGAGATCACCTAGACCCAGGGAACCCTCAGGAGTGTCTCTGTGTCTACCTGAAGGGGGTAACAAACACTAAGGAACTTACTACGCTGCCCGGCCGAACAGCGGGCAAAGGGGGCAAGGAACCAAAGACCAAACTGTCCCTAACTGGTTTGCTGGGTGAGGGGGCCTTTCCTCTACCTCTAGCTAGATCAGGACTCACCACCCGATCCTAACAAGCCGGCAAATCGGGACGCACCCGCAAAGCTGAGAAGCCGGGAATCACCACCCGCACCTTCTCCAATACCAACAAGCCAAACCAAAGGGGAACTACACAAAGGGGACAACGAAAGGAGTGGGGGCTGCTCCTTTTTGCATTTGTGTGCCTTGCCGCTAAGATGTTGAATGCATGTAGACTGTTCCTGACGTGCTAGGCCTAAAACACTTGCAATCCCAGCCCACGATAGAACCAAGATGGGGAGGTGGATCCCAGGACAAGACGAAAGAGGGGTATAGATATCCATCCAATAGAAATACCGCACACACACACACAGAAGTCACGCACACACACTAGCCTTTCTCCCGGTGTTCTAAAACAACTCACTGACCATTCCCTAAGTCAGCACCACCTGATTTGAGGAGGTTCGCGACTCCTTCTCAAATTAGGAGTACCTGGAATGCCTGCGTACTCCACCACTCTGTTACCCTGAGAATTGGGGGTTCTGTGAGGGGCGCCCAAATAACCAAAATCAACATAAACAAGATGGGGAAATTAGCTGGAGCACTCTCTTAGCTAGCAAGAGGCAGAGTAACTTAGCGGGAATCTTTTACCCTGTGTATACAGGTTCAGGTCAGTGAGGAGTCAGACAGTTTAAATTAGCAATAATATTTATTAAACAGATAGCAAATATTAAGAAAACACAACCTCACAGCTAACTGAGAAATAGGAAATAAGAGTTGTGGGGGAATGGGTGATATGTCACCTATCTCGCAGTCCTGGAGAAGTCCAATGGAGGGAAGGAAACTCAGCACAACGGCCGAAGAGAGCTCACAGAATGAAGTGACAGCAAAGCTGGATAGCACTCCGGAGCGGTCTGAGGAAGCTCTCAGAGCTTGGGGTTTTTACTAGGGAAGGTATGACCATGGGCTAGTCTGGTCTCGGGCAAAGACAATGAGTTTTGGGCTTGAGACAATGTCTCCGAAAGGTCAGAATTTGCATGATTGAGTCAAGGTCCGAATTGACAATAGTATGGCTAGTATGCAAATGCAGCTAGCTTGGCAGTTAAGCACTTAGTTTGTCAAGATGCCCGCTTGGGCAGAGGTCTCTTTGTTTTAACACGCGTTTGTAATGAAGGTGTTTGTTTCGGGAGGTCTCCTAAAGCAGATCTGGAAGTTTCTGGCTTGCTAAGGTGTAAACAGACATGATTCAGCATTTAATAGCCATGCCTAGCATCGTACTTGTTCGGTGGCCTCACAAACACTTGGCTGGTGGCAGAGCAGGGCTGAATTATGATAAAGATTACGAAAGGCCAGGCCAGTTCACGGTGGTAACAATATGGTAAACTGGAAACTTGGGGAGATTCTAATATTGTATTGATACCCAAAGAAGGCAAAGACAAAAAAGAAGTTAAAAATTACAGACTAATCTCCTTGCTTAAGATAGATTATAAAATATTTGCGTCAGTGTTGGCAAAACGTTTGAGGCATATATTGCAGGATAAGATTCAAGAAGGCCAAACATGAAAGATAATGTTAGAACAATCATACATGTGATTGAATTTTATGATAAATCCCCGGGGAAGAAAGCAGCACTTATTTTTTTTGGATGCTGAAAAAGTTTTTGATAATCTTTCTTGGGACTTTATGTTATGGGTTCTGAAAGAATATGATTTTGGAGAAGATTTTTGCAAATGGATGGAGATAATTTACCAAGACCAATCAGTGAGGTTAATAATAAATGGAGATACCACGGCAAGCTTTGTAATAAATAAGGAGGTACGACAGGGGTTCCCGCTATCACCACTATTATTTATAGCTGTTTTGGATGTTTTGCTGATAACAATAAATGAAGATCCACAGATAAGAGGTTTGAAAATAAGGAAAAAAGAACTGAAACTAAAAGCATTTGCAGATGATGTAATTATAGTCTGGTAGGGTCCACAAGAATCAATTCAGGTGTTGATGTAAACTTTACAAAGATATGGTCTAAAAGCAGGTTATAAGATAAATAGAGAAAAGACAATGACAATGACTCTCAATATGACTAAAAAAGAGCAGGTGGAATTGGAGAGAAGATCCGGATATCAATTGACCAAGAAAACAAAATATCTGGGAATTATTACGACGAAAAAGAATCAAGAATTATTTGAAAATAATTATTCAAAAACATGGAAAGAAATTAAATGTGATATGGAATAATGGAAAAATTTAAATTTATCCTTCTTGGGTAGGATAAATACTTTTAAAATGTCTTTACTACCAAAGCTTATGTTTCTCTTTCAAAAGTTACCAATAATAGCGAAAGAGAAGATATTTAAGGAATGGGAAAAAGTCTTACATAAATTTATTTGGCAAGGGAAAAAACCAAGAATCAGATATAAAATACTTCAAGATGCAAAAGAGAGAGGAGGACTTGATTTACCATCATTAAAAATCCACTATTACGCATGTTGTTTAGATTGGATCAAAGATTGGATTCAATTAGAAAATACAACTATCAAAGAATTAGAAGAAATAAACAACAGATTTGGATGGCATGGATATTTATGTTATGATAGATCAGCAGTGAATAAAGAGTTTAAAAACTATTGTATCCAAAAGACATTGTTGAAAGTTTGGTCACAAATAAAGCAAAAATTTTATACAAAACTACGAGTATGGACCTCACCGCAAGAAGCTTATAAAATTGCCCCAACAAAACAAGGAAATTTACTAACATATCACGAGTTATTGAAATGGGAGGGAGACAAACCAAGAATGTGTACGGAAGAAGAATTAAAGGCTGAAGGACATGAACTAAATTGGTTTCCATGGAGACAACTCAGAGAAAGATTTAGGGAGAAAGATTTAGAATGGACCAAAAAGTGTATGGATTTGAGAGAAAAGAGAATGAGTTAGACTTACTGATTAAAGGAAACCAAAAGAAAAGAATTTCCAAATTTTATAAATTATTGTTGAAAAGAGAGATGGAATCAGAAATAGTTAAAGATACAGTGGTTAGATGGGCACAGAATTTGGGACATTCAATTGAATTAGAAACTTGAGAAAGAGCGTGGAAAATAGATATAAAATTTACATTAAATCTAAACCTAAGAGAAAACTTTTATAAAATGTTTTATAGATGGTATGTGACCCCAGAAAGATTACAAAAAATAATGAAAAATGAGAATTCAAATTGTTGAAAATGTGATGAAAAGACAGGGTCTTTTTTTCATATGTGGTGGACATGTAAGATAGCAAAAGTTTTTTGGAAGGGGGTACATGATGAAATTCAAAGAATTTGTAAGCTGAATTTTGAAATGAAACCGGAGCTTTATCTGTTAAATGTGCTAGGGCAACAAAGGGAAATGAGAAATCATCAGAAGATATTATTATATTTAATAACTGTGGCAAGGTTGACGTATGTGCAACACTGGAAAGAAAAGAAATATATTGGTATAGAAGAATGGAAGTTAAAATTTCTGGATATGATAGAGATGGAAAAATTAGCATTTTCTTTGAAGAATAAATCTATCCAGAACTTTGAGAAAGAATGGAAAGGAGTATTGGATTGGGTAAGGATATAAATGTATAAGAAATCAAAGAAGAAATAATGTAATTATTCTTTTCCCTGTAAGATGGAAATTGTGTTTGTATGGAATGGAAATAAGCAATTTCAACTGGAAGATTTAAGCATGGAAGTGTGTGTGGGGGTTTATTTTCGAGATTAAACTTTTAATAAAAATTACTACAACAATAATTGCAACCTTAAATCTTGAGGCAAGATCTCTATGCTGAGTTTGAACTCAGACTAAGTTTGGATTCTGAGTTAAGATTTTCTCATGTTAAATGGACTGTTAAATTAGAGCAAGCCTCAACCAAGCTCCTTTACTCAGAAAGTTGTCTTAGAGGAAGTGATTTCCTTCTGTCTGCAAGATCGCCAGAAGAGGTTTTATGTTTGTATCAGAATTTAACTGTATACTTGCAAAAATTTTTGTTATGCAATATTCCTCCTAGAAAATATATCCATTCTTCCATGTCTAAACCTTGATTTGACCAGGAGTGTTTAGATATGAAGAAATCTCTTGTTGAAAAATATACATTATATAGGAAGCTGGATACAACATCTATATCTGCAAAATGGCTGTTGCTAAAAAGAAATATAAAAATTTAATTGAGAAAAAAAAGAGACAGATGTTGAGAATGAATTGGCAGAAATTAATTGCTGCATCATGGACCTATGATTCAGCTACCTTCTGGAAAATAGTGTCGGGCCTGGCAAAGCAACTTACATGGATTAGATTTTCACATCCCTGTGAAGTCCTGGGAATCATTTTTTAAATTTTTTTTTTTTTTGGAGCTTTTAAACATATACACAAAAGAAAAACACAAACATCAAACAAAACAATACATCTCAAGAAAAAGAAGAAAAAGAAAAATCATAATTAAAAATACACAAACTAAGAAATATACACATTAAAAGTATTAAACAAAAACAAGATATATTTAAACTAACAAATATAACTACACTAAACAATGAAAGAAACTACAACTAGTTAAAAGTGGTTCTCACCCTTATTGCTAATAGCTCCTACTTATATAAATGTACTTAATTTAAAGTCTTTACCTAAAATTACTAATAAATTGGTTGCTTGTTGTATTTATACTCCTTAACTATATTAAATTCTAAGTTTGTTAGATTTTTATTTGAGACTGAATATCAACATTATTAGTCAAGGTCAAACATTATTATTTGATTCAATAAACCATTAATTAATTCCCAGTAAGTCTATTACCTCTGTTAAACAGAAGATAAGTATTGAAAATGTTAATAGCAACAACCTATAATGATAATCTATTTCTGTAATATCTTCAATAAAATTAAAAATGTAAAAAGGAACCATGACATGCAAGTTCAAAATCCTAAAGTCATCAATTCACCCTCATTTTCTCTTAAAAAAACCCATTAAAGATTTCCTGTTAGGAACCGAATTCACACACACAAATATAACAGTGCAAATACACTATTTATTAGGAGCGTGATACATAGTACAGGACTTCAGTGAGCGAACTGGAGGCAATTAGGAAAATTCAAAACATTAAAGGCAAAGAGTTTCTCATCCTGCCCACAAGAGACCTTGGAGGTCTGGTTTAGCTTGGCAGCACTTATCACTACATTCCTAGCTTTGTTTATCTAACGGTCTATGGTTCTCATACCTTGTTACAAGCAAGCTGCTAATTAACTCCTACGACATGTCCCATAATTAAGATTTGGAGGGCTAATTTGGAGATTTGTAGGGCCTGCCCGTCTTGAAAAAAAAAGAATGAATATATGGCATACGAGTGATCAATACGGAAAAGGGAAAGGTTGTCGGGAGTGGAAAAGAAAAGGGGAAAAGGGAAGACAACAATTAAAATGAAAATGCGAAATGCAGTATTTAAACATGGATTGTTGAAACTCAAGCAGGAAGAGCAGGTCGAGTAGGTGGGTTACTCTCCAAAGAAGAATTTGAAGGAGCTGGTTTCAGTAAGCTGGAATGAAAAACAGGGTGAACAACTACATAAGTGTCAGGTAAAGAAGGTTCAAAGGTGACATCATTAATGGCACATTTGATTGGGAAAGGACCAAGGTATTTGGGGGAGAGTTTTTTGGAGGGGCCATTGGAGGAAATGTTTTTGGAGGGGAGGTAAACAAGATCCCCAGCTTGGTATGTAAGATTGAGTTGTCGTTTTTGATCAGCAAAGAGTTTGTGAGAAGCTTTTGAAGCTTTGAAAGAGTCAAATAGAGTCTCAAGTAGAAGAAATTTTTGTAATCCAAGAGGTGAGTGAGGCAGGCTGAGTTGTAGAGAAGGTGGTGGGTCATGAAGGAAAGGGTTTTGGGGTGCTGCCGAGGAGAACTTCAAACGGAGTTTTGCTAGTAGAGGAGTGTAAATTAGAGTTGTAAGCAAATTCGGCAAAGGGGAGGAGGAGTGCCCAATTATTTTGGTTGGAACTGATGAAGCAGTGTAAGTATTGTTCTAGGGTTTGATTTGTGCATTCGGTTTGCGCATCAGTTTGTGGATGATAGTTGCTGCTGAGTTTTTGGGAAATGCCAAGAGATTTCAGGAGTGAAGTCCAGAATTTGGAAGTGAAGATAGGTTCTCTGTCAGAAATGATTGTGTAGGGAAGTCCATGGAGTTTCCAGATGTTGCTGATGAAGGTTGGCTAATTTTTCAGGGGTCAGAACCTTTTTCAGTGGGATGAAATGAGACTGTTTGGAGAAATGATTGGTGACAACCCAAATGATATGGAAACCGCGTGAGTTGGGCAGACCAACAATGAAGTCCCATGAAATAACGTCCCAAGGCAAGGAAGGAGCAGGAAGTGGTTGGAGAAGCCCATGCAGCTTAGAAGATGAGGATTTGCGGGTGTTGCAAACGGAGCAGTTTTTAATATATTCTTGGACTTGTTTTGTAAGGCCTGGCCAGTGGAAAAGTTTCCTGATGGAACGTGGAGTTTTAAGAAAGCCAAAGTGTCCAGCAGGTTTGGAATCATGGTATCTTTTTAAAATTTCGATGCAGCAAGATGGTGGTATGTAGATTTTAGTTCCAATGAATGCAAAATCTTTAACCCAAGTGATTGAGTCTTTGTGTGATTGTAGCCAAGTGTCAGTTTTGTAGGCAGATTTTAGGGAATGTTGGAAGGCGGAATCAAATAGTGTTGAGGCTGATTCTCAGGCTTTTTGTTGTGCGTGGGTAGTGACTTGTAATCCAAAATTGTTTGGGGAGAATAGAGGTTTTTCTGTGGTTGGAGAAGAAAAAGAGGGAGGCACATGGCAGGGTAGTCTTGAGACAGGGTCTGTCAAAGTGTTACTTTTTCCAGGCTTGAAAACAATTTTGAATCTAAATTGCTGGAAAAATTCAGCCCAGTGTGTTTGTTTAGGGGTTAGTTTTTTTGCGGTTTTTAGTGTTTCGATATTGCGGTGGTCAGTCCAGACTTGAAATAGAATTTTAGAACCTTCAAGGAGGTTTCTCCATGAGGTGAGTGCAAAATGGATGGCCATGACTTCCTTTTCCCAAATAGACCAGTTGCATTGTGTGGCAGAGAACTTTTTGAAGATGAAGGCGCATGGTTTTAAGGTGGTTGTCTGCGTCGTATTGAAGAAGAACAGGTCCCATGGTGAGGTCAGAGGCGTCAGTTTGAATTATAAATTCTTTGGCAGTATCAGGGAATATGAGAAGTGGTTTGGAAGTAAATTTTTCTTTAAGGGTGTCGAATGCTGTTTGGCATTTTTTAGTCCAGACGATGCGGTTGCATTGGTTAGATTTGTTATCGGTTGCTGTTTTCAAGAGGTCAGTGGGAGGGAGAGCACTAGTTGCAAATCCTTCTATGAAGTTACAATAGAAGTTTGCAAAGTGAAGGAATTGTTGGAGTTGCTTTCTAGTTTTGGGGGTAGGCCAGTTTAAGATGGTGTCAATTTTGGCAGGGTCTATGTTTGGGGTGTTTTGGCAAATATGATACCCTAAGTAATCAAAAGTCTGAGCATGAAATTTGCATTTTGAGAGTTTAACAACAAGTTCATTGTCTATGAGTCTTTGCAGCACAGTATGTGCGACCTTGGTGTGTTGTTCAAGAGTTTCTGAATAGACCAAAATGTCATCTTGATAAACAACAACACCTTCGTAGAGGAGATCTTGCAATATAGAATCGAGAAACATTTGGAAGGCTGCTGATCCAAAAGGGAGAACTGTCCATTGATAGTTTCTCAGTGGAGTTGAGAAAGTAGTCAACCACTCACTTTCGGGATGCATGCGTATTCTGTGGAAAACCTCCTTGAGGTCTAATTTTGTAAAGAATTTGCCTTTAATCAATCAATTTAAGAAATCTTTAGTTAAAGGAATTGGATAAATATTAGGCAATAGCGCCTGATTGATTAAATTATAGTTCACGATAAGCCTCGGTTCTTCTCCATCCTTTTTATTGCAGAAAAATATTGGACTGGTGGTAGGAGCAGATGGGGGTTTAATAAGTCCACATTGTAAGTTCTTGTTCACAAATCTTTTTAGAGCATCTAGTTCTTGGTTGTTCATTGGATATATTTTGGGTTTAGGAATTTTAGCCCCATCTATTAATTTGAGTTTGCAATCAAAGTCTCTATGAGGGGGCAATTTGTCTGCCTCGCGGTCCTCAAAAGCTTTCTGCCGGTCTCGGTATTCTAATGGAATTTTGTGCAGCTCCTCGGGGCTCAAAGTGAGTGCCGACTTATGGGGGTATTGTTCGGGCATTTGGTTTGCATCATGGGTATGCTTGAGTAAGCCCTGTGTCCAGTCAATTTGGGGATTGTGTTTTTTTAGCCAGTCGTACCCAAGGACTACTTGAAACCCAATTTTGCTGGGCACTAAGAAACGTAATTTCCCCTGATAGTTACCCACTTGAACAGGGATAGGTTTGATCCTTTCCCGTACAGGCCCTCCTGCCATGGGTGAGCTGTCCATTTGAGATAACTTGACAGCCTTCTTTAGGAGTTCAAACTTTACTGCAAGTTCTATTGCCACAGCAGGATTTAATAGACTGGTAGTACAGCCTGAGTCAACTAAGGCCCTGTACATTCGTAATTTCCCATCATTTCTTTGTAAGGGTACTGTAATATATACATGATGAGTTTTGGTGGTACTTACATTAGCAGACTCATAGGGGTCCCAATCATTGCCGTCCGAGTCGGACGTGGTTGGGGGGCTGTCCTCACCATTGCAAGTTCCAGCAGCAGTTCCGCCGACCGGGCATTTGGTTGTCGGCTTCGGAGTGTCGGCCTTACGGAATACAGGTTGGGTGGTGGGGGTGCCCGATTTTTCTTCAGTGGGTTTCTTTGATCCCTGGCATTTGCTGGCGATGTGGCCTTTCTTCTCACATTGGAAACATGTGCCTTCTTTGAGTCATTTTTTCTTTTCCTTGCTGCTCAGGAAAGTGGTTTTTCGTGGTCCCAAGGTTTGGCAACTGCTTTCTTGCGCTTGCCTTTGCCAGTCAAGCTGGACACTCTCCATTATGCTTTCCACTTCTCTGGCTAGTTTCATCCATCCCAGGAGACTGGCAGGATCCTCTTGGGTCAGGCAGAGATCAAAGATGATGGGATTCAATCTGTCTCAGAAAAATTGCTTGAGAATGTCATCTTTCCATTCTAGAACCTTAGTGGCTAACTTCTTGAATTCTCGGGCGTATTCGCTGACGGTTCCTTTTCCTTGGCGCAGTTTCTTCAGTTGGTATCTGTCTTGTTCTTGAAAGAACGGATCCTCAAACCTTTCTCTAAGTCAATGCATGAACAGTTGCAGGTCAACTGTTTCCTCAGCTCGTGAGTCAAACGGGCTGATGACCCACTCCTGTGCTTCTCCTTTGAGCTGCTGGCTCAGGTATCTGATTCTGGCGGCATCATCAGGGAAACTATTCCCGTAGTTGATCATATAATTAGAGGCCATGTTGAGAAAGTATGTCATGGTGGCTCCATCACCATCGTAAGTGGTCTTCAACTCTTGGAAATGTGGGGGCCCCACTTGCGGTACCGGTATCCTGGGAGGTGCAGGTGCCACAGCTGCCGCTGCTGGAGCCTGGGGTGGCGCTCGTCCAACCTGAGGCACCAGGAGTCTCCAGTCGTGCAGCTGAGCTCTCAGTTTGGAAATTTCTTCTTGCTGCTTTTTCACTTCTTCTTCTCTGGCTAGAAGTTGTTCCATTATGCTGGTCTCAACAGTAGATGTGTCTCATCTTGTAGCCTGGTGACACTGGCTCTGAGCAGTTTCTGGTATCTCGTCCCAGGCCCAGGTTTGGCCTCTGGTCAGGGTGGATGGAGGAATTGAAGGTCGTGTCTTGGGTTTAGCATCAGGGGCCTGGCTGGGGACCATCTCATCTCTTTCAGTGATTTCCTCACCTGGAGCCTCGATGGCTCTGCCGGATGCTCCCTTGTCTTCAGGATCTTCACTTATTTGATACATGTTTTTATTATTTTTGCAAGAGTTTGCTCACTCTGTCAGGAACTGAATTCACACACACAAATATAACAGTGCAAATACACTATTTATTAGGAGTATGATACATAGTACAGGACTTCAGTGAGCGAACCAGAGGCAATTAGCAAAATCCAAAACATTCAAAGCAAAGAGTTTCTCATCCCACCCATAAGAGACCTTGGAGTTCTGGTTTAGGCTGGCAGCGCTTATCACTACATTCCTAGCTTTGTTTATCTAATGGTCTCATACCTTGCTACAAGCAAGCTTCTAATTACCTCCTACTACATGTCCCATAACTAAAATATGGAGGGCTACCCGACATTTCCATTCCAAAATAAACCTTTCTTCAGATTTCTCTTTAATTTAGCTGACAACTTGTCCATCTCCAGAATTGTCATCAATATATTAAACCATGCACCCATTGTTGGGATCTCCATTTTCTTCCAACATTTTGCATAAACAATTCTTGCTGCCAGTAATACATATTGAAATAATTTCTGTTGTTGTTTGTCAATATTAATATCATGAGACCTGGGAATCATTCTTAAGCACTGTGTTTGCTGATTGGCAAGCTGGAGACTCATTAACACCGCAAGACCTTGAAGGGCTTCCTAATTGGTCCCCTGTTTCATCATCTGAGATTGGCAGGCTCATTTCTGGATTTAAATTGGGCAAAGCCCCAGGTAGTGATCATATACCCCTTGAACTACTTAAATTAGTCCTCAGTTTTAGCTATTCTATTTTCATGGATAGATTGGGCTGCTTGCATTCCACTTGCTTGGGAGCTTGCAATAATCATTTTTATTTACAAAAAAGGTGAAAGACCTGATCCTGCCAATTACAGACCAATTAGTCTTTTAAGCTTTATCAGCAAGTTGTATGCTAGTCACCTTTTAGAGAAATTACTAAGCTGGATGGAAGAAGAAAATTTCCTGGAAGTTTTAGGTCTGGATGTTCCCCAGTCAATCAGGGATTAGTATTATAGCATTTATTAGAAAAATATTCTTTTTCTACCAGGGGAGTTACTTTACACAGCTTTCATAGATTTCAAGTCTGCATTTGATGCGATCACAAGAGATAGATTATTGGCATAAACTCAAGGCTATCAATGTGGGCAGGCATCTGCTGATTCTTATTCAGTCTTTATGTTAAAACATATCTTTGAGTGAGGTGTAATCATGAAGAATATTTGACTAGATCAGTACCAATATATACTGGAGTAAAATAAGGCTGTGTTCTTGTCCCTAACCTATTCAATGCTTATATTAGTTCTTCAGTCAAGACACTATCTGAAATAAATTTTCACCCACCTAAATTGGCAGTTACATCTGTATCCATTCTACTCTATGTAAACAATGCAGTACTTCTGTCATTGTCATGTGCAAGTTTGAGATGGCTACTAAGAGTGCTAGATCCTATTACAATACTGAACAGTTGATAATCAATTATGATAAATCTAAAGTTTTAGTTTTTACTTGGAAATGGTATAAATACTACTGGCAAATTAATGACCATCTAATTGAACAGGTTAAACTCTACAGGTACTTGGGAATAATTTTTTAATCTACCAGTTCCTAGAGAGCAAAAAAAGTGTCTTGTTCAATAACAAATGTACAGTGGAATTACAACTCAGTAATCTCATTTTTTTATGCCAAGGAGGCAGCATGTACCCTCAGCGATTCAGGTGTCTAACACCAAGATCTTACCACAAATGCTATATGGAGCACAAGTGTGTGTATTTAGCAATATTGTGGCTTTAGAATTTGATCAAACAAAATTTTTCAGAAGGATTATTTGCTTCCCAAACTGTGTATCAAAAGTACTCATTTGGCTAGGGACTAGTCAGCTTTCTATTGAGTCTCAGATTTGGATTTACAAGTTAAATTTTTTGCTGAAAATGTTATTCATGTGTAAGGTCTGGCTCCCCAACCCTTAGTGATATCTTTCAGTCAAAGTGGAAAAAGACAGTTGATGAGAAAATGTTAAGGCTAGGATTCACACAAGATGCCATTCTTGCTATGGGTTATATAAAAGCTAAAGAAACTATACGTCAACCTATTTGGGACATCAAATTGCTAAATTACATAAGTGCAGCTTCCATTTTTTTCACCTTTTAAAGATAGATGGTGGGCCCTTCTTCTTGCTGATCATCTGATCAATTTCACTGTTCCAAAATACAGGAAAGCATTTACCTGGGCTAAGTTCAATGTCCTTCCAACAACACTATTGAATGGAAGATATAATAATGTACCATACTGTGATGCTCATGCCCATTTGAGGCAGAGAAAGTAGAAACTGTGGGGTATGTTTTGTTCTATTCCTGCTTTTACCATGATCTTTGATGCTGCTTTAATAATCCAATTTTACAAAGTATACCAGGGAGCTCTGATGTGTTCTACATTGGCTACCTTTTGGCAGATCAGATCATTTGGCAGGCTTTTCATTCCCCTAACACTGGGTGCAGTCTGTGTGTCGTGTCCCAGGCTAAGCAGGCAATAAGTTACGAGCAGCTGCTCAGTTCCTACTCATGCAGCAAGAGCCAAAGAATACCCAAACAGAATGTAAGTCCTGAGCAAACAAGTCCAAGGGAGTGATTCCAAAATGTAGTCCAAACAAGCAGAGTTCCAAGGTAAATCCCAGATGCGAGAGCACAGCATGGGGTTTCAGGACCGAAGAGACCACTTGCTGACCCTGGCAGGAAAGGCCGCCAGAGCCCTTTTATCTATGGATGTTGTCAGCACAGATGTTCCCTCATTAGGGCTCACTTGCTACTTAAAAGTGCGGAGTGGCACAGGCCCTCCCTCTCATAGTGTTTCTCTTGCAAGGTAGGTGTTTCTGATATGTCTTCCTCTATTTGTTCCCCTGGCTCAGGTCCCTGTTGTTGTTGTCTGTTATCTCCCTCTGGGCCAGCTTCTGGGGAAGCTCCTGCCTTTGAGGAAACTTCTGCCTCTGGGGAAGCTTCTGTCTCAGAGTCAGAATCCTCCTCCTCCTCGCTGCCAGGGTCTCCAAGGCAGGGCATGACACTGTGTACCTAAGCAGTCAAAACAGCAACAGGATTTAACAGAGATATGCAAAAGAATTGTTTATTCTAAACAATTAGGACAATATCACAATAGGAAGACATCATCCAGCTTGGATGTTTTTTATGTTTGGAGATATGTGTGGACTACACTGAATGTGGGACACCACAGGGTCATCATACAGGATTAGCAAATCACATCCTTAACCACTTCTACTTTTAGTGAACCAAAACAACTGAAATATTGTTTGAAACATTAGAGACTATACATCACAGGGAGAAAGGGAACTTTTCTAAGACGTATTGTTACTGCAGCGTCTAGGCCGCCTTGGCGATAGCATAAAGATATCCTTTTGATAACAATAATTTGGCTTTCTTCCACCACTCCTCTCCATGTGTTTGTGAGGCCCCGGACAAACACGAAACTAGGCTCGGCAGCTGATTGCTGCAGTATTCCTAAACAATACAGGCAAGCCGGAAATAGCCAAGTCGCCGCTTCACGAAACCTCCCGGCAACACCCTATTATGTATGCGCACCACCTACAAAGGACTCCCTGCCCCGAGCAGGTAACTTGACTAAGCTGAACTATCAACTGTCCAGCATCGCGCATTTGCATACTGGCTGCTCCTTTGTCAATTCGGATCTAACTCAATCATGTTAAAATTTGACCTTTCCAAGGCTTTGTCTCGCACCCGAAATCCATTGTTCTCACCAAGTACGGCATAGCCTGCAGTCACATTTCTCCCTATAAAAACCCCTGATCTCGAGATCCTCCTCGGATCCCCAATAAACAGTAAACGGTAAACAGGGTAACAGTATTGTAAAAGTTTAAAAAAAAAGCTGGAGCATTCACAACTACAAGAACTGTGTATGTACTTATGCATGTGGGGCCAGTTTTATTATCCTTTATCATATCTCCCTTTTCTCCTTGTTTTTTGAGTTGATGAAAAAATTAAAGACAGTTTGTCTTGTTTTCCAGATTGATGACAATCAGCCACTGGAATATTTGTCAGAGCTTCGGCCAGTTACCATCGTGTTTGTGAACTTGCAATTTGATGAAAGTGCTAATATTCACCATCTGTGTAAGGCTATCCAAGATGCCTACACTAAGATCATAGGGGTCATCCATCCTCTCAGTGGAAAAATCAATAAGGTTTTTATGTTTGACAAAGTGAGTCTCCTACAGGGATTTCTCTCATCCTAGGTTGATGCTAGTAGGAGTTTAGCAGCTAAGCACAGCGAGAGTCAGTGTAGGCCACGAGTCATCAGGAGCCAAACTTTTAAAAAATAGCAGGATAGGAGGACAACTGACAAGTGAGGTGCTTGGACTGTTGTTCCACTAATAATACTTGAGCCAACTGCAAGCTTAACTAGCCCAGCGAGGTGTGTGTATAAATCTCTGTCTTCTCCATCTTCTTGGGCTCAAAGGGGATGCACTGTCTTCTGAAGGCATCTGTACAAATGAAGCTGAGAGGCCGCTTCCTATCTATGGACAGATAATGCTTATGAGTCATCTCCAGTTCTCCCTACTAAACCAAAAATTCTTTGGAAGAACCTTTAAAAGCAGCTTTGCATTGAGGCACTGCTGAAAAGGAAGGAGAAGAACTCTTATCTGTATTTCGTAATCTGAGCTTGGAAGTATTTTGCTAGACCTGAATCCTGTTGGTAGTCCCAACTAGAGTGGACCCATTAAATCAATTGTAGAATAGTGAGCCAATAGTTAGATAAATCCTACTCGTTCAATGGGTATACTATATTTGGATTAACAGTCAGATTCAGGCCTGGATAATTCGTTTATTCGTATAATTCTATTTGTAACAGCAAGTTTGCAAGTTTTATTTTCATCTGTAAATGACTGACACTAGCAGTTTGAGTAATGTTGAATGTTTCATGTTATTTTGACTTGTTACCTTTGGAGGGTAATTTTTGGAGAGTTGTGGACATTTGGAGGAATTTTAATGATTTTATTTTAAACGCAACATATACCTAACATTTGATTAATGTAACAAAATCATTTTAAATATAATGTTAATGTCAATAATTTAGCATTAGCAATAGCAGTTCTAAGCTCTGGCTGCAAATTATGTTAATTCACTTCCCTGGATTACAGCCAACTGATAAAAGGTTTAAAACTATGGATTATTGAAGAAAGAGTGAATATGGATTTCAGGTGTCATTCAGCTTTAAGTCATACTACTTACAAAATACTTTTCTTCTCTCTACTGAACACTGGTGTTTGACTGTGGTTACCACATTAGTTCTTGGTTTTCCTGCTTTTTAGGTTTTTGACTGTTAAACTTTGTCTCATTTGTTTTGCTTTTGTGGAGTGCCTGATCTATAATTTTATGTAAACTTCTTTGTGAGGCTGTGGCCTGAAATGCAGTCTGCCAAAAGACAACTCTCTTTTGCAAATGGTACATACTTACTCTTTGAAAAACTTTCTTTGGTTTTGTGTTTCCTCCCTCCCTACAAAGGGCTGCACTTTACTTTGCATCTTTGGCCTCCCTGGAGATAAACAAGCTGATGAGAGTGCGAATGCTCTTGACAGTGCCCATGAAATTCATGCCTTCTGTTCTACAGCACTCATGAAAGTAAAGTAAGTAATTAATAATGGTTTGCCAGGGACATGCATATGGTAGTGCTACGTCCTCATAGTACTCACATCCACACACACAATCTCATCTGTGATACCAAAGTGTCATTAATGATGCCCATGCACTTGGTGCTTCTAATTGCTGTCTGTATTGCAGTCCTAGGTGTGTATGCAGAACTTCATGAAGAAATATGGTAGGTGGGACATGATTACAAAAACCAGAGGATACAGGATTGATGCCTAGAGGATACAGGATTGATGCCTAGACTAAGGCAGGATTGAGTAAACACATAAGGGAGCCTCATAAGCGAAAATAGCTAAAGTGTAAGCACTAACTACAAAGAGGACTTGGTCCTTTCAGGGATTTTTCAGTCTCTGTCTGGACATTCAGTTTTTTAAAAGTAGCTACTAGCATTTTATTTATGGAGTTATAAGGCAAAATATTATTATTTTATTTTATTTATTTCATTTATATCCCATCTTTCTCCCAGAATGGGATTCAAATACACAGTCAGTATTCTGTCCAGTTATCACTATAAAGTAATATAGTAACATAATATGAAGTAATATAAATACATAATTTTAAATATCTTTCCTTAGTTATATTTATATTCTAACTATTTTGCAAGAGGCTATGGAAGTAGAAACTGATGAGTCATATGGGAACCTGGTCACAGATTTTACTGTCATATTAGAGTAATTCCTGAAGTGTCCAGTCATCAGCACATAAAAAATATGGAGGTGGATAGTGGTTGTGTTGTGGCAGAAAGCATTGCACAGTAGTTAATTTGTATAATATAGGCATTCTTCTTACAATACACACATATTATGCTGGTGATCAAGCATACTGAGATAATATATGTTCACTGAGAACATTTTAAAAATTTATTCTTAATAACAAATCTGAGATGCTTTCAAGAATGGAAAAAGATATTACCCTCTTCATCTGGGATGGAAAAAAACCACGGGTTAAGTGGAAAATTTTGATTGATAAGAAAGAAAGAGGAGGTTGCAGGCTACCAGATTTGAAATCATACTATATGGCTAATGGAATGATTTGGCTAAGAGACTGGTTTGAGTTGAAGAATGAAAGAATATTGAGCTTGGAGGGTGCCGACCTTCGCTTTGGCTGGCACGGATATTTATGGTACCAGAAAATGAAAATAGACAAGGATTTCTTGAATCATTATACAAGAAAATGCCTGTTTGAGATTTGGAAGATATGGAAGAGGAAATTATATATGAAAATTCCATTATGGGTATCACCCCAAGAAGCATTCTTAGGAAGATGGAAAGATTCAGCAGACAAGTGGCTTACATATAGAGATTTAATTATAATTGACCCGAAAAATGGTCAACAAATTAAGACAAGAGAAGAACTGTTAGAAGAGGGCTGGAAATGTCAGTGGTACCCGTATATGCAACTAAAGGAAAGAACAAAAATAGACCTAAAACTAGAGGGAATAGAAACAACCTCCCAATTAAACGAATGGGAAAAACTGATATTAGAAAAAAGGGAATATTTGACATCTTTATTGTACAAGTTCATACTAGATCGAGAATTAGAAAATGAGACAGTAAAAGAAACAATGATCATCTGGGTGCAAAATGTGGGACATGAAATAAAATTAGAACAATGGGAAAAAAGCTAGGATAGGACACATAAATTCACATTAGCGCAGAATCTAAAAGAAAATGACTTTAAGATGCTGCACAGATGGTATCTAGATCCGGTGAAATTAAGTAAGATATATAAAACAAAAGATAAAAGCTGTTGGAAATGTTCACAAGGGGATGGGACTTTTTACCATATGTGGTGGCTGTGTTCAAAGGCAACAAGATATTGGAAAAAAATACACAAAATTATTACTGATGTCCTTCAAATAGAGTTCCCTTTAACATCTGAAATCTGTCTACTGAACAGGACACATCAAATTGATAAGAAATAGAAAAAAAAAGGAAGAAGCAATTTTATACATGACTAAGGGAGCAAGGATCGTATATGCAAAATATTGGAAAAGAGCAGAAATACCTACAATCGAAGAATGGTTAGATAAAGTACTGGAATTCGCTATTTTAGATGATTTAACAGATAGAATGAAGTATAAGGAGATTAATAAGAGAACGAATAGTATGGGATTAATCAAGAAATATATCCAAGAAAACTGGATAAAATTATGTCAAGAGGATAATAAATAAATAAGATTTGTGATTGATGGTAAGATAATACGGTTTTGTTTTAAGAATGTAATTAAGTTAATTGATATAACAATGTGAAGGGACAAGTCTGCGAAGATATATCTAAGTTAATGGAGATCACATAGGAATTAGCAGTAAAGAATGATCCAAACGAGGTAAGGGAGGAAGTGTTAAGAAATGGATTCTAGAAGGGAGATAACAAATAGAGGATGGATAAATAGAAGATGGAAGATGTTATATTACAAGTTGAAAAACAAATAAGATGCAAGTAGATATATATAGATAAGTCTGATATATAAGCATATGTTTTTCTTTTTAATGGAATTGTAAAAATAATGAATATGTTATGGTGATGATTATTGAGATATAAATGGACTATTTTTTAATAAAAATATCGGGGGGGAAATAAAAATTTATTCTTAAAACATTCGCATAATAGCGTAAACATGGAATGGGGATGTGTTACCCAAAAGGTGGAGGACCTTGAGGTACACCAGCAGTGCCAATGTCCCCTTAAAAAGGTGGGAAATTATAGCAAAAAAGGTAACTATGGGACCATTTCACTTTTGTGTATCAGTACTAACTGCGAGACCAGTTGAGAGTCAAAAGAATGTTTTATTGAGGGATTCACAGACACATGCAAGGAATCAAGCAGTTTCCTGAACCATACAAGGCTAGTGAAGAGAAGGAGAGAAAGACTGGATAACAGGAGACTGTGAAGTACAATTGGTGATAATTATCATTCCAGAAGGAGAAGGAGGCCAGAGAAGAGTGGCTCAGACTCGGGGTCTGAGGTAGTACAACAAATAGGAATCCGGGAGCCCTCACATAGTGTAACATGCTAATGTGCATATTAGCTACTATGTCCAATGTACTATGAGTTTCTAGGCTTGGAGCCAGGGCTTAAGTACCCTGTTTCCCACCTTGAAGGGGAATGTGCTAATTGCTCTCTGGCAGAGCAAACAAAAGAGGTCCAGAACAGACTAATAGTCTTAACTTCAAGTGAAAAAGCATTGGTGGAGGTTGTGATAGTCTCCTAGGCCCTTTCCGCAGCTTACCGTCTAGTGGCCATGTCCAGTGGGGATCCCAGCAGCACCCCTGCTGGAAAGGGAGTGTAACAGGAGTGTTTCCCTCCGCACTGGCTGGCTCCTTGCAGAAGGAAGCATGATGGCCACACCTCTTCCTTCGGTGGTGCAGCTGGGCATTTTCCCAGGCTGCGCTGAGGCAAGAAGCACAGCAATTGTACTTCTGGGGCTTTCTCAGTACAGGAAAGTAAGGGATGATGCGCAATTGCATGTCATTGACAGGGAAAACCCATCAATGATTTAATTCGCAATCATGGGAGAAGGATTGGACTACGACAACATCATGCAGAAGGGTTGTCATGGTCCTGTCCTTCTTCCGTCCCCACACCAGGATGGGTACTGTGAAAAGGGCCTTAATGTCTGGACAAGTAGGGGGGACAAAGGGGGGTTTCTGCAATGAGAGGTTACAAGATTTTGACCATTAGTTGCTTCATTAGGGCCGTCTTGTAGTAAACTGTTGTTCTCTAAGTCTGGGTAGTTGAAAGGATCATCAAATTAGACTCTCCGGCTAATCTTCCTGAACTTATTACCTGACCATGCTGAGATCATCTGTCCTAGCACTAGGCTTACAGCCAGAATTGTTTCCCACATGCCTTTCAACCATAAGTGTGTGTTTATATGAAAAATGACATCTGTTGCCAGTTAAATGATATTTCTTGCCTTTGCGATTTGACAGGGTATAAAGCCCTATCATTTGCCCAGAGCATGTGCCCAGCAGCATGGATGAGTCATAATTGCTTCATGTGGACAAGCTCTCAGTGAACCTGTGGCTGAGCTAGAGTTTTAACCCAGCGATCTTGCTTCTGTAGCATATTCAAAGTGTGGCGAGAAACCATTTAGCTTATAGTACATAAATATGATCATGATTCCAGCAAGGATTTGTGTACAACCAGAACTCTGTATGGCAGGCTTAGGCATTAACTATGTAATTCATAACTCATTGTGTCAGCATAGACATAAGATAATGTAAAAGAGAAGATACAAAGGAAAACAAAAGAAGAAACAGGGTTTTTTTGTAACCAACCCAATTGGTGGCCATTACGCATCTAGAAAATCATGAATAGATTATTGTAATGGGAGTGCTGCAATGTGATGAAAGTGCAGAATAGCATTACAACTTCCCAAAAATATTACATTTAATTGCAGATAATGATAGGATGAGAAGTCAATATACAGTTTTTCCCCTCCCCACTCACTTCTCCAGCCCTGCACCAGATATTTTAATTGCATTATCACAGAAGTTCCAGACCCATTTCTTTCAATGTAACGAAGGAGCAAAAGTGAGTGTAATCATCACTGAAAGCCTATTTATATCATGGCATCAGCCATGGTTACTCTCTTCCTCTGGTCATTTCTCCTTACTTCTTCCCACAAACATCACCATCTCTCTCATCACCTCTTTGTAAGGAAGAAGTGGACATAGGAAAAAGGAGCAGGAAAATTTTGTACTAAGCAAGGAGTTGGGAGGAAGACATGGATATTAATTGGAAGGCAGGAGAGGAGAGTCAGTGAACAGTGTAGGTTGTCAATATTGGGACCTTGTTTCTCCTTTTTTGGTTTGTAAAAAGAAGCAGAAAGAAGCTGAAGCAGTTGCTGGTAAGCTGAGGTAACACTGAGGCAAAAACAACAACAACAGCAACAAAACCCCTGTCTGTTTTCCCGCTTAGTTACACAGTTTAATCTGTTTTTGGTAGTCAGGGAGAGAGAAATTACTGTTCATATACTTTTACACTTATCTTCATAGCTATAAAATGAGAGAGAACGAAGGGGCAAACAAATTGGGATGCTCAGTATGCTGAATTCTGTTCACAGTCCTATATGCTGTGGATTATTTTAATCAGCATTAAGGCATACAGCAGTTGTACAGAAAGTCTGTACACTGAGGGCTTTTCTGCACTACACTGTTATAGTGCTATTATTTCACTTGTAGTTTACTGAGGCCAAAGAGCTCTCTGGCTGAGAATTCTAAATGCCCCTCCCTAAACTGCAAACCCCAGAATTCCACGGGATGTTGAAAGTGGAATAACAGCACTATAACAGTGTAGTGCAGAAAGGCCCTAAGTTTTACTCCAAGAATGAAAGGAACAGTTGGAGTTCTCCTTTGCACTGCTGACCTCATATTGTTCTCTTTGTGTTCTAGGATTGTCTCTATTGGGGTCACCAGTGGTCCAGTTTTCTGTGGAGTAGTTGGTCATCGAGTTAGACATGAATACACAGGTACAACTGTCACAACTGTCACCCAGACCAGGGACAGGGTTAGAAGTACTGCTACAACAGAACAAATGTTAGTTCTCATCCCACTCCTATAGGGCAGATCAAGCAGTGTTTCCCCATTTATCTCCACTAGGGGTGGAATGGGTATTCAACAGTTTCTCAGTTGAGGTCAAAATTTGGAGGTCCTGACCCCTTAGGAACATTTGCAGGACAAAAATAGCACCTCAAAAGTTCCTACGAGGAACTTCGCAGGAACATTTTGTTTCTGTTGCTCTCAGAACAACTGTGTGAATTGAATTGAATTGAAAAAGGCTTACCTTGTTTTTCACCATATGCGCACTCAGGAAGTCTGCACAAAATACAAAAAACTGTAGAAACAGAGAAGCATAAATTAAACAGTCTTCTTTCTGTATGTGTGCTGTTTGTTCTGTGTCTTTTCTGTGGACAATGTAATGTTTCTTGCACCAGAAACATTACAATGTCTTGCAATAGTTCCAGTTCCTGCTGTAAATTGTGCAGGATTTAAAATTGTGCAATATTGAAAGTTATATAACAATTAAAGCTTGCATCATTCCCTCTTGTGCTTTCTTCTCTCTGTTTGGGAAGCTCCATAGCTTTTAAATCTGCTCATCATTCTGTTTGGTGCTTTTTGACTCCTCTGGGCTATGCACCTTTCAAAGGTGTGCAACACCATTCTGTTTTGTGCTAGTAGCAGAAAAAAGCTTCACAGCATTTAAAGATATACAACACTTCATTTTGTGGGTTTTTTTTCTTTGTCTTTTTGGAAAACTCCATAGCTTTCTTTGGAAAGTTGCACAGTTTGCCATCATTACAGGGAGAAAAAAAAAGCTCTTAAGTGTCTTGACATGTGAGAATAAAAACTGTATTTTTTTTCTCCAGCATCTCTTGGGAATGGGAAACTCTGGAATTACCATGCTTAATCTCTACAGAGCCTTTGTTTTTATAAACGCCATACTTAGATTACTTTACCTGCTTATGTATCAGCTAGACCCCCTGTGTTGCTCATTCTTCTCTCAGAAGTCTATTGCAAAGAGCTAAATCCCATGCTATGGAAATACATCTGCAGAGTCCTGCATGAGTAGAGGAAATTCAATCCTTTAGTTTTTTTTTTACCCCATGGCACACAGAAGGATTTAAGGAATCAAAAATGCTGGTGCAGGGAGGGTTTCAGCCTGCGGTGGAAAAACGGAAGGCTGCAAGCCATACCAAGCATTCAAAATTGGTTTTACAACCCCCTGAAGGTTCCCAGAAACCCCCCCCAATCTTCCAGATGTTTTTCACTGGAAAAAAAATTGCCATACTGTTGTGGCCGGAAAAGAGACGAAGACCAGGTTTCCAGGGAAAAATCAAAAAGCCTTTTATTGTTAACAATTTACTTGCGCAAGGTCGACAGCTATTTCCAGGACTGTCGCCCAGATTAATTAAAACACCTAGACTTTATACCTTTGGTCAACAACATCAGCAATCAATCACATCTAGAGCTTAGCCCAACCCAGAACAGGAGAACAAAGACTTCAGTTACTAATTGACACAAAATGATGCATATGGCCAAAATGAGGTAGCAGGGAGTATGCCTGACTCCCTCTTAGTTCTCAAACGCCTGAGTGAGTGTTGCAAGGCCACTCCTAAAATTGAGATAAGACAAAGACATCTGCTGTTTCACTCAGAAACTCAATTCAGTTCGCTTATTTTCCTATTCAAGTAGCAATTCCCTGGATTTAACCCCTTCAATACAACAACAAACAAACAAACCTATGATAAGCATGATTTCCTAGTTTGCCCTGTTTCATTTTAGGCCCCCTTGTTGTGTTTTCAAAACAGGATGTGACCAGAAAGTGACCCTTGGTTGGCCATTTTAGTTTGTTAACATGACAACCTTCCTGATTTGTCTGTGTTTGGAATTGAAATGGAACTCCTTCAAGTATTTTGGGGGGAAAAAAAGGTTGCTCAAGGTGGACTCACTGATTTAAGCCTTTAATACCTCATGGTCTCAACCTAGACCGCAATACTTCATACTGTCATCCACTTTAGAATGCTGTGTCATCAGCATTTCTAACAGCCATCTCAGATACAATTCATTTTTATTTTCAACAAAGGAGAATATGGAAGCCAAAATGTTTTGTTAATAGTTCCATTTGTTAAACACTCTGATAAATATAAGGTGGTTAACTGGATCCTTCTAGGAGCCAGAAAAACCTGTCAGAATCACCTAAGAGCAAAGAACAATTATGAGTAGCACTATGGTTTATGATGCAGTTGGACTCAAGCAGAAGGACGTTCAGCTGTTGACGTGGTTGGAGGCAAAAGGAAAGTTCTGCACAACACATATTATAGGAGCATGAGACATGAGAAACATTAATCAATTGAGGCTAGAAACAGTAAAACAAGAAATAAAATGTATAAACTTTGCAATACCTGGGGTGAGCAAGCTAAACTGGACAGGAGTGGGACATTGTGAGTCACATAATTACACAATCCAGTTTTTCTCAGGAAATCAAAATCTAGGAAAAAATGGAGTGGCATTTATAGTGATGAGATATAGCAAAAGAAGTCAGAGAATATATATAGCAAAAGAAGTCAGAGAATACAATGCAAATTTTGATCAAATTAGGGATGGGCCAACTGAATCCTTGAATCCTGGGCAAGGATTCGAGATTGAGAATCTGAATTCCTGTGCCAAAATGGGCTTTTGCTAAGGCTGAGAGAGTGTGTTTTGCCCAAGACTATCTTTCTTTCCCTTGCTTTTTAAACCCTTTAAAAAAAAGGATTCGAAAGATTTAAGATTCATGGATTCCTAGAACCTTCCAGGGATTCAGATCCAGATTTGGATTTGTAAAATTCTGGATTTGTCCCATCTCTAGATCAAATCAAGTCAATAAGACTTCAGGCAAAACTGATCAATATGACCATAATCCCAGTTTATGTTCCAACTACAGAGGCAGAAGAAGAAATTGAAAGATTCTATGCGGAAGTCCAGGAGGAAATTGATCACTCACCCAAACAGGGCTTCTTGTTAATCATGGACAACTAGAATGAAAGGTAGGAAACCGTAGACACAGAGACTGTTGGAAAATTAGGCCTAGAATCAAGAGATGAAGCAGGAAACCAACTAACTGAATTTTGCAAGGCCAACAGTTTCTTCACTGAAATACATTCTTCAAACAACCCAAGAAGTGACAGTCTGCATGGACGTAACTGGATAATCAATATAGAGTTCAAATAGACTGCATAACAGAAGCAGAAGATGGAGAAATTCCATTCTCTCTGCAAAAGCAAGACCAGGAGCAGTGTGTGGCGAAAACCATGAATGCTAATAGCAATAGTATAAACCTAAAGAAGAACACTGAACCAACTGTCACGCCAAAATACAACCTGAAGAACAACCTTGTAGAATTTAAATGATAACATGAAAAATAGATTCAGACTATTAAGCCTAATTAATCAGGAACCAGAAGAACTGTGGGCTGATGCCAGGGAAATTTTCAGCAAGGAATGCACTACCTGTAGCAAAAGAGAAAGAGGAGTCTCTATGGATGACAGATGAAGTTTTTCAAGCAGTTAAGGACAGACATGAAGCAAAAGTAAAAGGGGACAGAAATAGAGTCAGAACCCTGAATGCAACTGTTCAATGACTTGTGTACAGGCACAAGGAGAACTACTATAATAATCAATGCAGAGAAACAGATTATGACGACAAAAAAGGAAAAACAAGATCCAAGAAATCAAAGGGAAATTTAAACCAAGAGTGGAGTGCTCTACCACCAGCAGGGGAGCACATTACATGACCAAGGAGAAATAAAAAAGACAATGGAAACAATATACAGAAGAACTATATAAAAGAAATAGAAAGTTGGAATGGAAAGATAATATCATCAACAAAGATTTTATAAAATTTAGGTATGAAGCCATCTGTCCCTGGGGCTTTTGCTATTTTTAATCTCCTTATTGCTTCAAATATTTCCACATATGCAATGGGGCAGTTTAGTATTGATTTTTGTTCTTCTGAATATCCTGTTTGTCAAAATACAATTGCATTTTTCCCCTTCCTCCAAAATTGGTTTCATGTCATAAAAATCATTATAGTAACAAAAAAAGCTTTTATTATATCTTATTATCGGGTAGGTTTTTTAAACCTGATTTAATTTCAAAAATTTTGTTCTTTTCCTTCTCCTTTCATAGCCAAAATGCAAACCACCTTTCCGTTTTTTTGCAAATTCAAAATGTCTCGTTGTATCCTTTCCCCCCCCACTCTCCAAGATTTTCATCATTTATCTGATTCTGAAGAATTTAAATTTCTTTATAAATTTTTATTGAAGGATTGTATCGTATTTTTTTTTTACAAAATTTTTTAAATTCTATGTGATTTCCTTCTTTTTTTTTTAGCTTTAACCTTTTTAAGGTTCTCTTCTTAGGGCTGTTTTAAAATGCATCCCATACTTTTTTCTTTGGGGAATGTTGTGGCCAAAAAAGAGGCAAGACCAGGTTTCCAGGGAAAAATAAAAAGCCATTTTATTGTTAACAATACCTTGCGGGGGAAAGTTACCCCAGCTGTTGTGTCAATTAATTGAGGTACATCACTATATACCTTTTGCCTTTATGTCAGAATAAATTATTTACTTACCGCCCATCACTGGAGAAAAAATTTTATTTAAACTTTTATTACTTTTTAACTGGCACAGAGGAGAACAAAAGTGTTAGTTAGAAAATGATAAAAAATAATGGTAGGGATAATGCCTCCCTGTGTTTCCCCAGACCTTTGAATGTTGCAAGGCCATTCTCTAAAATTTGAAAAGACAGACATTCAATTTACTAAAGGGGCAAAATTTCAATTCGCTTATTTTTCCTTTTCAAGTGGATTGGTTTTCCCCCTTCTTTCCCCCCTTCATGCTAAATTAAAAACTTTGCAATTTAAAGCATGTACTATTTCCTTTTCCTTATAGTACAAGTGATACATAGCAGCATTAAATTATTAACACACATTACACGCTGTTCCCAATAACGGAGGGGGTTATTTGTGCGTAGAGAGGTTAGCTTCCGGGTGTAACCCCAGAGAAACAGCCCCAATTTAAATTCCCTGCATTTGCTGGCTCTATTAAATTTGGGGTTTTACCCAAAATTTTGATCATCTAGCCCAAATTTTTGACTCCCCTTTTCTGAAACCACCATTTAGGCATACACAACAACTTCCTTCTTCCATTGACTTGAGTTTTACAGTTTAAAAAAACAACACTTTTAACATGCAGAGTAAAGACAGGAATTTAGGAAAGCCATTATTTTAAAGAAAAAGACTTTTGCTACGGGCCTTTTTCCCCAATTTACTTAGGGAATCAATTTTTAATGCCCAGACCATTAGAATGATCTTCTAATTTGTATACTTCAAAATGCATTTTCCCTTTTTGGGCTTTCAACTCATTTACATAATGACAACAGGTTGTATTTTACCAAAATGCTGAGTACCCCTTCACAACTGAAGAGATAGTTTCATGGGGCTGACAGCCAACAACCCCTGCCTTACATGAAAACCTTTTTCCAGGGGGATATGTGTTGTCATGTACCTGTTGCTTCATTGTGAATCCTTTTCATTTTTGGCCCAGCCACACTATATCAATTTGTGCACTGAGTGAAAAGTGATAATCCCAGGAGAAAACCATATACCTATTTACCATTGTAATAACTGGTTGCTTTCCAAATATAGGAACCCCCCCCCTTTTCTCACAAAACCCCAGAAAACCTATGCAAAACGGAAAAAAATTTAAACATTGAGACATTTCCCGGGGCATACCCGTTTGCCATTTACACATATTTTCCCAAATCCCTAGTGAAAAAAGGGGAAAACCCAATTTCCCCTGCCCCTTCCAAACCCCTACCCAACCCATGATATTCTTCCATATTAAAAATCTGATCATGCATGTGTCCTAGTTTAGCACTTGGCCACCTTTACCACAGTGGGGGTTGTCACTACCACCTGATAGGTTCCCCCATGTCCAGGTTGCTCCCAATCCTTCACCCATGTCTCCTGGTTTGAGAGGGTGTGCCTGTGCTTGAAAGGGAAAAGAACCCCCTTTTTTAAATTTTTTTCCCCCTTGTGAGAGGTTTCCCAAACACACTAATCTTTCCTGTAGAGTTATGTTCCCTTAATCCATCCAAAAGGGCTTTTGCTGAAAGGTGACAACTTTATGACTCTGTGAAGTATATATTGCACTCTTTTTTTAAAAGGGGGCTTGGGAAAAAAAACTTGGTTTCTTGTTGTGGGCTGCACATGGAATGAGAGTGGGGTTTTCAAAAATGGGTAAGGAGATGAATGTGGTATATGCCATTGCCCTGTGCGGGCATCCAGTCCAAAAACATAGCCAGGGCGTTTTTGGGGCCATAAGTTGAAATATGGTCTTCAGGATTTTTGTTTCACTTTCCATTTTCCCTTTAAAATTCAGGTCTGCAGGTACAATGTACCCCCCGGGTATTCCTAGCAGGGTTTAATCTTTGATGATCTTGTGGAAAAATGAGGTCGTTGTTTGAGCCTGTATATGTGGGGGTTTTTTTCAGGGCTGTTGTCGGTTGTTACTGTCCCCAGTTTCCATTTTTTTTCCTCCTCTGCCTTTTTCCCCAACCAGAGCCCCTCAATGAATCCATTTCCAAAAATGGAGAGGCGTTTTTATCCCCTTTAAAATTTATCCCCCCCAAACTAGAGGGCGCCGTCACCTTTTCCCCCAGCTTGCCGTGGGGGTGCTCCATCACCTCCTCCATCCCTCTGGACTGCGCCGGGGACCCTTTAGTTTCCATCTTATCGGGGAAATGGTGAGGGGGGCGACTTTGGTTCTGACTCGGCCCTTTCCCGTATTCTCCATGCTTCTGCTGCCAAAGTTTTTACCAGAATGGCACAACTCCAATCCTTACCCTTTGAGTTTATGGGGTGAGGAACAAAACTTTTCCCTTAAATGCTACCCCTACATTATTATGGAGTTCTGCTGTCGTCTTCCACAAAAGGATTCTTACCATACATCACCTCTCACTTTCCCCCCTGTCTTTCATATCCACCACATATCCACATCCTTCTCTGACTGTCTTCACCATCTGTCCAGATTTTTCTCACCTTATGCCTCTTCTGGACATGGCACACTCCCCCAGAACCCCCTTCCCTTGGGTTTTTCCCCACCTTTTCCATCTTTCCCAAACCCCTACTCATTTTGGATTTTTTTACAAAAACTTACAGCTCCCAGTATTCAAGGCAGTCTCCCATAGGATCCCCCGGGTCACCCCGCTTAGCTTCCGATCAAAATCGGGCGTGTTAGGTGGATGACCTAGGAGCAAACCACTCCCCTTTGCCCTCTTAGCCCCCCGCAGCTCCTGGATTCTTGGCTGCCCTGTGCTTTTTTGTCAGCCACTTACTCTGCTGATTTTTTTTTTTCCCCTTCCCCTGGTTTTAAAATTCCAAACACAGACGAATAGGAAGGGAGGGGGGGTCCCCAGCCTCGGCTGGACCCCAGCCTCTGCTGCCACATCCCCGGGTGGCCTCCCTCACGCCATTCCATTTTTCCCCCCCCCATCTTTCCTGGCCCCCTTGGCCGGCGCCCCAGCTGGGGGGGGGGTGCATAGCCATTGCTTCTCCTCCAGGAAGCCTCTTGATGCTGGCAGCGGCTCTACCCTTATTTCGGATTATTGTCCCCCCCCTCTGTCCCCTCAGGGGAAGGACAGGCAAAAGGCATGCAGAAAGGATCCGGTGGGGGGGGAGCGGGTTGCCCTAAAGAGCTGCAGCTGTAGCTTCAAGGCCTCGTGGGGGGGCACCTCTGTTCTTTTGATTGAAATTAAAGGGTTTTTGGGGGGGAAATTATTCAGGACTACTTCCCCCGTGTTCAAATTCCTATGTCAACTGCTTCTCCAAAAAAACATTGTCAGATAGAGTTTTACAGCTTTTAAGTCCATTATTCCTGAACTTTCCCAACTTCCTCCTTTTATTTATTGACTTTGAAAGGACTGGCCTTTTCCTGCTTGCAAATTGCAATATTTTTTCCCAATCTAGGCCCCTTTTTTCTTCTCCACTTGCCTCTTTCCTGCCTGCTTGGAGTCTCAACAGCTCCTTCATCCCTTCATCATTGTTTCCACCAACTTGATAATCAGTGACGTATTCATCTGGTAAAATTATTTTACCCCCCCCTGGATCAGCTAGGGGGAACCCGCTTCTTCTCGGTGCCCTCCTGTCTGGGCCATTCCTCATTTTAATTTATTCTCCTCCACTTCAGAGTGAACAAATCCAAAACAACTATTGAAATCCTACCAGTTAGAGACATGTGAGACCATGATTTTGGAGCAAAGTTCTATTATTTAGTAGGTCTGACATGGTGAAGGGGTAATTAAACCAATTGGAGCCCCCTACTGCTGAGCTGAGTGGGGGAATTGGGCTTCTGCTGCTGGGACTCTTACCTCTTCCCTGGCCTCCTGGTTTAATTTGTTTAAAATATGGCGGGCTTTTGAGTTTTTCGGGGCCTCAGGGGACATCAAACTTTTGGGCCCTTTAAATTTCTTCTATTTGTCCACCACTGCATACACAGCCTCAAGGGTGGGAATGGATGGGGGTTTAAACACAGCTATTAAAAAAATTTAGTGAAGCTCCTTTTTCCCTTTTTTTGAGCATGAGAGAATTTACCAAAAAGACTTGCTCCATCATTAAAAGGGGGAAAAAAATGCCTGTCCCCCGGTTACGGTCTCCAGGCTGTCAGGTTTGCTTTTCTCTCTTTTTTTTTTCCCCCTTTTTTTTCAAAAGGGAGGGGTGAGGGAAAACCCGGGGAGGGGAAACCTCCTTTTTTTCTTCTTTTTTCTTTCCTTTCAAAAGCTTTTTTTAAAAAAAAAAAAAGACTCTGTGCTGAGCTCTGCCCATTGTGTTTTCTTGCTGAGAGGTTGCAAAACAAGGAAATTTTTCCTCCTTCTCCTTTCCCTTTTTTATCCAAACCTTAAAGGGTTATTATTTTTTTTTTTAACTCTCTAACTTTATTTTTGCTATTCTCAAACCTCTTGGCTAAATAAATGTCTAGCCCAAAATCAATGTATCCCGCTATCACCAACCAGGCAAAAATTGCTTAAAATACATCTCTTCTAAAACCCTTTGACTGTTAATTGCTGGCCCATTAAATCTCCATCAAGGAGGTCAGACTTGGTCCTAGAAAAACCCCTTATTTCCTGTCATGCCGAGAGTTGCTCCCACTGCCTCTTAGCATGGAACAAAGGGATCCCTTTCCAGTTAATTGTAACATTTGACATTAATGGCTCTCTGAAGCCCTTTGGATCCAACCTCAAAATTCCCACTGCCTGAATTGCAAAATCAGGCTTTTTCTTTACACTTAAGAGAAAACAACGAGATTCTGCATTGCTTCCTCACTATTTCTCATTAACACCTGAGGTTTTTTGCACTGACTTTATTTCTGCCATTTCCCAACCTCTGGCTTAAAACAACAGAGAGCCCAAGAAGGAGGGGCTTCAGGAAATGGCTTCAAACACTGAGAGACAACTGGAGAGGAAACAAACCATTTTTTTCTCTTTACACTACAGCGGCAATAGTAAGTTTCCAGGCTCTACCGGTTCTCTCCCCCACCCATTTCCTCCCAAGTTCCAGACAAGACACAATAGGAATGGGATTGACGCACGGGTGAAGGGGGTCCGTGCGCCCACACAAAGGGGTTTTGACTCCAGTCACTCCAGCACTGACTTAGCCATCCGGACGATCACGGCATGGATGTAAGAACTGCAATGCTGCAAGCATTTCATACACGCATCTTTCATTCAGACAAACAACCTCCCATCTGGCCCATTAAACCACAACTGAGACGTCTCATTATTATTCCGCCGTACCAAGAGTTTTCGGGGTTTCTCTCTCCACCGCTGAGAGGTACTCGGCCGAAACTCGGGGAGTGATCAGTTCCCCCTTCCCCCTCCCAAACATGAGGGGGGTCTACTCACCAGAGGGCCATGGGAGGCTTGGTTTCCAGCTGTAACCCGAGGTCCGTTGACTGGATCGCTGTCGCCAGGGATGCCACCACTCCCCCAACCAAACCTCTTCGACAAAAGGTCGAGGGCGCCCTGGGTTTTGTCAAGGGGGGGGCCGCAATCCCCGACGTCCAAACGTCCTTCAAGGGGGACAGAATAGCCCCTTCCCCCGTTTTCCCGGCCAATGCACCAGAAATGTTGTGGCCAAGAAAGAGGCGAAGACCAGGTTTCCAGGGAAAAATCAAAAAGCCATTTTATTGTTAACAATACCTTGCGCAAGGGCAACAGTTATCCCAGAACTGTTGTGTCAATTAATTGAGGTAGCATCACTATATACCTTTTGCCTTCTATGTCAGCAATCAATCATTTACTTAGCCCGCCCATCACTGGAGAAAAAGATCTTTAGTTAACTTTTCCATTACATCATTGACTGGCACAGAGGAGAACAAAAGTGTTAGTTAGAAAATGATACAAAATAATGGTAGGGAGTATAGTGCCTCCCTGTGAATTCCCAGACCTTTGAATGTTGCAAGGCCATTCTCTAAAATTTGAGATAAGACAGACATCTGCAGTTTACTCAGAGGCACAATTCAATTCGCTTATTTTTCCTATTCAAGTGGCATTGGATTTAACCCCTTCAGAACCTCTCCATTAATGTTCTCTTTGAAGTAAGCATTTATTGTTGCTTTAGCCTTTTGTACATATCCATGATCTGGTAGGATAGTGTCATTCATTTTCCAACTTCCAGAGGGCCTTCTGACTCTTAATTCTAGTCTAATTGGATTATGATCAGATATTTGTTTGGGAATAAAGCCTATCTTATTGATATTTAAATAGAGAGTTTTTGATGTTAAGAAGTAGTCAATTCTAGACGTAGAATGATGCTGATCAGAGTAAAAAGTGAAGCCTTTGGAATCACTTTCTTTAAATCTCCAAACATCTATAAGAGATAAGTTCTCCACTATGGAGAAAAAAATCTAAGATAATTTGCCTTGTTTGTGTTTATTTTTACTTTGGTATGATCTATTTAGCATTGGATTTATAACTCCACTCATATCTCCCATTACTATTATATTTTCCTGGAGTTTTTTCTCAACTTGACTTGTTATTTCATTATGTATTTTGTTGAAAAAATCACCCTTACTGCCAATCGGGGCATAACTGCCACAATCAACGTAGTTGTGTTTTGTATATTGACCTCTACCCCAGTGTAGTGTCCTAATGTATCTTTGAAAATTTCTTGGGCGTTGTATTTAGAATTAACATAAATAAGCACCCCTTTTTCTTTTTTTCATTAGTTGATGCAAAACAGTTACCTAGCTTTGGGTTCCTGATGTATGTTAAATCTTGCCTCCTTAAACCTACTTCTTATAAACTTATTATATTGAGATATGCTTTTTCCAAGATATAGAATATCTGTCTTCGTTTGTACTCTGAGTTTAGTCCTTTAGCATTCCATGATTGCAGCATTGTTCTCTTTTTTATGTTTGATTTTTGTTTCCTCCTTGAGATCTTGGTAATTGTTTGCACCTTCAGATTCATTTCTATTAACATCTGTCTTCTCATATATTCTAACTTTTTCAAACTCTTTCTTGAGTTTTTCCATAGTTTCCTTACCCTTAATTGGAGAATCAATTCTGTATCTTTTTTGTTGGTAAGAGAAAGTCACTCCTTCCACTTTTCCACATCTGTAATTAATTTGATTTTTCTGAAGAAACTGTGCCAATGGTTTATACTCCTGTCTCCTTTTAAGAATTTGATAAGGAACATCTTTAGATATTTTTATCTTTATTATTGATTTTTAATTCTTTGTTGTAACTAAACTGCAAGATCCTTTCTTTCATTACTGTCCTGTTTAAACTGATAACAATATCCCATGAGAGATTTTATTCTCTTGCGATACGTGAGTTGAGCCTAAAGATCTTGTCAATACTCAATTCAAACCTCTCTACTGGGATCTCCATAGTCTGCTAAAATAGGAATTAATTTCTCATACGAATTTTCATCAGGCATTTCTGGTAGACCTTGAAGCTTTATACATTTATCTCTATAATGTAATTCTTGGAGATCAATCTGCATTTTTTCTTCACTTTTTTGTTCAGCCAACGTCTCAGTTGATTTTTCCAGTTTTCGATTTTGATCTCATAATTCTTTTACTTCATCTTTTAGGTTAGAAATGTCTTTAGAAAGTAAGTCCAATTTACGTCCTAGAACATCCAGCTCATTTTTATGTCAGTTCTCAATTCCACACAATTATTTTTCAATTCCTGCCTGATTTCTATCTTAAAGTTCCTAAATTCTTCTAGTATTAGTTGAAACTGTTGAGCCATTTCTATGGGTTTCTGCGAGCCCTTTGGGGGGGTGTAAATCTATTGATGGACTTCTTACTGTTCTTTTAGTTCTTGTATCCATGATGACGTTCAATAGTGAATGATAATGTTCCTATCAACTTTAGTTTACTCTCACCTCACTATAATATTTCTCTAATATGCCTTTCTCCACCCTAGAATCTTTTCTTCTCCTCTCTTTTTCTCCCTCTCTTGACTTGTACTGTTTATTTTCCTTTTTCTGTAACTTGTCTCTAGTTTTATTCTTCAATATTCACCTGTTTTGTATAAAAAGTAATATTGGTAGCACCTTACCTTTCCCAATATAAACTATCAAATCAACAATTACCTAACCTCCAATCTTCTATTCATCAATTCATTTACACTCTTAAGATCCCACTGTCCTTGTTTAATTATAAAATTGTCAGTTTATCTACATAGACTTATTTTTCAATATGATTCATATAAATCATATAATAATTCATAATTCTTGTAATATAATTCATATGATATAATTCATCTTATTCATCAAATGTATATAGTATGTACAATATAACCTAAATTCAATTAATCAATCAATTCAGTTCTCCTAAATTCAATCAAATTACTATATATTTACATCCTCCACAATAATTTTAGTGCAATTTCATTCTAGGATTAGAGAAGAAGAAAAAAAGAAAAGAAAAAAAATTGATTACTCAATGCCTGGCTGGAAACTGGGGCTATACAAATTCAAGTCAAACAAGGATTGTGAGGAAATACCTCCAAATGGCATACCTGAATCGTGGACTAATGCAAATATAACTCTGATCCCGAAAGAAGGCAAGGATCATACAGATGTTAAAAACTATAGACCAATATCACTTCTGAATATAGACTATAAAATATTTGCAAACATCCTGGCAGACAGACTGAAAAAAGTACTTCCCTCACTAACACACAAAGATCAAAATGGGTTTCTACCGAGAAAATTTCTAAGAAATAATATTAGAACTGTTTTAAATATAATACAATACTATGAAAAACATAACAAAAAACAGATGGCGTTGGTGTTTATAGATGCTGAGAAAGCTTTCAATTTGGTTAGATTACCCTTTTTGAAAGAAACATTTAGAAAAATGGATGTGGGAAGAAACTTTTTGATCTAGTTAGATGCCATATATGGGACCCAACAGGTTCAAATTGTGGTAAATGGAGACAAATCCAACATGCTTGAACTAAGGAGAGGCATCTGGCAAGGCTGCCCATTATCTCCACTTCTCTTTATCACAGTTCTGGAATTACTAAATAGATCTGTCCAAAATGATTCTGATATAAAAGGCTTACATTTAAAGGGACATAATTTCAAACTGAAAACTTTTGTGGATGATTTGGTCTTCTTTTTTAGAGGACCCAACTACGAACTTGTCTAAGTTGATCTATACTCTAAACCAATTTGGCAAACTTTCTGGGATAAAGATCAACAAAGACAAGACATCAATCCTGACTAAAAATATCAGAAAATGTGAAGAAGAAGAATTAGTAGATTTCTGGTTTCAAGATTGACAAGAGAATTAAATATCTAGGTATCTTGATCTCTAAGCATAACAATGAACTTTTCAAAAATAATTATGTGAATACCTGGAATAGTACTAGAAAAGAGTAAGAAAACTGGAATAAACTGGAATAAACTAAACCTATCATTATCAGGGAGAATATCTATTATCAAAATGAACATGTTACCAAGGATGAATTCCTATTTCAAAACAGTCCCATAATTACTAATGATAAATCCTTTGCAACATGGAATAAAGATCTAACTAAATTTATATGGGCAGGCCACAAGCCAAGAATAAAATGGAATGTACTGACAGATTTAACTTTAAGAGGAGGATATGGAGTACCAGATCTTAAAACCTATTACATGTAAGTGGCCTGACACGGTTAGCAGATTAAGTAACCTTAAGTAATGAAAAATTGTCAGTGCTTGAAGAAGGCGATGCCAGATTTGGATGGCACACCTGCCTTTGGTATGGCAAAGCCAAAATTGATAGGGAATTCTTAAACCATTACAGCCGAAAGTCATTAGTAAACTTCTGGGATAAGCTGAAGAAATCTCATTATTCTAAAATACCTCTTTGGGTGTCCCCCCAAGAAGCTTTTTTGGGCAATGGAACAACTCTTTGGAAAATTGGCTGTGGTGTGATGATATAATTACTTCTACTCCACAGAATATTTACAGATTGAAAACTAGAAAAGAATTGGAAAAAGAAAACAAAATGCAATTGGTTTCCGTATAGACAACTTATGGAAAGATTTAAAATGGACATGAAACTAGAAATCTTTGGAAAGAAAGAAGATAAAACAGAGTTTGAAAAAATAATTCTTAATAATGAGGGGAATCAAATGTCAAAAATATACAAAATGTTACTTTATCGGGAGAGAGAAGAAGAAACTATAAAGAATTCTATGATTAAATGGTCAAGAAATATCAGAGGAGTTATTCAACTACAGCATTGGGAACAGGCTTGGAAACAAATATACAAATTTACTGTTGCTCAGAATTTAAGAGAAAACTATCTGAAAATGCTACACCTGAAAAATTAAATAAAATATATAAGTCTATTTCTGGGACCTGTTGGAAATGTCAGGAGGAATTAGGATCATTATACCATCTCTGGTGGACATGTAAGATAACTAAAAGATTTTGATTGAATATACATAATAAGATACTAGAAATTTTCAAGTACAAGTTCCCCGTGTCTCCTAAATTGTGTATGTTAAATATAACCCATGACCTGCATCCAAGCCTATTGAAAAAACATTGGAGAGTCATGCTTTATTTAATAACTGCAGCTAGAACAGTCTATGCATGAAAATGGAAAAAAAGTATATCTCAACATTAGAGGAATGGCAACATAAAATTCTTGAAATTAAATCCATGGACATTTTAACACATATGATTAAGGGGAAAGACGAGGAAATTATTAAAACAGAATGGGCTCCAATAATTGAAAATTTTGTATGACAAGAAGATTAAATTATGGATGCATTTGCTAATATAGATACTATTATAGATAATATAACGGATATGATATTCAACAATAATTTATGGGGAGAGGGACTTGAGACAGCAATATCCTTTTTTAATCCAAGTCTAATCTAAGTCTATTTTGAGTCTATTTAAAAGACTCAGGAATTACCTTAATATATGTGAGAGTGTTATTATAGAAGTTTATCAGTAAAAAATGGTAATGTTGACAGAACATACAAACCCAGAAGTGTACCAAGGAAGGATGCAAAAAGCTCTGTGTGTGTCTGTGTGTTTTTTTTAACAAGAATCTATTAGTATATACATGGATACAACTTTATCGTTTGATAGCTGATGTGCATAAGTGTTCCACACTTGGTTTGTTCTCTGTTTGAACCAAATAAAAAAATCTCCAAAAAAAAAAAAGAGAGAGAGAGAAAGAGAGAGAGAGAGACATGAAAAGCTGACCGATTCATTCAAAGAACCACCATATGAACATGAATCACCAATTGTAGAAAGTGAAGTGAAAGCTGCACTCAGAGCAGCAGGAATAGATGGCATACAAATAGAGCTGCATCAGGCTATAAGACACAGAATCTACTATAGTTCTAGCTAAAACATTCCAGTATGGAAAACAAAAGAATGGCCCACAGATTGGAAATTCTCCATATACCTTCCAGTCCCCAAGATGGCAACACCAAGGATTGCTGTAATCACAGGACCATTGCATTAATTTCCCATGCAAGCAAAAAGAAATGCCATCTGTCCAAGCTAATTTCAGGAAAAGAAGAGGCACTAGGGATCATATTCAATAATGGTGGACACCAAAGAATTTCAAAAGAAAACCAGCCTGTGATATACGGATAATATCAAAGCCTTTAATTGTGTGGATCATGAGAAACCATGAATCACTTTTAAAGAAATGGGGGTGCCACAATATTTGATTGTCCTGATGCATAAACTACATGCAGGACAAGAGGCTACTGATGGGATAAAATACAGAGAAACTGAATGATTTCCAGTTGACAAGGGGGTCAGGCAAGGCTGCATTTTATCACAATTTTTAACTTGTATGCAGAACATATAATATGTAAAATAAGATTATATTTGGAGGAAGGAGGTGTGAAAATTGGAGGAAGGAACATCAACAATTTAAGATATGCAGATGACACCAAACTACTAGCAGAAAACAGCACAGACTTGGAACGATTACTGAAGAAAGTCAAGGCAGAAAGTGCAAACAAAGGTTTACAGCTGAACATTAAAAAAACAAAAGTAATGACCATAGATGATTTGCATGGCCTTAAAACAGACAATGAAGGCATTGAAATAGTTCAACATTTTCCATACTTTGACTCACTCAGTAATCAGAATGAAGACTGCAGCCAAGAAATCAGAAGAACAGTAGGACTTAGAAGGGCAGTTATGAAAGAACTAGATAAGATCCTGAAGTGTAAAGATATATAATTGAATACTAAAGTTAAGATGTTCCATGCCATTGTAGTTCCAATTTCTGTGCACGGTTGTGAAAGCTGGACAGGAAAGGAATCTGATAGGAAGAAAATCAACTCATTTGAAATATGGTGACGGAAAAGAGTTTTACAGATATCCTGGACTTTCAAAAAGACAAATGAGTAAATCAAGCCTAAACTCTCCCTGGAAGCCAAGATGACTAAATTGAAGCTCTCATACCTTGGTCATATCATGAGAAGATACAACTTATTAGAAAGGACAATAATGCTTGATAAGGTAGAAGGTAGGAGGAGAAGAGGATACCACATTACAGATGGATAGACTTAATCAAGGAAGACGTATCCCTGAATCTGCAAGACCTGAGCAGGGTAGTTGATGATAGGGTGACTGAGAGCTCTCTCATCCATAGGGTTGTCATAAGTCAATGTCAGTGTCAGTTAACAACAACAATAAACACACAGATACATTTATAAACAGAAATATATTGGCCAAGTTAGCTAGAACCCCTCTCTATCCTTGAGGTCACCTCGACAATTAATTTCCCATTCTCCATTGGCCAGTAAGAGAAAAATACCCAAATGGAGGCTTTCCACTATAATGCTTGCCTGGGCAAATTGGAAAGTACTGACATATGCCACTGCCATCCTCATCTAATCTTCTTGGCTAAGATGGGAGAATGGCTATGTACCAAGTAGATTCATTATATTGTTAGAGGAATTAGCCAAATGATGTAGGAGGCCCCTGAAAAAGTTACTATCTAGGGGCTTCATCAGCCAGACCACACTTCTGGATTTCCCAGCTCTTGTTCTGCATGAGAGTTTGGTCCCAGAAAGCCTCTGTTCATCCAATTACTTTCTGACATGTCTTGTAGGGACTATATTTTACTTGTTATGTGAACTAAAAGAAGCATTCAGTCACTTTGCATGACCAGGGATGATAGACACTGCCAAATCACACAGACCCAACAGATGGAACAAAAAAAAGCCACTACTATATTGGCTACAGTTGCCAGTAGGATTGGTACATGCATGGGTCTGGATCTGGCCGTTAACCAACCCACCTGATGATTGATGAGCCTGATCTTCCAGCATGCTGATGGAACTGCTGGGATGACAGGAAAGGCTCCACCCCAGAGGAAGCACCCCTGGTTGTCTCCCCTGCCACCAAGGAATGCTGAGAATCATGTCCCTCCAGCACTGTGCACAATTGCACCACACCCCTGAGCCCCTGGAGGGGACCCCCATACTCTACCAATGCTTGGGATACAATGGTAACTGCAATCCCAGATCCAGGACCCATGCTAAACGTGGGCCAGGAACCCCCCCCCAGCACATTTTCCTCTAACTCAAGGCAGCTGCAGCCAACAAGCATTTATCATACACCCATGCACCAAACTCTATTAAGCCTCTCCAATCTCTTCCTGTAGCTGGACTTCAGCTAACTTGTCTGGATGGCCCTACAAGTGAAAAGAAAAGAACTAGCCTACCACCAACCTTAATTCAGGGTGGATATAACCTGCAAATGCTCTGGATTTCCACCTCCCAATTCTCTTGATATCCCCAATAGGAGCCCGCACCCTGCTTCCACTGTGGCTGCTCTGATTCTAAACAAATGACTCCAAAACTCTGCTGCCGGGACCACCATGACTGTTGAGGGCTGGCCATGGAACAGCCACAACCTGAAATCTGGTATGGGGAGAGATGTCCCTGTGAATGAACAGTGGGTCTGGCCCAGGAACCTTTGCAGAGCCTGGACATGGCCCATCAACCACAAGGTCACATACCTTAACCAGGTATACCTTAACCACAGCTCCCTTGCCAACCCGATAGAACTTAGAGAGCCTGATATAGATGCTGACTGAATCCTCCATTAAGGATATGTCTGTAACAAGTAGAACCCCCTACCTGACAGATCCAACTTGGAACTCACCACCAGCTTGCCATCTCTAAGGGCCCCCAAGAATGCCGTGGCAAAAGCCATGGCAAAAGACATCTTAAACAATGCCACTTCATATAAGTGGATCTGCAAATGGTGGACCAATCCAATTGATAGCTGGAAAGAAATAGGCCTCTTCTTATCCATCCTCTTAAGCCCCAAACACTTCCACCCTGCTACTGCCCTCCTTACCAAGAAAAAGTCACATGGGTCCCTGCATTACATCTTACTAAGGAAGGAGATGCCAGCCAAATGCATAGTCATTACTCTGTCTAAATACAGAAGCTTGTGCTGAGAAGGGAGTTCTTTTGCTGCTGCTGTTGCAACCAAAATGTTATACATACAAAAAGCTGCCCAAGGTGTGGCTCATTGGGAAAGTGGCCCAGTTGCAAGCTTGTTCCTGAAGCTTGAGAAAATTACTTTTTCAGGATTATAGGTCTTAGAATACCCCAGCCAGCATGACCGATACCTGGACGTGTCCAAAACGTGTGTCCTCCCACACTTAGTATCCAGCTGGATGAAGAAACTGTGGGCTTTATCACACCAGGCTCTTCTCCTGCTAAAATAGTGTTGTTGTAAAATACCATTGAATCAGGAGTAGTCTGTTTGGTTTCACACCTTTGGAATCATTCTGGGATTGCAGCCTTAGCTTAAGCTAATAACACATAGCATTTGAGACTGCCCCCCTACCTCCTCCAAGACATTATCTTTGCCCCTTTTCGTAGTTTCTCCCAAACATGCACGCACACACACGCACACACTGATTCTCCCTGAAATATAAATGAAAACAGCCTTACATTTAACAAGTCTTTTATTGGTGGTGGTGGAGGGGGTGCTTCCTGATCAAACAGGCTTTACTAATTGCTGGCAGATGAAAGCCAGCAGCTATTCATCTATCTGTCTCATTGATGTTGGCTTTCAGTCTGCTAGCAATTAGTGAAGTCTGAAGCTACAAGAAAACAAGAATTAATGGAGTAATAAAATAAATGAATAAATTAAATGCTTTTTTAAAACTGTAAGACTCTTTCCCACTTAAATTTCCAGGCATGTGTGAGTGTGGCTGGGTGGCTGGGTGAGAAAAAGAATGAGAGAAAGAGTCTCTGGAAGCGAGCTGGAAAAGGAGGCAGAGGGGCAGTGAGCAAAGTTTTGGCTTTTCTGAGAGTGGAGGGAGCAGTCATTTCTCAATGGTTGCTTTTGTATAGGGGGGAAAAAGTTTAAAAGATTCTCAGTTACTTTGCCAACTGAAATGAAATCAGATTGAAATTTCCACCCCTCCTTATTCCTTGATCACTGGAGGTGGACTGATGTTTCCCTGCCCACAGCGCGCCCACTGAATACCCCCTGACCACCCAAAATTGGCATAAGACCACAATTGAACTTTTGCACAATTGAACTCATAGCACAACAGAAGCAGGAAAGGAGGTCATCAGTGGATTTTTGGTGTTAATAAAAAGAAACACTTTCCAACAGCATCTTGGAATGACAACAGCATCTTGTGATAAGTCCCCACCAAAGACACTATTATCCAGCTGTAAGTACAATTTACCAGCCTCATGTGTCTCATTGAGAACATGGGTTTGAATTAACTTTTTTTTCTTCATTTTTCCCATGGCATAGTCATTGGCCGGAAAGTGAACCTTGCTGCCCGGATGATGATGTATTATCCTGGTATGGTGACCTGTGATGCAATCACCTGTGCCAAATCCAAGCTGCCGCCCTATTTCTTTGAAGAGCTCCCCTTCATTGAGATGAAAGGTGTTCTGAACCCTGGGACAGTTTATCAATTTCTTGGTGTCACTGAGAAAACGTAAGTATGATATGACTTTTATCTGCAGCTGGGGGAGGAAAGGAAATTTGTCAAGACATGTGCTCCTCTGGCAGACAAAAGCTCTGGGTGTGGGGAATTCTTGAATGCAGGAAGTGCTCAGAGAACTAGACTGCCAAAATGCTTCTGTTCTCAAGTTCAGTTCATCCAACTCTCAGCAAATGAGGCAAATGGATTCAGTTACAACTGCAACATCTGTTTAATACTATGCAAAAAGAAAATGCTATGCTGTTGACTGCTTCCAAGAGGACTTTTCTGATTTTCATTCAGAAGTTTTTCTTTGAAAATTCATTGAATTGAAACGTATGTGTCCTACCTGAACAAAAGCTCCTCGTAGACTTCAAAATTACATTTCCTGCCCTTCCTCCTTTGCCCTCAGCTGCCTGGTCAAGGGTTTCCTAAGTCTATGTGTCATAGAAAAGCAGCCAGAATGACGAAGCTCTACGATGAAATTAGAGCAAATCACTGAACACCACAAAAGCGCCGGGTCCGGATGGATTTTCAGCGACATATTATAAGAAATTACAAGAAGAATTGGTACCCCGTATGTTAGAAATGTTTAATGAAATCATAAAAGAAGGGAAACCAAATTCATGGAATGAAGCAAGTATAGCATTAATTCCGAAAAAGGGAAAAGACATGAAAGAACCAGGGAATTATTGGCCGATTTCTCTACTTAATATTGATTATAAAATATTTTCAAATATAGTAGCAGAAAGAGTAAAAAGAATACTGCAAGACTTAATTCAAGAAGACCAAAATGGCTTCCTACCAAAAAGACAAATTCAGAATAATATTAGAATGATACTGAATGTAATTGAACACTATGAAAAGAATAATAAAAAGAAATTAGCACTGATCTTTATTGACACAGAGAAGGCATTTGATAACTTAAGATGGGACTTTATGCTACAAGTCCTGATTAAAATGAACTTTGGTAATACATTTACGGGATGGGTAAAAGAAATATATAAAGATCAAACGGCCTCTCTGATAATCAATGGGGAAAAAACTAAGCAGTTCGAAATAAAGAAAGGTACAAGACAGGGATGTCCACTGTCTCCACTTTTATTCATAACAGCTTTGGAAATATTGATCAGTGCGATTAGATGAGATCCAGAAATAAAAGGATGCAGAATTAAGAAGCATGAATATAAGGTGAAAGCATATGCTGACAACTTGGTAATCATCCTGGAAGAGCCAAATTCAAGTATAGAGAAATTACTAAAAAAGAGACAATTTGGAGAAGTGGCTGGATTCAAAATTAACAGAGAAAAAACAAAAATCATGACAAAAAATATAAGAACGGAGGAAGAAAAAGAATTGATTCAAAAAACGGTATAAACAAGAGAAGAAAGTTAAGTATCTGGGAATATGGATATCAAAGCAAAACAATGAGCTATTCGAAAATAACTATAAAACAACGTGGATGGAAATTAAGAAATCTTTAAAGAATTGGAATGCACTACAGTTATCACTACTGGGGAGAATAGTAGCCATAAAAATGAACATTCTGCCTAAACAAAATTTCCTTTTTCAAAATCTACCAATTATCACAAATGGCGGAGAGACTTATTCAAATTTATCTGGGAGAAGAAAAATCTAAGGATTAAATGGAAGACACTTACAGAAAAAAAAAGAAAAAGGAGGCTTTGGTCTCCCAGACTTAAGAATATACTATTATGCTAACGGTTTGACATGAGTTAAAGAATGGTTAACATTACAAGAAGAAAACTTACTAAATTTGGAAGGCTCTGATTTACGCATGGGATGGAATGCGTATATTTGGTATAACAAAGCAAAGATAGATAAAGGATTCTCAAACCATTATTTGAGAAAAGCATTGCTGTCAATATGGCAAAAGTTCAAGAATAAATTTTACAGGAAAATTCCCCAATGGATTTCGCCCCGTGAAGATGGAAAGACCCACATGAGAACTGGATGAGTTATAAAGACTTACTAATTGAAGAAAAGAAACAGAATTATAAGATGAAATCAAGAGAAAGTTTGGAAACAGAAGGATTCAAATGCCACTGGTTTTTGTGCAGACAATTAAAAGAAAGATTTAATATGGATGAGAAGTTGGAAGGATTTGAACCAGCAGCAAAACAAAATGTGTTTGAGAAAATTATGTTCAAATCCCAGAAACAAATGACATCTAAATTGTACAAAATGCTAATGGAAAGAGAATTAGAAACAGAACAAATCAAAATAAGATGGGCATGAAATATAGGTCATGATATACTTTTAGAAAAAGTTGGATAGACGCACAAAGATTTACAGCAGCACAAACACTGAAGGAAAATTACTTAAAGATGCTATATAGATGGCATTTGGACCCGGCAAAATTAAACAAAATATACAAAACAAAAGAAAATAAATGTTGGAAATGCGGCAAAGATAATGGAACTTACTTCCACGTGTGGTGGACATGTGACTGTGCAAAAACTTGTTAGAGAAAAATTCAAGAAACCATGTCGCGAATGCTACAAATAAATATTCCAGTAATCCCAGAAATATTTCTATTGAATATATTACAGAAAATAGACAAAACAACAAGAAGAAAATATTGGAGAATAATATTATACATGATTACAGCGGCTAGAATAGGATTTGCAAAATTGTGGAAAAACAAGCAGATTTCCCCAAATAGAAGAATGGCTAATAAAACTGACAGAATTTAGAGACATGGACAGACTAACTATGATAATACAAGGTAGAGCCCAAAGCAGCAACAAGAAGGAATGGAATTTAATTGAAGAGTACATAGTCAAACAGGAAGCAAGCATGGAAGAATGGTAGATAAAGGTCCTCAACAATAGAGACAAAGGATGAAAGGTAAAATAAGAGAGTGGATACGACCGACAAAAATTAGTGGTAACTAGTACAAACTTAAAAGAACAAAATAAATATATAAAGAATTTCATAAGCGATAATAAAGAAGAGAAACTTAAAATATTTAAAAATGATTGGAACTAGGTGAAGTAAGGAAGTAAGAATACAAGATAAGTATTATAAGGAATAGAGAGAATTGGGCAAGATTGGAAAAGAAATGGAAAATGAGAGGAGAAGAGAATGATTCAAATAATACTATTGATAGATGGTGCATAAAATACATGATATATAATTAATTTTTTAAAAATGGACATTTTGAATGTGATCCTCAGGTATAGAAGGTTATGTAGAATTGTGCTAGGTTTTATTTTATTCATTTATGGAATGTTAAATAAAAATAATAATAGTTACAAAAAGAAACAAGATCAAATCAACTGTTACTGTCAACAAAGAAAGAACCCATGGAGCTGTCAGCTGTATAGACCTGAAACCTTTTGGTTTCAGGTCTATACAGTTAGAGTTAGATCCATTAAATTAGTGGTTCCTAACCTAGGGTACATGTACCAGGACATTTAGGGGATACATGAAAAAAAAAATGGAATAACGACAGAAAAAGGCTCCAATTCTCCTCTCCCTCATGGTGTGGAAGGAGGAGCTGCTCGTCTCTTCAGACTTGAGCCCAGCCAACTTTGGAGGTGGGGCCCAGCTGGCAGGGGAAAGTTTCAGCGTGGGTTCAATTGCGGCGGTTGCTTCATCTGAGAGGAACCAGAGCAGAAGCATGGTGGTGGGAGCTCTGAGGGGACAAAGTTCCAAGCGCAAGTGATGCTCAAGTCTAAGCATAGGCCAAGTGAGGAGGGCCAAGCAGAGAGCAGTGAGGGCCAGGCAGCTACTTGCAAAAAGTTCCCATGAATGGAAGGCAGGCTTCTTCACCTCCCCAGGCCCCAGCCATTTGTTTCTTCCTCAGTCCTGGAGGAGGGAAGCCTGCCTCAGTGCATTTTGGGGCTAAGATGCTGCTGCTGCTGCTCTGTGTGTGTGTGAGGGAGGGAGGGAGTAAAACCCATGATGGAATGAGCAGTTGTCACAATGACTGCGCTTGTCTCAGGAGGAACGAGGCCACCAGAGTGGGAAGACAAGAGTGCCAAGGAGTATGCAAGTGGAAAAAAGTTGAGAATCACTGCATTAAACTGATTCAGACCAAAGAGTGGACTGAGGGATATATTCCTATTATTCTTAGTATTAGATGTGAGCATTATTTTTCCCCTTGTGATATATAATTCTCCAAATAATGTACAAGTATTTGTGGTCCCTAAAAAAATTAATACATTTTGGAGTTCCTAGGAAAAAGATCCAATTTTAACATCAATGCTAAGAAGCCAGAAACATTTGGTTTTATATGATATTGTGTGTTCTAAATATTATATGAAGGGCAGCATAGTGGAGTGGTTTGAGTGTTGGACGCTGGTTGCAGCATCCTCTTCATGTCCTGTTAGCAGCAATACCAATACCAGGTCAATACCAAGCATGGCAAACAGACTCTAGTTAATAAACCATTTTCACTCACTTTTCTGTGTCTCGTGATCTCCTCTTCCTCTGCTCAGCGACCCTTCCCACACCACCTCTGCCTCTGGGGGCAGGGGCTGCAAAGGTACCACAGTCTGAGATCTTTCTTTTTTTCTCTCTCACTCACACTCTGCACATGGCACAGCTTGCCTCATGCACTTAGGGAGTTCCAGAAAACACAATAATACCCTGTGAAGGACACCCCACGCCTGTCCCACAAGACCGCAATGTGAGCAATTGCTGCCCATGACACCATGGCTGAGAAGATGGACTGCAGTGTTTCTCCTGAAGCCAGGTGGGATCCAGTCTTGCTGCCACGCTCCAAAGCAGGCAGCCCAGGAAAGCGTGGGGCCAGGTAGTGGTGTTACTGTTTTTGTTCATTTGTATAGTAGTAGTATTTTTAAAATAATTATAACCAACCTTATATCAAAAAGAGCTCAGGGTGGATTAGAAATAACATTGAAACAAAATGTTAATTATGATTATGGATTATGATTAAGAATTATGATTATTAACTTTATTTATATTCCAGGTTTTCCCCAATATTGGGACTCAGGGTGGCTTACACTTTGAGCAAGTACACATATAACTAAAAACATGTAAACATCATAATTACAATAGAATTAAACTGTTCACCATGTTAAAGCAATTTAAAACATACACCTAGAAAACACAAAAAGCAGTTAACAGTTCATTAAAAACAGTACAACCCCCAAGCCCTTCAGTTCTAAGAAAACAGTCAGCATACAAAGGTCTTTTTCTGTTTGCCACAGATTGATAACTCATGTGTGGCTCTGTTGTACCGTACAGAGGCAGTATGTCTGAGAGCCAGCATGATGTAGCGTTTTGAGTGTTGGACTACAACTCTGAAGCCCAAGGTTCAAATCTCTGCTTAGCCATGGAAACCCACTGGATGACCTTGGGCGAGTCACAGTCTCTCAGCCCCAGAGGAGGGCAAAGGCAAACCCCTTATCGAGAAATTTTGCCAAGAAAACCCTGTGGTAGGGTGGCCTTAACGTTGCCTTAAATTAGGAAAGACTTGAAGGCACACAACAACAACGAAAATATTGTATGCTCTAAAAATCACTAAATCAGAGGAAATGTTTCTAGTTGGTTATTTGGACAAACTGCATTCAAACTGTACTTACAGGAAGCAACCTGCTTTCCTTTGTGCTATTCTTTCTGAGAAAGAAGGAATTAGCTCCTGTTTCTCCTGCCATACCCAGTTATGAATAACCTCTTTAAGGTGAAGAATAATGTTCATTTTGGAATTTTTCTTGTTTCATCACCATATTTGTTTTTTTTTTCTTTTTCTTTTAAAGTATGATTTACAAAGCGTATCTGACCAGGGAGAGATCTGAACATTATCCTTTACTAGGTAGGTAGATTGTTACTGTCCTATGACAATCAGTTATTGGAGCAAGAGAGATAAAAAGGCATGGATTTGCAGGAGATGTTAGTGTGAGCTGCTTGTGATTAGTTGTTGTTGCCTTTCTCTCAAGCAGCTACCTCCATAGTTCCACAAACCTTAAAAGTATGTAGGTGGAGAAGTACCGCTATGTATCAATCTACATTTGTTCCACATTTACTATTTTATTTTTATTTTTTTATACTTTATTTTTTACAAATACAGTATATAATAAAATTGTAACATACACATTATTCTATCGGTGTTATATTACAAATATCATTATTTATCTATTTACATTGTTCATGGAAATGTATTCTATGTAATTTATACTTCATTATTATCCTTATTATCATGTTGTTTTTATAAATTTCCTGACTTCCTTGTCCACTCAACTAGAAAAAATTCCTTACTAAAATACCTTCTTGAAGCTCCCTAAATACATATTCCTGTTAACCAAAAGCCTATCTTAACGTTCTCACTTTCCATTAACAGCGTTTTGACTTCACCTTTATCAATAGTCTTATCTCCATTGTACATTAACAATATACACAACTTCATGAATACAATTTTTTTTTATTTCCTCTTCTCTTTTGCTAACTTCGGTCTAAATGACACTTTTATACTAATTCCTTCAGGCCCAATACCCTCTATCCAACATGTACTGTATCACCTGTTGCCACCCACCACATTTACTATTTTACGCTGTGCCACCTGTACAGATTCTGATCAGTCTTCAGATGTAACTTGCAGTGCATTGCAAACCTTCAATAATTTCCCAAGTTGCCCTTGTTTGAAAAGAACAAAAATCTCCATAATTTCCCTGTGTGGTGTACAGATCAATCTTATGCAAAATTAGAGAGAGCTGGATATCAGAATCTCCATTCTTTCTTATGTCAAAGTGACCAATTATAATATTTTTCAAAGAGATATAAATTAAGAGAATAAATTAAAGGTTCCACTAGATTCTTCCTCTCCTTATTTTTGTTGATACAATTATAACTATTTTATTCTATTACTGTAATTTAAGATGGGACAATTTTACTCCATTTGTGTGATGTACAGATCAATCTTATCCAAATGGAGTGAAATTGTCCCGCCTTAAATTACAATAATAGAGTAATATAGTTATAATTTTTTTAACAAAAATAGGAAGAGAGGAATCTAGTGGAACCTTTAATTTTTTTTTAGCATGCCCATTTCTCCAGATGCATTGATAGTGATGGAGATGAAGATGATTCGTACTCACCTTTTCCCCATTACTTTTCTGGTCATTACTTTTCAATATTTCAGATGTTCACGTGATCTTACCAATTTAATTTCCTTTCCTTTCACATGCACTGTGGACTTCTGCCCCAGCAAGCACTTGTATTATTTAAACAAATATTTGTTGGTTGGCAGGTTCCACCCATACCACCATTTTCACTCATAATCACAGACATTTGATTCAAGAAGCCTGAGTTAGGCAGGTTAGCAGTGCAAAGCTATGCATCTCTGCCTATTAATATATCCTGACAATGAATCCTAGATGGCAGTTTTATTCCTGCTTGCCCAGTCCTCAACCTACTAAGTGCAATGATATTGTGGGTGCTTCAGTGAAGGCTTTTACTTGACAGATTCTCTGCCTGTTCATATATTTTTTAGAGATACTGTTTACTTGTAACTCCTATATTTTTCCAACAATTTCTTCCAGCTTTAAAGTTTAACATTTTCACCCAGCAAGTTTTTATTTCAAAACTTCTCCCCCACAAGGTCTTCCAGATGTTTGGGACTCCAGCTTTCAGATGTTACCCCAAAACATGGATGACTCAAGGGTCCACTCATGATGCCAGTAGCTCAACATGACAGAGGGTAATTAATTAGCTCAAAATTAGGAGGCCTAGAAGAGGGGGGTAGGTTAACGAGATCTTTCCACCAATGTTTATGGGGGTCGCACAGGAAAGAACCAGCCAGAGAATCCAAAACATAAACTAAAAATGTATTTTACTGAAAGATTCACACACAAAAGATCCAAGCACTCATGCACTCACACAAGAGATGTCTGGAGGATAAAGGGAGGAAACTGATGGATAGAGGAGTTTTAGAATTCAGGTGATAACTACCAACCTGGAAAGAAGTGAACAATGTGGCTTAGATTGGCACCTGAGGACAATTCTTGTTCAGAAATCATGGTGACAGCATGGCATTCAGCAAGGTGAGAGACTGTGCTGAATCACTCAAAACTGAGGGGTTTTATACCAAAAAACTACTCTGTGGGTACGGGTGTGAATCAATCTCCAGCCAAGTGGACTGTGGGAATTGCAACACAAACAGTGAGGTCTGGATGGAGTTAATGGTCTTAGTGTTTAGGTGATAAAGGGGTAATGACTGTCATAATAGCTGAATATTGTGGACAGGTTTGGGGGACAATGCAGGGAAATATCCAGATGTGAGAGAACAGGGTTGAAACAATCACTGTTTGGTAAGAACTTCCCTTTTCTGTACAGAGATGTTCCAGCTTCATCTTAAGCCTATTATCTCCAGAGTTCCTTGGTAATCTGACTGACGATGACTTCGGCTACACCTACAGGGGATGTGGGGCTGACCTGCCTTGCAATCACACATTTTCAGTCAGTGATTTTAATCTTTCCAGCTTGATCTTCCAGTCACCTCAGATTCCATTTTATATCAATGCCAATTAATGTGGTTGCCAATTAAATAATATTTGCCAATTAAACCATATCAATCGGCGGGGGACAGAATTCCTGTTCACTGGCCATATTAACTAGAACTTCTGGGAGCTGAAGTCCAAACCATCTAGAAGACCAAAGGTTGAGAACCCCTACTTTAGAGTGAAAGGGAGAATAATCTTAAAATGCACACCACTTTGATGTATGTTGTTCAATAATGATCACTTTCAGTAGAAGAACTGTGATGTCTCTTAGCTCTTGGAAAATTTTTATCACCATCCTGTTGCAAAGGATTCTGTTCAGCCTTAAAATCCTCTCAGCTAAAAGTATTGTTATATATCAAGTACACAATCCAGCCAGTTTTTAAGCATTTTGAAAATCTAGCATACTTAATTTTCCTCCTGCAGTCAGTGGGACTACAGAGTGCAAAAATATTCACTTGATTAAGTCTTTTCGGTAGAAAGGTCTATTTTATGTAGTAAGATCTGATAAAAGAGTTAAGCAAAAGGCATTCTGTACTTAAGTAGAGGGTTGAACTATATATGGCCTTTGCAATTCTTGCCAACTCTATGATTCTGTGATCTTACAGCCAACAGGCAGTGGTAAGTATTCATCATTTGATAATGAACAAACCTTCATATTTCATACCTGCCAAAACAATAAAAATATGAGAGATATTTCCAGTGAAGTACTATATAGGAGTAATAATCCTTTATCTATGAACTGAGAAGTCAATAATCTTTTTTTATTTGTAGTAACTAACCTACTCTTTAGTTTAATTTGTTTACTAAGTTTTTTATTGTGTGTTATTGTAATGTTTTATATTAATTAGAAGTGTGCTCAATAAAATATTTTTTAAAAATTGAGCAATATCAAGAAATACTTCAAAGCATATTTGGAATAAGAAGTTAAAAATTTACATTTGTAATATGAATTAAGAATTTGTCATTGAAAACCTGAATAATTTGGTGAACATTTGTTGCAACTGGACTTGGCTTCATTTTGCTCTTTTCAAGTTGTGTAACTTGCTTTCTTCTTTTTTGCCAGGTCGCAAGAGAGAGACTGACATCTTTGAAAATTTGCTGAATGACTTTAAAGTTTCCAAAAAAAGCCATGTCATAATATATGAAGGCCCCATGGGATATGGAAAAAGCCAGCTAATGACTGAGATTGCCTACCTAGGACAGGGTTCTGGTCAAAAGTTAGTGCTTTTCACCTTTGTTGCATAGGTCAAATTCCAAGTATGTTGAAATCCCATCTTCTGTGTACCAACCCCATCTGTACTTCCTGTGCCGATTTCACTTTGCATAGTAAAAGTATATGCAGTATCGTGCTGGCATTTCTAAATTACAGCTGTAAAGGCATCACTTTCTGGGATCATTTATCAGTTCTTCCTTTCTGGGGAGATTATCTGGGCTCGTCCAGTATATTTCAGAGTGTGACTCAGATGTTTAAACAAGAAATGCACATACTTGTCGAAAAGGTTTATAGTTAACATTGTCTTATTACTGAATATGCAATTACTAATCAGTTAACAGCCAATAATGACGATCAATGCTTTAACCACAAAATGACTTAACAGCCTTTCAGATATTTCATTTCCCTTCCAAGAAGAATTCTGAGGTAAGCGATAGAGGGAAATGAAATATCTGAAAGGCTGTTAAGTCATTTTGTGGTTAAAGAATTGATTGCCTCAGAATCTTTGTCTCTCCTCTTGAGAAGGCAGGGTCCATTCACATCTCAAATTAAATTTTAGTTCGTACACTGAGGTGAAGGGGATAATGACATAAACATTTCTATTTTTTATAATATCTTTATTAAAATATCAATTTTAAATACATAAAACAAAATCTTAGGAAATACGTAACACTAGCAAAAAGTAGCCTAATCGAAAAGGAAAAAAACCCTAAACTAACATAAAGGTATACACATGACAGCTAGCCCCAGAGTTGATGGTTATAAAATATAATAGTAGGTACACTTACTTAACATTATAAGATTTGTATATTGTATAAGCTGCAAACCCCAAGATTCTATAGGATGTTGAAAGTGGAATCATAGCACTATAACAGTTTTGTGCGGAAATGGTCTATGCTTCAATGCTTAATGAGAGGCTAAAGGTGCCTCAGATCATGTAGTTCACCCGCCAAAGCAGTTACACAGTCTGTTGGACTCAGCAGGAGAGCAACCAATCATGCAACAGAATACAGCCACAGCTCAGATGATGGTGCAGAGAAATACTAGAAATGTCCTACAGATTTTTCATGGACTGTAGCCCTATCAGCAACATAGCCAATAATCTGGTGCAAGCTGTGGCTGCAGTGTCATCCATGGACCTGTGGAGAGCCACAAGCTGCCCATCCCTGGTGTTTGTTATCAAGTCAGTTTCAACTTCTGGCAACCCTATGAATGAGCATCCTCCAAGTCACCCTGTCGTCAGCTGCCTTGCTCAGGCCTCAACGACCTTCTAGGCTATTTTACGTTTAAACTGTATTTGTAAACCTACTAGTGAATACAGAGGGTAGGGTAGTGGTTGGGTGCTGGCCTAGGACCTTGGGAGACCAGGGCTCAGATCCCCACTCGGCCATGAAAGCCCCACCGGATGACCTTGGGCATGTCACCCTCTTTGTCCCTCAGAGGAGGGCAAGGCAAGCCCTTTCTAAACAAATTCTGGCAAGAAAGCCCCAGGATAGATTCTTCTTAAGGTTGCCATTAGTCAGAAATGACTTGAAGACACAGAATAACCAGTGGACACACAGACACAGACACACACACCTTTTGGGAGTGAGAGATAGTTTTCTCACTGCCCAGGCACATAGCTTATCATCTTTATAGCACTAGCACATAATTCTTATAGACTTTCATATGTCAGTAATGCAGGGCTTTCTAAATGGTGCGTCATGACATGTTAGTGTGTCGCCTAAAGTGTGTAGGTGTGTCACCTTCCTGGGCTTAGAAAGACGAAAGACCCCCTCCCCCGAGCCATTCCTGCTGCCACTGTTCTTGCTGGGGTCTTTCCTCACCAAGAGTGAAGGCAACTGGCCAGGATCGTGTAGGAGGCAGCCTTTCCCACTGCTGCCACCCTCTTTCCTCAGCAAGGGCAACAGCAGCAGGTCAGGATCGGGAAAGGGCTGTCTTTCCTGCTGCTACCACTCTCGCCAGGGTCTTTCCTTGCCAAGGGCAATGGCAGTGGGCCAGGGCTGGGTAGCGAGGCTGCCTTTCCTGCTGCTGCCACCCTTGGCAGGGTCTTTCCTGGTGAAGGTGATGGCAGCAGGCCAGGATTGGGGGGTGCTGCCTGTCCCCACCCTGAATTACACCTCTGGTACTGCACATGCATAATCGGTTAATTTAACCCCTGATTTACTACTAAAACTGAATTACTGTTTACAAAATGATGTCTAAAAAGTATGTCACCAACATGAAAAGTTTGGAAAGCTCTGCAGTAATGCTTCATATCATCCACAGTATACCTAGCAGGCATCTCTATATATTTATAGAAGGACGTAAACACATATACAGTACTTCCCCCATATCCACGGGGAATGCATTCCTGGTCTTACTATGGATAACAAAAAATGTGGAAAACAAAGACTGTTTTTTTCCAATGTAGGTATTGAGAGGAGTATGCAGCTTGGTGGGAAGACCCTGAAACTTGACAGAACTTTAGAATCTAAGAAAAGGAAGGCTTTTTAGCCGTTATTTACAGTGCAAAGCCAGTACACAACTGATGGAAACATAAAAATTAACAACAATGTATGACCGAAAAAGAGATGGGGACAAAATGTTTTGGGTGCTTTTCAGTGTGGATAAGTGAAACCGTGGATATTGACCATATGGATACGAGGGACTTACTGTGTATTTATAGCCTATAATATTGACCTTTTATGTGTCTTCTGTGAATGAAGCAACCAGGCCACCATGGAAAACAATATTCTTCCACAGGGAATTCAATCCATTCTATTATATACTCTTATAGAAGGCATATTTCTGTGCTGATAAATCTATAGTCAGCTCTCCACATTTACAGGTTTGAGTTTCACAGATTTTATTAATTGTGAGTTTCTCCAACTCCTGTCTTCCCATTTCAGGTGCTCCTTTTCTGGGGAAACCTTCCCTCTTGGCAGCTCCAATCTGGCCATGCAGCCCTTTTAAAAGTCTGCCTTTGGTCCTCCTCCTCTAGTAGCTGCCTAACCAACTAAAGACAGGTCAATTTCTCAGCACCACAAGCCCTCTCTCAATGCCCCCAACACCTAAGGAAGGAGATGGACAAGAGAGGGAGTATAGAGCTATCATGCCAACTCACGCCCTTTCTCTAACCTGGTTTGGACCCTGGGTGCCTGTTCGCACCACCATGTCTTGGCCCCCTTCCTCCACATTTTGATATTTGTGATTTTCCATTTTTGTGGAAGTCTTACACCTCCAACCCTAGTGAATGTGGAGTGTTGACTATATTTACTGTAGCCTACTCAAAACAGAGAGCAGAATTGCTCCTATCCCCTCTCATACCAACATATTAAATGTATGTATCAGCTACAAACAGCATAATGCTGTTACAGGCAGTGTGGTCTGATTACTTGGAGACTGTTGTAAACTACCTGACAATTGCATCTTTTATATTGTTTCCAGCATCTGTGTCTCCAATCACAAACAGTTCTAGCTAATCCCTATTAAGGTCAACAAAAATCTTTCCTTCCAGTAGAAAGTAAGATTTCATTGGCAATTTCTTTTGAGGTCCCTTAAGGACCAATAAGGGAATTCACTATGCTGGCTGACTTCCAACAGATGATTACATCATATATGTGTCAGCCATCACATGATTGCCAATCATATCAATGCAATGTGTCTTTTTAGCCCCCCCCCCCCCGTATGTATTCAGGTCACCTGTTTCTTATTTTCTCCATGAGACTCTTTATCTCCTTTGTTTTAACTTCATGTCTGGAATTAGCAAACTGGTGTTTCTTATAGATATTTGGCTTTTTACTCTACACAGCCAAACTTATTTCTAATGTTCATACTTTGGGAGCTTAAATTTTGCAAAATGTATACTGAAATGGTGCCCAGCTATAACCCTATATAGTGTTTATAGTTGACCTGAATAACCTTATGTGGTTTTTCATTAGGCAAGGAACAACTTTGCAGCTTTGGAAGCTAGTGTAATATGTGTTATGCATTTTGGTTGGTCTAATAAAGGCAACACTGTGGTGTGCATTTTGGATTTTGATGTATTAAAAATATCATGATTGTTTCTTAACAAAGGTGGTTCATTTGTTCTTGTAATTGAACAGGGTTGTAGCAATGGAGCTCACAAAAATAAATATGTGGCAGAATTTCTTTGCTGTCCGGACACTCATGGCTATGTTCCTGGGGGTTGATACCTGTAAAACCTATGATGCAAGACAGTATATCCTTTTGGGAAAAATCCGTGATGTAATAAATGACCAATATTTATGCCTTCTCAACACCCTATTTCATGTTAAGGTAAAGGTCACAAAGATACAATCTTTCTGTCTGTGGTGAATCAATTTATGTTGCTTTATAGACATTCTCCATTTGTAGTACATTAAAAGACAATACATATGGCCAAAGTATGTGGAAAATTCAGTATTCTTCCTGAAATGTAGAATGTATCATGAAATCATTTATGATGTGAAAAGACAGCCTAAACAAATTTGGGTGATTTTTTTTTTCACAATAATTCAGTATTATTTATACTATTATTAATGATGAGAGGAAACCTGAAAAGTGCTTGACTAATCTTAGTATTATGGTAAGAATGTGAAGGCAGTGTTGATGGGAGAAGAGGAACTCTGAATCTATATTTCAACAAGAACAAAAAGAGGATTTCCCACCCATTATTAGAGAATAGTGACTTCCCTAAAGATGAAATAGCCCAAGATGGAGTATGGATTGGAGATCTGGAACTATCAGAAACTGTTGCTAATAACTTAGAAAGTCCTGTTATTGATAAAGATTAGAGACTACTCATGATATGTTAAATTCAAGCAGCCACTTTAGTGGCAAACCGCCTCTTACCAGCCAAACACAATGGATCTCCAAACAAGAGGATTTTAAATTCTGAATCTAAACTTTGGGATAAGTCAAACTACTTTTCAAAAGCTTGTAACAACAACTATCCTGAAAGGGAAATTAATTACAATTTGAGCCAAACTCCCTTAATAACCAGATGTTGGAGTAAAGATTAAAAAAAAACAAAAACCTCTCAATTAAATAGATTGATGCCAAGAACAAGGTCCAATCTTTACTTCAGGGAAAAGTCTACTGAAAATAAGGCTGCCATAATGCCTGCCCCTCCTAATTCTGTCCATTGTAACAAAACAATTAATGATGAAATGTATCTATCTGGTACTTACCCTGAGGATAGCAACTCAGACAAAAATGTCTTTACTTTTTGTGGGTTGGAAGCAAAGTAGTCTTACTGACTAACTCCCAAAATCAAACCAGCCTTGCATAATTATGGTTGGGGACTTTAAAGCAGGAGTCTAGCATCTATCAGCTATGACTGGAATATAAAATAATGACTACTTCTCCCCCCCCCCCCGGAAGTTCTACAAATTCCCTTGTCACCACAAATTGTATCTCTGTGACAAAATTCCTGTATAAAATTAATTATAGATTTATCATTGAAAGATGGTCAAGAGATGTAAATGGAGATTTCACCTATTCTTCTTCAAGAGCTTCAAAGCTCTGTCTCTCTGTTTCCCCCTGCACAGAATAGCAGTCTTTATGGTGGTACCCTTTGGAGACAGTGACCATTAGCTTATATGTGCTTACTTAAAACTGACCCCTGACAGGCTTCAATTATATCAGAATGATCCTTCAGCCAAGTCAGCAATCAACAACTTCAAGAGACTTTCTGGGATGGATTCTGGTTCAACCTCAGTAATGGATGGCACGATTTAGAAAGTTCTACTAAATTGTGGGCTCCATGGGCTTTGTGCTTGACAAGAGGATGCCTCCTGTCAAACTAATAGACTCTCCAATCCACAGAGAGTTTGGAGAATCCATAGAGCTGTGGTTGGAGCCTGTATATCGTCTGCTTGGGAATGGAGCAGACATAATAGGCTCCAAGGCTCTGAATACACAAGCCCTGAAAAAGCCAGGGGAGAAAGCTTCCTCATTATGGTCAATACATTGCCGATTGACTGTAATCTCTTGCTAATGTGGTATTTAGTCTGAATAGATGGATTAAGCAAGGAAGCCCAGGTTGCTTCAGCTGTAAATTTGCCTTATAGATTGGAAATTCTTTTGTTTACTTTAAAGGAAACTTTCTCTCTTTGCCTTTACACACACACACAGAGGTTTGGATCTCCTTTCTATATGTTTTTATAAGTTTTATACATTTTTAATATTCTTTTTAAATAACTATTACTTTCACAGCGATTTATTATCTAGGAATGATCATGATGATATAGGTATGTTTGTAATTTTGTTGCCAGTAGTGCTAATATTCCTGTTTCTGTGTATATGCTTTCCTTGTTTTATACAATGTATAAGTAATATGCTTCAAATTACTTCCAGTAAGACAGCAGCTCTGTACGCTTTGATGGCTCAGCCTGACGCTGTTTTATGATATAACGTCACGAAATGCTATAATTGTTTAGAAATTATGCATTTAAGGGGGGAAATGATATAGATATGAATTAGAAATAATAAATTAGAAATAAAGTAGAGCTGGGAGCTTAGGTCAGAGGAACGGAGAAAGATTTAAGAAGGGTAAAAAGGTCACGAGAGCCAATGTATCACGTAGCTAGGATGTTGATCACGTAGCCAGGGTGTTGTTTGTTTATTGATTGGCAGCGGTAATTGTAGATTGTAGATAAGCACTTTCCGGGGTCTGAGTGCGGGGGTAATTAGCTAGTAACAGCATGTGGTATTTGTGACCCCAGAGGGGTGGACCGAGATATGCCTGCGATCTTTGCCTGTGATCTTTGTGTATGCTGTGAACTTTGTCTATAAAAGAGCTGTGAAACTTGAATTCAGGGCTTTTGGTCTTTTGGAGACATCCAGCCAAAAGCCCGCGCATAATAAATTACTCTTTTTCTTGCTCTGTGATCTCTGTGTTCTCTCGGCTCCTGTAACAATGGCACATTGTTACCTTTTTTTATTAAGGTTTTTTTCTTTTTTAAAATTGAGATTTGGACTGTCTGGTTGTGCTTTTGGAACTACCTTTGTACTTGTTTATGTTTTGGATGAATTTTACAGAACTTTGATGAGATTTTGTTGGGAATGTTATTTCTCCTATTTTAGAAAAAGTTGGAACATGATTTCTTTTTCTTAATATAAAGCCTACTGTTGCTATTTTTTTTTTCCTCTTTGGGATTTGTTCATATTCCCTCCTTACATGGGTTCTTTGCTGCCTGGAAAAATTGGGTTCTTATGTAATCTTTTGTTTGTGAGAACACTTGGCAGTATTCCCAGACTTGGAATACAGTTTAAGAAGATTTTAACAATGGATCCTTACCCGCAAATTAAAAATACTTTAGATGATCCAGATAAAATTCCAGATTATTTCTTAAAATTCTGGGTAGACTTCTGAAAGTTATCACCCCTTGATCAGGGACTGGATAATACTATAGTAAAATTGTCTTCATGGAAAAGGGATGATGGGGGAGATAGCCAAGAACAAGGATATGGAGATGTGTTATGAGAGACTGTTTCTGAGTTGGATTTGGATGTAAAGTGGAAACAAGATGATATCACTCCTGATCAGATCTTGCAAGGGATGACTCTGGACCAGGGAAAGGTGGAGTAGATGTTCCATCATCCCCAACCCTGAAGATACAACACCAAAAGCTGATTGAAATGATGATAATTCTGAAGAAAACTTATGACATTTTTATCAAGAAACTGAAAGATATTTCTTTCTGAGAAGAGGATGTTTTAGGGGGGAAAGACCAAATTAAATTGGAGATGGATTTAATGTGGAATAGAGATGTGGTGGTGAATGGGTTAATTTACTAGAAGAATGCACAGATTTCAATTTGCAACTATAAAAATCCTAGGCATTGTTTAATTTTGATTTGGCTGCAAAGTGACTTTTTAAGTCTTTTAGATCAGACTCAGGCAATATTGAAAGGAATCACAAAAGTTAATAATAATAGTACATGTGAGGGTACATAAAATGGTTTTCTGACTTTTGGTTTTTCCTTTTTTGACTATGAAATTTGAAGGTAACTTAATGAGGAAAAATGCTATTGGTTAAGATCTATGAGTTCAGATGAGAATTATGTTAAATAAGATTAAGATATTTAAGAGATCTGAGATATTCAAGGTGATCCTTTTCTTTACTAAATTAAATAGTATTTGGTTTGATATTGCATTAGAAATAATAATAAACATTAGTTTATATATCATATGCTGTTTATTGAGAATGAAATATAATAGTAAGAAATTGAATTTTTATAATTAATAAGTTATATAGGTTTTAATAAGGTAAAGTATGCAAATGGAATACTAGTTCATACAATTATAAGTTTTGTTTTCCTTTTGGTAAGAATAATACAGAGTTGTTAAATGGATTTTAGATATCTTTAATTACTCATTATCATAATTAGATTTAGTTTAAACAGCTATTTTTAAAATAGTATATTATTTTAGTTTAGATTGAATATGGGCATTATTATATAATCATTAGCTGCATGCTTCTGGGGTGGGAACTAATTTCAGTTAAGTGTTTATTTTAGTTGATAGTTTAATGTGTATTAGTATTAGTGGAGGCATATATTATTAATGTCATTCTCATATTGTAATGGGTTTGTTATTAGTGTAGTTGTTCCTGTATTGTATTGTTATTGTATTGTTTTGTTTTTGTCTTTTGTTTGATATTTTTTCTTTATCATTTTAATAAAAATAAAATTTAAAAAAAGAAACTTTGTTGGGATGAGCATACTGGTAAAATGATATCGTCCCATCCATCTCTTTAATCCCTGTAAGCAGTGGAGAGATCAGATTCTGTACTTAAGTCATGAATCACCCCAGATCTTGGACATCTTTAGATCTCTAACTGAATCTAATAGTAGCTCTAATACTGAGATTCCAGTAGGCAAGAACTAGTGCCCCTAAAGGGCCACTCTTGGTTTGATAATGAGTGTCACCTTAAAAAGAAATCCATTCATCAATTGGTAAGAAAATTGAAAATAAATTTTACCCCCCTCTCCAAATCTAGAAGCATTTATGAAAGCCAAAAAAGAATACAAAATACTCTTGAAGGAAAAAAAATAGCTTTTCAAAATTTAATTTGGTCAGATTTAGCCCAGGCAATGGAGCTTAAACATCCAAATGTACCATAACATATGTGGTTGAGTCATTATTGTTCCATTTTTCAACATAAAAGGCCCAGAAATTTGTCTTCAGTTAAACCACTTAGATCTGAGGCTACCAATTGCTGAAGCCTAAACATCAAACTTAATACCTAGGGCCATTACCTAGGGCCAAAGACCTAGGAAAAGATGGGATTAGTGGAGGTTCTTAAGGAAAATTTGAATGGCTGTTAAATGTAAGTATCCTTATTATGCCAAGTTTTCAACCAAATCAACTTGACAGAAAACATCACAGTTGACCGGAACCAAAGTATTATTATTTCTATAGATAAAAAGTGTGATAGATCTTCTTTATCAAATCACAGACCAATTAGTCTGATGGATGTAGTGACAAAATTATGTGTTTTGTATCTGTTAGACTAGCTAGAGACCTGGTCCATAGAAAATATCTTTAACAAAGAACACACAGGATTCAGGAGTGGATATATCACCTTGTATACCTGCTTTGGGTTGAAACATATATAAATGCTCATAACATAGGACAGATCATCTTTATACAGCATTTGTTGATCTGAAAGCTGCTTCTGACACTATTGATTGTGACCTTCTGTGGTTCACACTGTCTAATACCAACAAGATCATCATCATTTGTTCCTTATCAGAGCACTCTGTACTCATAGATTCATAGAATCATAGAGTTGGGAGAGACCACAGGGGCCATCCAGTCCAACCCCCTGCTATGTAGGAACACACATCAAAGCATTCCCAACAGATGAGAAAACCTCCAAAGAAGGAGACTCTACCACACTCCGAAGCAACATATTCCACTGCCGGACAGCTCTGACTGTCAGGAAGTTCTTCCTGAGGTTCAGGTTGAATCTCCTTTCCTGCAGCTTGAATCCATTGCTTCTTGTCCTAGTCTCTGGAACAGCAGAAAACAAGCCCGCTCCCTCCTCAACATGACATCCCTTCAAATATTTAAACATGGCCATCATGTCCCCTCTTAACCTTCTTTTCTGCAGACTAAACATACCCAGTTCTCTAAGCTGTTCCTCATAGGGCATGGCTTCCAGACCCTTCAACATTTTGGTTGCTCTCCTCTGGACATATTCCAGCTTGTCAATATCCTTCTTGAATTGAGGTGCCCAGAACTGGACACAGTATTCCAAATTAGGCCTAACTAATGCAGAATAGAGTGCTACCATTGCCTCCCTCAATCTAAACACCGTACTCTTATTGATGCAACCAAGAATCGTGTTGGCTTTCCTGGCTGCTGCATCACATTGCTGACTCATGTTCAGCTTGTGATCTAGCAAGACTCCTAGATCCCTTTCACATGTACTGTTATCCATCCACACGTCCCCTATCCTATATTTGTGCATTCCACTTTTTCTGCCTAAGTGTAGAACCTTACATTTGTCTCTGTTGAAGTTCATTTTGTTAGTTTTGGCCCAGCTCTCCAATCTGTCAAGGTCATTTTGAAATTTGATTCTGTTCTCTGGGGTATTAGCAACCCCTCCCAATTTGGTGTCATCTGCAGATTTGATCAGCATGCCCTCTACTCCTTCATCCAAGTCGTTGATGAAAATGTTGAATAGCACTGGGCCCAGGATAGAACCCTATGGCACCCCACTAGTCACTTCTCTCCAAGATGAAAAGCAACCATTGGTGAGCACCCCTTGGGTTCGGTTGGTCAACCAATTCCAAATCCACCTAACAGTAGACCTGTCCAGCCTGCATTTTACTACCTTCTTTGCAAGAATGTCATGGGGAATTTTGTCAAAGGCCTAACTGAAGTCAAGATATGCCACATCTATAGCATTCCCTTTATCTATCAAGCTTGTAACCCTATCATAAAAAGAGATAAGATTAGTCTGGCATGACTTATTTCTGAGAAATCCATGTTGACTTTTAGTGATTATGGCATTGCTTTCTAAGTAATTACAAACTGATTCTTTAATGATCTGCTTTAGAATCTTTCCTGGTATTGATGTTAGGCTGACTGGGTGATAATTATTTGGGTCCTCTTTTTTCCCCTTTTTGAAGATGGGAATGACATTTGCCCTCCTCCAGTCTGCTGGGACTTCTCCTCTTCTCCAAGAGTTCTGAAAGATTGTTCCAAGTGGTTCAGAAATGACTTTTGCCAGTTCTTTTGATATCCTTGGATGTAATTCATCTGGCCCTGGGGACTTGAATTCATCTATTTTAAGCAGATATTCCTGTACTACTTCTCTACTTATTCTGTGCTGCATTTCCCTCGCTTCCTCACCTGCTCCCCACTCCACAGGTTGAGTACTTCTATCCTTTTGGGAGAAAACTGAGGCAAAGAAGGTGTTAAATAGTTCTGCCTTCTCTCTTCCCTCTGTTATTAATTGGCCATCTTCTCCACACAGTGACCCTTGTTTTTCCTTTTGCTGTGGACATATCTAAAAAGCCCTTTTTATTGTTTTTTATTATTATTTAAAGATTTTTATTATTAAAAATATATTATTAAGTTTCAAAAATACAAACATACAAAACATCTAAAACATAAAACAAAAACAACAGATTTCTCATATTTGTTCTCTTCCTTTTAAATGCACTCTTCTTCCTCTCTTCTTGTAAATCTTCTGTCTTATTTTCATTCTTCGAGTGCGTTTTACCATATATATATATATATATATATAATGTATAGTATTGTATTGTATTTAGTATTGTATTTAACTATATATATATATAGTTAAATAAGTCATTATACGTAAGACAATAATTACAATAATTACACTGACATATAATACAATACAATACTATACATAATATATAATACAATAAACATTTCACATACAATACACATTATACATATCTACCGACCTACAACATTAAACAATTAATGACTTCCATTCACTCCACCATCGAGTAATATATTCATATTCCTCTTTAATCCTGATTTGTTAGTTTATATTATTCAAATCCTTATTGGTCTTATCTTCTCTGGTCTGTAATTTATTCTTACCTTTATTTTACCAGTCATTACCTAGAATTCGTTAACTTATTATTAATTCCCCTCTTACATACCGATCTTGCAAATTCTTCTATCATCCTTGTGTTTTCACATACTCTTATTAATTCATATATTCTTATCCATTTATTTCCTTATTCTTAACATTCCTAAATAAACATATCTCCTCTATTAGCCCTTCTTACTATTCTTATTTACTTACCTATTCCTGTCTGTGATTCTTCGTATATATATCTTACCTTGCTAGCCTACTAGATGTCTTATTTAAAACATTTAGTACTAAAAAGTCTTATTACTTATTTTAATACATATTTTATATATAATGCATATTTTGTATTTATTTCTATCTCTTAACCACCTAAACATCATAACATCCTAAATCATTAGTTTCATTAATACATCATATAATTTCTCTCTTACATCGTCTTTTCTTATTTATTCATATATATACATCAATCAATTTTACTTATTTTATTCGTACAGTCCTATGGTTGCATATTCTCCTCCTTTTTCTTTCCATAATGGGGTTGATATTTCCCATTCTTGTCTAAAAAAATTCTTAGATTTATTCTCTAATGCCAACGTTAATTTATCCATTTCTGCTAATTCATATAATTTCCACATCCAATCCTCTAGTATATTTGTCCCCTTCCAATTTTTTTGCAAATATGATTCTGGCCGTATATATTATATAGCACAATATTCTTCGATGTTTTTTCCTTATCTCAACATCTAAATTATCAAATATATTCAATAAATATATCTCAGGTAACACTGGGAATTTAATTTTTAAACGCTTGTTAATCTGTTCATGTATTCGTACCCAATATTTCTTTGCCTCCTTACATTGCCACCAGCTGTGAAAAAAGGATCCAGTTTCTTGACATTTCCAACACTTAGCCAACTTATTATTTTTACTCATTTTTGAAATTTGGACTGAGGTTAAATACCGTCTATAATACATTTTTAAAAAATTCTCCTTTAAATTATAGCTCCTTGTAAATTCTTGATTTATCTTCCAAGTGTTTTCCCACTGTTCCATTGTTATTGAATATCCTACATCCAGGGCCCATTTTATCATATTTTCCTTTATTGTATCTTTTTCTAATTCCAGATTTAGTAACATTTTATAAATTTTACTTAATAAAAGTTTTATTCCTGATTTCAATATTTTATCGAATTCCGTTTCTTCTAATGTTACCCCCATAGTCTTGCTATCTGATTTATATTTCTGTACTAATTGTCTATATAAGACCCTCTGCAATTAACTCTTCTCTATTTTTTAATCTTATACTATTTCCTTCCTTTTTAAGAATATCTTTATAAGTTACCCATTCTTTCACCTTTATCTTTTCTAATCTGAAGAAGGCTTCGTAGGGCGAGATCCAATAAGGACGTTTTATATATAACTTTTTTTCTAACTTTTAACCAAATCCTGAGTATAGCTTTCCTTACATAATGTTCCATAAACTCTTTATTAACTTTTTGTTTATCATACCATAGGTATGCATGCCAACTGTAGTACATATTAAATCCTTTTAAAGTCAATAATTTCGAGTTAGTTAGTGTAATGCATTCCTTAAACCATATTAGTGACGAAGCTTCATAATATAATTTCAGATCTGGTAAATTAAGCCCACCTTTTTCTTTAGTTTCTTTTAAATATCTCATTTTGATTCTTGGTTTCCTTCCATTCCAAATAAATTTACTTATCTCCTGTTTCCAAACTTTAAATGGCTTCTCATTTGCTATTATAGGCAAATTTTGAAAAAGATACATCATTTTGGGTAATATATTCATCTTTATTGCCGATATTCTTCCTCGTAGGGACAAATTCAATCTATTCCAGTTTCTCGTTTCTTTTGTTATCTCATTCCAAGTTCTTTTATAATTATTATCAAATAAATCTATATTATTTTTCGTTATTGATATACCTAAGTATCTTACTTTCTTTGCTGTTTTTATTCCTGAGATTTGTGCTAATTCTGTCTCTTGATTTTGTGTAATATTCTTGGTAATCATCCACGACTTATCTTTATTTATTCTAAATCCCGCTACTTCCCCAGATTGTTTTAACAAATCTAATGTTTCTTTAATACTGCTAAAGGGGTCCTCTAAAATTATTACTAAGTCATCTGCATATGCTTTAACTTTAAATTCATTGTTTCTTATTCTTGTACCCTTGATTAATGTGTTATCTCTTCTTTTTTTATTCAATATTTCCAAGCACATTATAAACAGTAAAGGTGACAATGGACAGCCTTGTCTCATACCTCTGTGTATTTCAAATTGTTTTGTTTTTTCTCCATTTATAATTAGACATGCCTTCTGATCATTATATATGGACCTTATCCATTCTTTGAATCTGTCCCCTATTTCCATTTTCTTTAATATTTCAAACATAGATGCCCAATTTAAGTTATCAAACACTTTTTCCACATCTAAAAATAATAATGCCATGTTCTTCTGATTTTGTTTTTGGTAATATTCTATTATATCCGAAATTGTTCTGCTATTATTTTTTAGATATCTTCCAGGGAGAAATCCATTTTGGTCTTCATGTATCCACTTCTCTAATACCTTCTTTAAGCGTTCTGCAAGTATTAGGGGAAATATCTTATAATCTATATTTAATAAAGAAATTGGTCTGTAATTTTTCTTATCTGATAGATCCTTCCCTTCTTTTTGTATCAAAACCACATTTGATTCTTTCCTTGTATTTGGAATTTCTTGATTTCTGATTGAATTTAATACCTGTAGCAAAGGTGTGGCTAATAATTCCTGAAATGTTTTGTAATAAAGTGTCATGAACCCATCTGGTCTGGGAGCTTTTTCTATTTTCAATTTATTGATTGCACTCATGATTTCTTGTATTGTTATTGGTTTATCCAGATTTTCTCTTTAGGTATCTGATATTTGAGTAATTTTTATTTGATCCAAATAATTCTTTATTTTATTTTGTTGTTCTTCTGTATGTGTTCTTTTTCTGAAAAGTTTCTCAAAATAATTAACAATTTTTTTTATTTTTAATTGCTGAAAGTGAATATTTTGCCCTTCTCTAATTCCTTTTATTATATGTTTTTCCTTTTCTTTTTTCAATTGATATGATAGCTATCTTCCTGGCTTATTCACATGTTCAAAATACTTTTGCTTTATGAATTTCAATTTAGTCTCTATTTTGTTAATTGCTAATGTTGATAATTGTTTAGTTAATATTTTTATATCATCCTGTATTTTAGAGTCACGTGGGTTTCTTTTAAGTTCCTTTTCTTTCCCTTGCAATTTCCTTTGTACTTGAGTCTCTTTTTCCTTTTTGCATTTCGTTAACCAAGCTTGTTGACTTATGAAAAACCCCTCATTACCAATTAACTTGTTTCCCAAACTGTTTGTACCATTTGACCTTTATCTAAATTCATTTCCAGGAAGTTTTTCAATTCAGTTTTTGCTTTTTCTACTATTACTTCATTTTTAAATAAATTATCGTTCATTCTCCAATTTATTCTTCTCTTCCCTTATTTAACTGTTAATAGTATAGGGCAGTGGTCAGATAGTGTTCTTGGTAATATTTCCCTCTTTACTATATTTTTTAATATATTTATAGACATGAACATCATATCTATTCTTGACTACATTTTATTTCTATCCAAAAAGCATGTATTATCTCTCTCCGTACCATATATACCTCCACACTTCCGTTAAGGATAAGGATTCTAATAATTCAAAAAATGATCTTGAGAGTTTCCCTTAATTCTTTTTACCTTCTCCTTCAATTTTTCCTTCTCTGTTAGATCTATCCATCTTTGGGTTCACTACCCCATTCCAATCTCTCATTAATATTATCTCTTGGGTATCTAAATCTAATAGTTTTCCCAATAATTTTTGATAAAATTTATTTTTATTTTCTAATGGTCCATAAACAGCTACAATCAATAATTTAGAGTCCATTATAGTCACCTCTACTGCTATAAAGTGTCCCAAGTTGTCGCTAAAAATTTGTCTTGCCTCATACTTATTACTTATGAAAATGGTTACTCCCTTTTCTTTTTTTCTATTGAAGTTGAAAATGCTTGTCCTGATTTTGGATTCTTTATGTATTTCAAATCCTTGGTTTTAATATGGGTTTCTTGTAATGCCATTATGTCCAAATTTAGTTTTTCTAATTGATGGAAAATACATTTTCTTTTATGGGGTGAATTTGTTCCACCAACATTCCAAGATAAAATTTTTAAATTCATTTAATACAGTGCAGTACAGTACAGTAAATGTTATTGTATTTGACTAAAAGCCATTACAAATATAGTTAAAACCATAAAATCAATATATAAGTATATATACATACATACATATAAATATTAAATCAGAGAGTCCCTGGCACAGTCTATAGCAATCTGCTTCAAATAATTTGCACGAATGCTTTTAGCAGCTTTTGCAAATAAAGCTGTTTTATATGTAACCAGCAGATAACAATCTGAGAGCAACCAGCAAAGTTCTATGTAGGGAGTCTCACCTTGCAAGGGAGCCAGAATAGGTCCCAAAAATCTCTTTCGAGGATTTTGATAAAGGGGGCAGAAAAATAGGTAGTGTATGATCATAGAATCATAGAATTATAGAAATGTAGAGTTGGAAGAGACCACACGGGTCATCCAGTCCAACCCCCTGCTATGCAGGAACACCCTCAAAGCACTCCCGACAGATGACCATCCAGCCTCTGCTTAAAAACCTCCAAGGAAGGAGACTCCACTACACTCCGTGGCAGCAAGTTCCACTACTGGACAGCCCTGACCGTCAGGAAGTTCTTCCTGAGGTTCAGGTGGAATCTCCTTTCCTGCAACTTGAATCCATTGCTCCTTGTCCTGGTCTCTGGAGCAGCAGAAAACAAGTCCTCTCCTTCCTCTACATGGCATCCCTTCAAATATTTAAACATGGCTATCATGTCCCCTCTTAACCTTGTCTTCTGCAGACTAAACATCCCCAGCTCTCTAGGACATGGCTTCCAGGCCTCTCACCATTTTGGTCGCCCTCCTCTGGACTTGCTCCAGCTTGACCATGTCCTTCTTGAATTGAGGTGCCCAGAACTGGACACAATATTCAAGATGAGGTCTAACCAAAGCAGAGTAGAGTGGTACCAGTAATTCCCTCGATCTAGACCCCATACTCCTGTTGATGCAGCCGAGAATTGCATTGGCTTTCTTGGCTGCCGCATCACACTGCTGACTCATGTTCAGCTTGTGGTGTATGAAGACTCCTAGATCCCTTTCACATGTACTGCTCTCCAGCCACGTGTCCCCCATCCTATATTTCTGTATTCCATTTTTTCTACCTAAGTGTAGGACCTTACATTTTTCTCTGTTGAATTTCATTTTGGTAGCCTTGGCCCAGCTCTCCAATCTATCCAGGTCATTTTGAATTTTGATCCTGTCCTCTGGCGTATTAGCAACCCCTCCCAATTTGGTGTCATCTGCAAATTTGATGAGCATGCCCTCTATTCCTTCATCCAAGTCATTGATAAAAATACTGAACAGCACTGGGCCCAGGACAGAACCCTGTGGTACCCCACTAGTCACTTCTCTCCAGGATGAAAAGCAGCCATCCGTGATCACTCTTTGGGTTTGGTTGGCCAACCAATTACAAATCCAACTAACAGTAGCCCTGTCCAACCCGCATTTTACTAGTTTCTTTGCAAGAATGTCATGGGGTACTTTGTCAAAGACCTTACTGAAATCGAGATATGCTATATCCACAGCATTCGCTTCATCTATCAAGCTAGTAACTCTATCACAGAAAGAGATAAGATTAGTCTGGCATGACTTATTTTTGAGAAATCGATGTTGACTTCTCATGATTACCGCCTTGCTTTCTAAGTGATTAGCAACTGACTGCTTAATGATCTGCTCCAGGATCTTTCCAGGTACTGATGTCAGGCTGACTGGGCGATAATTATTTGGGTCCTCTTTTTTCCCTTCTTGAAGATGGGGACAACATTTGCCCTCTTCCAGTCTGCTGGAACTTCTCCTGTCCTCCAAGATTTCTCAAAGATTATAGCAAGTGGTTCCGAAATGACCTCTGCCAACTCTTTTAATATCCTAGGATGCAATTCATCTGGCCCTGGAGACTTGAATTCATCCAGTGTGGACAGGTATTCCTGTACCACCTCTCTACCTATTATGTGCCTCATTTCCCCTGCTTCCTTACCTGCTCCCCAACCGCCAGGTTGAGTGCTTGTATCCTTTTGGGGAAAAACTGAGGCAAAGAAGGTGTTAAGTAATTCTGCCTTTTCTCTTCCCCCTGTGAGTAATTCACCATCTTCTCTGCGCAGCGACCCTATCGTCTCCTTCTTTTTCCTTTTGCTGCAGACATATTTAAAAAAGCCCTTTTTATTGTTTTTAATGTCTCTGGCCAGCCTAAGTTCGTTCTGTGCTTTAACCTTTCTGACCTCCTCCCTACATCTCCGGGCTACTTGCTTAAATTCTTCTTTGGTGGTTTCCCCCTTCTTCCATTTCCTATACATGTTTCTCTTAACACTTAGCTCAGCTGAGAGTTCTTTAGTCAACCATTCTGGTTTCTTCATATGCCTTCCATTTTTCCTCCTTATTGGCACAGTTTTAGACTGTGCCTTCAATATCTCCTTTTTAAGGAACTCCCATGCCTCCTGAACTCCTTTCCCTTTCACTATTCTTGACCACGGAATTCCAGCCAGCAGCTCCCTAAGTTTACAGAAGTCCACTCTTTTAAAATCTAAGATGAGTGTCTGGCTACCCTTATCTTCTCCTTCCCACTGAATGCCAAATTCCAATAGGGCATGGTCACTCCCCCTTAAAGATCCAACCACTTCTACCTCATTAACAAGGTCATCCCTGTTGGTCAGGATCAGATCTAGAATATTTGATCCTGTCAGGGGCTCTGGCCCTGCCGGCCCCTCCGGAGCCACGGAGACCGCCGCAGAAGCGGCTCCCGAGGCAGAGGACGCCCCAGTCTCCTCGCGAGTCGCAGCGGGGGCCTCCAGTGCCGGGAACGGCCACCTGGACGCCGACGAGGTCCCCACCGCTGCGGAGGAGGCCGCGGAGCTTCCCGCCGTGAAGGACGGCCGCCCAGACGCCGCCGAAGGTCCCGCTGCCGAGGAGGAGGCCGCGGAGCGTCCCGCCGCAGAGGACGCCTGCCCGGTCGTCGCTGAGGCCGGTAACGAGGCCGCCATCACCAGGGGAGGCCGTTCAGGCATCCTCCTGGGAAGGGCGGGGCCCAGGCACCACTCTGAGGCACCACCCGCCCGGGGACCCGATCCTGAGGAGACAGTCAGCCTCCCCCCCACGCTGCTACAGCGACGGCAAGCCAAGGAGGCCGCCCGACGCTCCCGCCGGCTGCTGGAGCATCAGCTGCAGGCTGTGAGCTCTCAGCTGTGAGGCCGGCTGAGGGCTCTCAGCTGCGCGGGAGCTCCTGGATTGGCCGGCGCCGGTCCAGGGGCCTACTTAAGGCCAGAAGGAAGCCAAGTTCAGCACGGGGCAACAACCGTCGGGAGTCCCCCGTATCGTCCGCCCATGCCATGACCCGTGCCCGCCGTGCTCCTGTTCAGAAGCCCTGCCAGCCAGCTGACTGTACGTTATCCGGGTGAGGAAACCCTCTCTTTTGTTTCTACGTTTATCCGCTGTAAGGATCGCCTTTGTTTATTGTTGGACTGCTGACTGATGCTCCTGGGGCGAGCCCCGGCTCGAGACCACCCTAGCCTGCCCGGCCCCGCCCCGACGCCGACAGATCTGCTTGTGGTCTCTTCCACCTTCTGGACCATGAAGTTGTCTGCAAGACAAGCAAAAAACTTGTTGGACCTTGCTGTCTTGGCAGAGTTTGACTGCCAGCATATATCCGGGTAATTGAAATCTCCTCTTATTACTGTATCTCTCCTCCTTGAATGTGCAGTCATTTGGTTGAGGAAGGCGTCATCAAAGTCCTCAGCCTGGGTTGGAGGTCTGTAGCAAACCCCCACCAGAATATCCCTATTGTTTCTCGCTCCCTTAATTCTTACCCAAATGCTCTCAACCTGGCTTACTGGGTTTAAGTCATGGATCTCTTCACAGGTGAAAACATCCTTGACATACAAGGCTACTCCTCCTCCTTTCTTGTTTGGTCTATTTTTACAAAATAGGTTATACTCCTCTATTCCTATATTCCAATCATGAGACTCATCCCACCAGGTCTCAGTGATGCCTATCAAATTGTATTTATTTTGTTGTACTAGGAGTTCAAATTCATCCTACTTGTTTCCCATACTCTGTGCATTAGTGTAGAGACACTTAAGTCCCCGGGCCCTTTCTGCAAGTCCTGTACTATTGTTTCTACTCCTCCCGCCATTGGCCACTTGTACTACTTGTCGAGTATCATTTGGGCCTTTTCCCCCTGCGTTTGCCAAGTCCGTGCCCTGAATAATATTGTCTCCCTCCCCGGTGGAACTTAGTTTAAAGACCTCTTAATCCTCCTTGCAAGACTGTTTGCAAAAACATTCCTGCCAAGTTTTGTGAGGTGCAACCCATCCCTCGCCAGAAGCCCACGTTCATGGAAATTCAGGCCATGTTCCAAAAACCCAAACCGTTGACGGCGGCACCACATGCGGAGCCAGTTGTTGACCTCTGCTGTTGTCCTTTCCCTACGTGTGCCATATCCTTGAACAGGGAGGAGAGGTGAAATGACCACCTGTGCACCAAGGTCCTTAAGCTTCATCCCCATAAGCTCATAGTCCTTTGCGATGTGGTAAAAGCTGCTCCTCGCAGTGTCATTGGTTCCGACATGAACCAAAATGAGGGGCTTATGGTCAGTGGGTTTGACTAGCCTGGTTAGCCTCTCTGTTACGTGGTTGATCCTGGCCCCAGGAAGACAGCAGACCTCTTGATTGAGCTTGTCCAGTTTGCAAATTGCCCTTTTGGTTCCTCTGAGCAAAGAGTCCCCAACAACCAGAACTCGCCTCCTGTGAGGCTTGTCCTGGTCTTCTCAATGAGCATGTTCTACTAGGACTGCCTGGGCATTCTGTTGAGGCTGGGAGCATTGACCTAGTTCCTGTTGCCGAAGTTGGTTTTCTTCTTGTTGACATTCTGTTCCCACCGCATGGCGCTCCTCATTGTTCATAAGGCCAAGAACTTTGAAGCAATTGTGCAGGTGAAGAGTCTCTGTTGCCTTCCTGGTCCTTCTACTCCTCCGTGTGACATTCGCCCAAGTCTCCGTTTCCTGGCACAGTGTGCTGACTTGCTGATCTGGCAGCTTCTCTGTGCGTTTGGTCTTCCGATAGGTCTTCTCTGCCCTATCCAAAAACTCCTCCCCCTCCCTAATAAGACGAAGATGATGTCCTCTACCTCCTCCATGCCACAAATGCAGATCCTTAAGTGTCTTGGAATGTTTCTATATCTGCCATCTAAAACAGATGTTGGCATAATTTCAAAACGCAGTTCCGTGAATGCTATTCTCAAAGAGGGAAAAGTGAGTGTATGTAGGTACTGAGCTCTCAGGTGGTTAGATTTCACCATAAAATTCATTTTATAATTTGCAAATTAATTATATTTACTGTTCCGTTTCCTCTGTTTCTTCTGTTTCCTCTTCTAATTCTAAATCCTGTATAGAATTCGATTCCTCTCTTCCTTCTTCTTCCTCCTCTTCTTCTATTTCTTCTTCTTGTTCCACTTCTAATTCTCTTTCTTTTTCCAATTCTCCAGATTCTCTTTCTGTTTCTTGTTTCCTTTGTGATATTTCTGATGTTTGTGTTAATTGTGAGTTTCCTCTATTCCTTTCTTCTTCTTGAATCAATTGCGATTCTCCTATTCTCTCCAATTCTTCCTTATGTTTTTTCTAGAAATCTCTGGCTTTCAGAATCGAATTCAATACTATCTTCTTCTGTTTCCAAAGGAATGAAATCCCTTCTGTTTTCCCCACATGTACCTTATTCCTTGGGCTCTCAAAGTTTGTGTTATGAAGTTATACTCTCTCCTTTTTTTCAACAATGCGGGGTGTACATCTTTATAAATCTTGACCTCAGTTTCTTCCACCACAAGCTTATTTACATAGCTTTGTTGTATAACCACGTCCTTCATTCTCTCTCTCAGGAAGTACACCACGATGTCTCTAGGAATGTTTTTCCTTTCTGCTACTGAAGAGTTAACTCTAAAAATCTGATCCAGTTCAAGATCTAGTTGCTCTGGAGCCCATCCTATAAATTGTGCCAGTGGATGCACTAATCTTTCATATAAGTCCTCTTCAGGTGATTCTTTCAAGCCTCTGATCTTAATTGATTTATTTCTGTTTTTTATATCCATTAATAATGCTGTCCTTTCCAGTTGCTCTGTCCTTTCTTCCATTTTCACTGTACATGTTTCTATTTTCACTATTCTTTCTTCTAGTTTTTTTTACTTTTTCATTGACACTTTTTAATTCTTTTGTAATATTATCTGACTTGTTGCTGAATCCCTCTAATTCTTTCCTCAGATCTGTTTTTATCTCTGTTCTCATTTGCTTCATCTCTGCTCTTGTTTCTTTCATTTCATTCTTAACCGTCATAGTTAATTTCCTTATTTCTTCTGTTATATCAAATCCTGTACTTTGTGTCACTGTAGTGTTTCTGTAAGTGGCATCTTCGTCTCCGTAAATGATGCCTTAATTCCATAGATGTTCTTCTTTGAAACATTGTTTGTATTTATAATTGAGCTCCCATCCCTACTTTTCTTTTACCTGCTGCCATCATTTTGCCTCTCTGTTGTTTTATTTAATTATATTATCCTCGTTCTACTTTCTGCGTTCTCTATCTCTTTTCTTTTCTTTTTCCCCTTTTAATCTAAGTTTACACTCCTTTTAAGTTTAAACTATCTGTTATTCTCTCAATCCTTCTGTTGATTATTCTCCCCCTCTTTTTTTGATATTATTTTATGTTGCCTACTGTTCTTTATCAGGGGTGTTTCCTTGAACCTTAGAGATAACCTTGAAATTCTTTAGCGTTGTTGTTTTCTTTTTCTAGCAGTCTCTGCCTGGCTCTCTCCCTGTTATCTCACCTTGAAGTCAAAATGTCAACAATATGTCAAAAGTTCCAGTCAGCTTACAGTTCAGCTGATCTTTCTAAGCGATTACTGAGCATTTATTTTTCCCAATGTCACTTGAGAAATCCTATTTTACTGTTCTCGCAACCCACTTTATTATGTTCTTGGTATATAAATGTTTTCTTCCAAGCAAAGTCTATTAATATTAACTATCCATTCAACAGGTGTAGTTTACTATATTTCTTTATCTATATTTCCACTATATTTTACTTTATTTTCCAACACACACTTCGCAATACATATTAAATTCCCCTTAAAGATTAAGACCCCCCTGCATCTGTTTTACATCCCATAAAAGAAGAGCAACACAGACAGTTTGAACAACAATAACCAAAGAAACAATATTATCTTCTATTCTTTTTTTTTAACTGAGCCTTGAATTCTATATTTACTCTCTTCTGCTACAATGTTTTTCTTTCAGCTTCTGTTTTCAGTTTCACATTCTTTCGTTCCCCCTTTGTCCTTCCTTTCAATTCAGTTCAGTTTATTTTCTTTCGCTGTTTATTTTCTTTCACTGTTTTCCCCCGCTTTCTCCATTTTATATTCTACTACTTTTCTCTCTCCCACATATGATCCCATATACAGTCTTTAATGAGGAGTCCAATATTTTCAAACTTTTAAGTCTGTTTTAAATCTTTTTTAAGTCCTTGAGTCTTTCCTTTCCTCTCTACAAGGGGGGGAAGTTCGGGGACATCTCCATCAGCTTAAACTCCACTGCCGCTTTCTTTCAGGTTCAAGCTCCTAGTAAGGCTAATACAGCTAAGTTCATAGTCTGCTTATCTTAAATTGTCCCAGGTTATTAGAATAGCAAAAATGATAATGTATACGTAACGACTTTAATTTTAATTCTCTTCTTTAACACAATTCTGAAGTGAAAAAGCACGAGTTATTCTAGTTTTTCCCCCCATTTCCTTATCCACAAGCCTCAAAATTGGGACTTGTTGCTTTATGTAGTCCCAGAGTTATAATTTTCAGTTCACCGCAATAAGGTCCCCATCAGGTTCTCACTTACCCAATTGGTGAAGGGCTTCTTTTTGATTAATACACATACGATGACCAAATTTGCTGGTAGCAGCACAACTCTGCCTAACCAGGCACCCAGTGTGGTAATGGCGACTCTGCACTCCTTCTCAACTTCGTTCGTACACAGGTCCCTTCATTCCTCCAACTCCTGTGTACTGACAGTTGCTTTGGATCCCCCTTGAGTCCCTCCATGTTCCCCTTTCCTATTTTAAGAGATTTCCAACGAGCAATGTGAGTCCCAACCGATCGTCGTGTCGCAGTCACCGGAAGTCCTTTTTATTGTTTTTGTTGTCTCTGGCAAGCCTGAGTTCATCCTGCACTTTAGCTTTTCTGACCTTCTCCCTACATATCCTGGCTATGCTTGAATTCCTCTTTGGTGGTTTCACCATTCTTCCATTTCCTGTACATGTTTCTTTTAACACTTAACACTGATACCTCCCTGAAGGTGAGATTGCCCTCGCTGGGGTTTCTTATGGCATCTACTCCAATAAGCAGAGTGTAAAACAAGGTTGCATATTAGCATCTTTCCTTTTTAACTTCATTGTTCATATAATGTTGTTAATGAACAATTTAAGAATGATGAACACTAAAAGAGAAGGAAGTTCATGATGGATGGGAGTTTTTAAAAAATGAGATATTGAGGGCATAAGTTCAATCAATTCCAAGGAGGAGGAAAAATGGAAAGTGTCTAAAGAATTTGGGATGGATGTCTAAAGAATTTTCAATGGAGCTAAAATTCAAAAGGGACATGTACGAGAAATGGAAAAAAGGGGAAATCACCCAAGAGAAATACAAACAAATAGCCACCAAGTGTAGGGAGTAGGTCAGAAAACCTAAAGGCTTGCTAGACAGGTTAAAAACAATAAGGAGGGTGCTTTTTCGGGGGTGACCATAGCAACGAAGGAACGAAGTGGTCTCAGTAAGTCTAGAAGCTCTGGAGGATCGTACATTTTGGCAGAGCTGGACAGGGTGAAGGCTTTACCAGCCCCCTCCCCCTCCATATGGACATTACATTCTCTGCATCCAAACCTCTTGTCAAGTATGAAATTTGGATTCCTCTGTTTTTTATTTATAATATACAAGAAGCCCTTTGCAGCAGCTCTAAATTTTTTAATAAGTTTTAAAGTCTTCTTGCTAAGTTTTAAAGTGACAGTACTTCTTTTTTTCTCTTGGAATATTTTCAGAACCTTTTTGGAAATAAGCTTTCAATATTTAAATCTTTTTATTTTTCTTCAAGTTATTGTCTTTTTTAGGATTTAAAGATTGATTTCTTATATATTTTGATTTTATTCTTGACCTAGAATTATTTTGTTTTATCCTGGATTTTTAAAGGACTAAAGACTTATTTTGAGTGTTTGACTGTCTGACCTGTTTGGATGTTGAATAATTTTCTTTTGGTGCTTTTGATGTGAGCTGCATTTTTATTTGAATGGTTTTAGCAATGGATTAAGACTCTGCATTTGCTAATAAGAGCTCAGTGAATTTACTACATTGTGTGTGTGTGTGTGTGGTTGTCTTTTGTTGATCTTGACATTGCTGGGAAACTCTCAGTGAAACTCTTTACTGTCAGCTGGTTTGGGAACATAACTTTGTTATTTTGGAGACACTGACTAGGATTCATCGTGACCTTATTTGTGGATACTGACTCCCAAATTAAAAATCGTTCAAGAAGCTCTGAGGAAATACCCAAATATTTTTCACTTTTTTGGAATGAATTTAGACAGTATCCATGGAGGAAAAGTATAATAGGCTTACAGGACAACTGTTATTATTGCCCCAAAAACTCAATGTGAAATTTAAGGAAACTGAAGATAAGGACTGTAAAAAAACAACAAATGGATGAAATGGTAGGCTGCCAACAAAAGAGAAAGGAAGGTGGAGTACAATTTCTGTAAGAGATGTACCGTGATTGGATATCAACTCTACACAAGAAGGGATAGATGTTAAACAGGAGATACAAGGAATTAATATTTCTGATTTGGGAAATGTGAAGAATGTACAAGATGCTACAATGCAAGCTGCATCTTTCAAGTTCAGACTAAAACCAAAATATGTAGTGGGAATTCTCATCATTTAAGGAAATTCTTGACAACTGGTCTTTGAGTCTACAGGAAGAAAGAGAATAACGATTTAATGATGAACCTATTGATGGGCGGACTACCGGGGTAACTTTGGAATTTTGATCTTTATCTATACAGATGAGGGACATTGATTATGCATGCTGGTCTATGATCATAATAAAATCATTGATTGATTGGCATTGATTATGTATGTTTTTTATGATAAGTTTGCAAGGAATATTCAAATGTGATTTAACCTTAGAAAAAGAAAGCAGAAAGATTAATAAGGAAACATATGTCTATTTAAACAAAATGGTTTATGACTTATGGTTCAAGGGAATGATTTATGATTAAAATGAAATAATGTTTTTTGTTATAATGGAAAAATGTATTATGGTTTATGATATATATATATATATATATATGAAAATGATTTATGACTATGAATTACTAGAAGAAAGAGTCAGAAAGGAATAGAAGACATTTGATGTTATACTTTTTCTTCCTTTATTTCTTATTTCTTTGTAAAGACTGCTTTGAATGTTATTAATTTTATTATTACAAGAAGAGTAATTTGTTATTAATTTACACTTCATTTGTTGCTTATAAAAGTTATCTATGATATAAAAAGTTATTGTTTTAAGAAATATTAACTTTTATATCAATTAGAATAAGAATAGGTTATTAATGTCTTAATACAGTTGGAATTATTATTAACTATTTACTTGAAGGTACTAATGACTATTTCTGAAGATTTAGATTTATGATGAAAGCAATTAATAAGCAGCAAGTTTTAATTCTTGTACAATTATTATTCTGGAATTAAATGGTTAGTGGTTATTGTTAGATTACTATTCACTACTTGCAGCATTGGCGGGAAGCAATTTTTAGTTATATGTGGTTGGTTTACTAGCTTGTTTCTGTGTAGTTTATTTTGACTTGTCATTTGTTCTTTGTGGTTTTTGTTTTGTGTGATTTGTTTTGTTTGTGCTTGTCCTATTGTGTTTATTTTTTTCTTTTTTAATCATTCAAGAAAAGTCATTTTAAAAAAAATGATACATGCAAATGGTATTTCTTACAAGAAGAATTTGCACTCCTCACTTCAGTTAAAATCTGCCCATAGTTTAATCTGTTTCAACATCTTCCAGGCCCTGTTTGTTTAAAATTGAAAAGTTTTGTTTGAGAAGGGAGATAACATTAGCTAGGTTTCAGTTAATGCCTTCCACAATTCTGGATAACCAATTAGCTAAGCTCCCTTATCATTTATGCTACTATTACTGCAGTCTGGGCAAAGTTGAGGAACTCCCCCACTATTTGTTCAGTTGTCCTTTGTCAAAAGAAATTAGAGAAAAATAGCTTGTGGGGTTGTTTCCTTTTAAAAACAATTGATCTGTCTGCCAAAAAAAAATAAATAATAGAATTTCTTCTTTTTAATAAAAATTCTAGTAACACTAAAAGAGCTTCAACTTTCTTATCAGCATTAAGGCAAGTCCATGCAAGTTATTATAAGGCATTCCCAAATGTCTGAAGTTGTATTGCTCCTATAACTTCATTTTGTATATTTTAATTCTTCAGTTCTTGGTAAGCTTATCAGTATTAGAAATTATGTTGAAAATCTAGTATATAATAGTCAAAATTTGTTTGTCTGTGTCAGGCAGAGACCTCATATGATTGGCTGCCTATGATGATTCTATGGAATCCTGGGGTTTGCAGTTTAGGGAGGTGCGTTTAGAATTCTCAGCTGAGAACTCTTGGGCCTCAGTCAACTGTGACTGCCTTGAATAGGCCGGTTGCTATCGAGATGAGGCCTAGCAGCAAAGAGGAGGGCAGTGTATTCCCTCAAGAACCCAACCATTGTATGTTAATAACTCTGAATACAGATTGGATTGGGGAATATGAGGAAAAGTTACAGGTACTGGACAAAACAGTTTGGGGAATTAGAGACATAGGATCTCAAATCTTTTTAGCAAGTATTACCTATGAGAAAATAAAACCCCAGGCAATGCTGGGTATACACATTAGTTTTATTATATTTTCTATTTTAACTTTGTTATTTGATATTTGCATAACCTCTTTGTTTTTTTACATTCTGATGACCTATGGTTATAAGCAATTAAATCTGATCTGAATTAATGCTGACAAAGGTGTGAGGTGCACTGTTCCTGATTAAAATAATGGGGATTTTTTTTTCTCATCAGTTTCCCACTTCAGAAGAGGTTTCCAAAATGAACAAAGTGGTGAAGAATATAGAAATGGAAAGAATACTTGTAAAGATTCTAGAGAATGTAAGTGTTTTTATTACTATGATTACCTTTGGGCCAGGATATTTGAAAAACTGTTTCCCCAGTTCCCCACCACCACCTCCATATGAGTCTGTCTGAAATGTAAGATCTTTAGTGGAGGCTTTTTTGCTTATTGCACAAGGTGAGGCTAGTGGGAACACATGACAGGGGCTTCTCTGTAGTACCATAAGCGAAGTCAGACAGGCTGCATCCTGTCAGAAGAGAGAGAGGAAAGGGAATGGGAGAAGAGCCCCCTCTTCAGATTCCCCACTTTCATGTACAGTCAAAAGCTCCCTTCATGTTCATTCCAGAACCACCACCCTGACTCAGAGGTACTTGCCTGGCTGGAGAGCCAGCCAGCCCACCATCGCCCTTCAGCAGCGCCTGGCTGTTGCACAGCTCTGCTGGTAAACAGCTGAGGGGCCTGCCCAAGAACAATTTTTCCCTGGGGCTCAAATCGACTCAGTCCCATCTGTTTTGGGGCTGAGAAGCAATAGACAAATGCCCAAATAAATGATTAAATAATGCAGAAGTATGGCATTCAAGCTCCATAGCAATGATTAGGCTGTATCTCCTGTTAAAATGCTTAACTTAATCCTCCTCCCTGAATCTCTCTAGAACAATATTGGAAGCTTTCCATTCAGCTACGTCTACATTAACTTGCTTGGTCATAATTTCAGTGGAACCTGTATGTGAGGCCTCTCTATTTTGGTGAGCCAACAGACCTGGCAGTGCAGTTGCTCACCCTTGCCATAGATCATATCCAGGGAGCATTGATGGGATTCAGTGGCTCTGTGGGGTAGATCCAGTCTCCAGACCATTCTTTCTCTGACCCCTGGCATGTTTACCACTCTTAGTGAAGGCGCAGAAACAGCTTTGGACATGTTTTTATTCATAAGATTATTATTTTTTAGTATTGATTTTACAGTATATAGTGTGGAAGAGACATATTCCAAACTGGGCTGAGGAAATTAATTTTCTGCCACTAGGCACCTTCCAACATAGCAGTAACATCTGGTAGCTGTAAATGGTGTGATGACAGAAATCAAGGGTATGTATGATCACCTGGGTTATTGTTGTTTTAGGCTGTGGAAAAGGAAGTTCTTATTTTTGTCATTGATGAAGCTCAGTTCATTGATTCAGCTTCGTGGGATTTCCTGGATAACTTGCTAAAGAAAGTTGCCATCTTTGTTGTCCTGTCTTTGTCTCCTATCAACCACAAAGGGAGATTACCTTGTCCAACTGCAGCCCAAATCATAAACAGTCTCAACACAACCTATATTCAACTAAGGGAGTTAACACCTTCAGTAATTATCCAGAAGGCATGTCAAGACCTTGGGGTGGTCAGTATTGCCAGGGAACTTGAAACGTAAGTAGGAAGTGGCAACTCCTGTGCATCTGTTAGCTGTTTAATGCAAAGGCAATTCCCAATTGACATGAGCAGAGTTCACTTATGGCTGTTATCAGAACCAGGCAACATATTACCTAATTTCTTATAGTCTATATTGGTGCAGCAGTGGTGCCTTGCTGCATGTAGCTAGTTTTGTTACAGTTTCCTCCTTTGGCCAGAGCTGAGTGGTGGTGCAAAATACTGTATCTCTACCTGGCATGATTTAAATGCCAGTTAAATACCCACTATATGTGTTGATAATTTGTTAGATGATGCCACCTACCATTATCAATAGACATAAGCAAAGATATCTGCCACTATTTGACTTAAATGGCTTAGAAACATGGGGAAATTTCTCGTACAGTGCTTCTCAGGCTATCTGATGTTGGGAACTAGCATTTTTTCCTCCAACGTGCCAAGGATGACATAATATTTCTGTCCGTGTGCTACATTTTCTTTCTTTCTTTCTTGGGAACTTATCAGGGACCATCAGCCAGTCTTGGAGACTGACACTGGTTTAGGGACTACCAGTTGGAGTAGCACTGTTCTGGTAGACATTGCAGATAATTAATTTGGAAGCACACAAATATGTTGTGGAAAATATATATTGCGTGCCTTTGTGAGTAAGTGCTCACATTTGTTTCGGGAGCTCCCCTACCAGTACTTAACTTTAAATGATAGATTGCACATTGCAAACCAGCAACTGACAATAAGCATAGCAACTGTTTTGATAAGAGTGGGGGTTATTTTTAAGGGAGCTACTGAGTCTTCTAAATCTTTATTGAAAGCAAAACAGTAGCTAACATCAGTATAAGCAGAAGCACAGATTTTGGCATATCTGATGAGAAAAAGGAGACAAAATGTACAATTAATATTTTTATGTTTATTAAAATAGTAAAATTAGAAAGTGATTAGTTTATTATATTAGAATAAATTATGCAAATATGAAAACTCACACAATAAATTTGTTTTGGAGTGCTTTGTTGGTAGAATTTGGAATCGTTTCATTTTCTGTTCATACAGTCTAACATAGGCCACTATAAAGATCTCAGAAATTTCCATTAGAATAATTTGATCTAAAAAAAAAAGTTGGGCTCAAGTTTCAAGCAGTTAGCTACTATAACTCATAACTCAAGTTATGAAGGAGCTATTTTGCACTCCCCTTTTCTCCTCAGCACTAGAGCAGGCAAGCAGGCTTTAGGAGGGCAATCTTCACAGCTCCAGGTGGGCCAGCTGCTGGTGCTCCTAGCTTGTGGATATCTGTGGCTCCTGCTGTGACCCATTCTAATACCCTTTGTGCACAGCCATTTGAGCAGTGAAGTTTCTTGAAGCCCAGAGTTTGCCATCAATCAGCTGCATGCATGTTGGTGGTAGAAGATGAAAGGACCAGGATAGTGGCAGTTTATAAACTGTTTTTTAAATCTCAGAACTCACCTGTGACAATTCCTTCCCCTCCCCCTCCCCCGTGCCAGATTTTTAATACAAAGAAGCCATGGAAACCCATTTTATTGTGAGGAGCTTCTCCGAAACCTGCATCTAAACAATGTGCTTCAGTTCCACCTGTTGGAGGAAGAAGAAGAAAGAGAGGATGAGTGGGACAGCCTTTTCAGTAAGCTACTGGTCATGGCATAGCTTTCTTTACAACATATTCCAGAAAGGACAAACTCTCCATGTATTCAAATGGGAAGAATAAGGAAAGACTCACAGTTCAGTTTTGACATCATAATATAAAATGTTTAAATTAGGGAAAATTGCTCACAAAAATGTTTATATTGTGAAAAAATGCATCTAAAAATGCATACTGATTTTCCTATAGCTTGGACACTGAGCAATAACATTATCCACAGAGATTTCCAAAGGACCTTTGAGGAAGCTGGTTGATATGTCTCCAGTTATAGGAAAATAGGCACTTTTCTGCTGTTCCTTTACTCTCCACTGACTGGAAAATGACTGGATTTGAGGGACTATGCCTGAAAAATAGTGGGCTTGAGGGGAGACTATTCTAGCTATGTCTTTTAGTTGCATCTGCTGATCCAGAATCATGACCAATATCATATGCTGATTACAGTAGAGCAATATCTTCCAGGGGAGGAAAAACTATGGAAAGACAATCACCTACCCAAAGCACTGCATTTTTTTTTTTTTTGGTCCTGGAAAAAGGAAAACTCTCCAAAAAATATTTACTCATTTTTTAAAAATTAAATTAATGGCCATGCTCTGGCCAAATTATCTGAAGTGTAATGCTTCAGCAAAGAAGACAAATACTATTTTAATCCACATTAGTAGAAGCACAGGGAAGTGATAGTCCCGCTATACTCTGTGCTGGTCTGCCCTCATTTTGAGTGCTGTGTTCAGTTCTGGGTGCTCATTTTAAGGATGATAAACAAGTTGGAGTGGGTTGATAGAAAATCGACTAGAATGATAAGAGTTATGGAGAACAAAACATATGAGAAACTGAAGGAGCTGGGCTTGATCAGCTTGATGAAGAGAAGACTGAAGGGTAGCAAGATCATACTTTTTAAATACCTCAAAGGCTATCATGGAGAGGAGGAAGGAGGTTTGTTCTCTGCTGCCCCAGTGGGTAGGACCAGGTCTAATGGTTTTAATTTATAGGAGGGTAAATTTAAATTGATCATTAGAAGAACTTCTTGGCAGTGCAATTTCCTAGAGAGAGGTGGTGGGGTTTCATTCCCCAGATGTCTTCAGAAAGAGTCCAGACAGCTACTTTCTGGGAATATTTTAGCTGGCGACCCAGCGCTGAGCAGAGATCTGGAATTGATGGCCCAGGAGGCCCCTTTCAACTCTATGATTTGTTTGCTTTATGAGATGCTAAAGTTGACTCAGATCATGTAGCTCACCTGCCAAAGCAGTTACGCAGTCTGTTGGACTCAGCAGGAGAGCAGCCTATCATGCAGCAAGATACACCACAGCTCAGATGATGGTGCAGAGAAATATTAGAAATGCCCCTGTCAGCCAAGGAGACAGGAAGGTCTACCCTGCCCCTATCCCCATTTCCTGATTAGTAGACGTGAAAGGATGGAGCAATATATGTCCAAGGCCTACACAATAATGAGGATTCTCCCTTCCAGAGGAAAACTGCATAGGCCTCCTTGATTTTTTTCCTGACTGAATCAACACAGATGGGAGTGTATCTCCTTCTTAAGCCCTCTGCCCTCATATCAGATTTGAGACCCATAGGATTACTGATGGATCTACCATTGTCATAGTGTTGGGGGTAAAAATTTTCCTACATATTTATCTGTATGTTTCTGTATCTCTCACTTTAGTTAAAGTGAAACTATTTTGTTATATGGTTCAATTTTATGCTTTGCTAAAGCAGGGAAATATAATTGGCAAGAAGCTGGCCCAGGGTCAGCAACCTTCAAACAGAAATAAGAGAAATTGCCACACTGGTTGCTGAATCCTGTGAACATCCTGGTATTTACATTCCCAGAAAGGCTTTTGCGGAAGTGGTCAGAAGGACCCTGTCCTTTAGAAATAAGGCTTGGCTGTATATACTGTCCACATGCTTGTTTCATATGTAATTTGTCCTTGTTGATGTAATTCAGAATGCTGTGTATATTGCTGAGGCGCCAAATACAGTTTGTCCATCTGACTGTCAGCTGCAAGCAGAGCTCAGAAAGCTGGGGCCCTTTTTGCAAAAAAGTATGCTTGAAAAAGACTCCTTCTTATTTGGATTCAGTAACAAATCCAGCTCTATGCCATACCTGGGAAGGCATGATAGGACTGATAGTCCAACCCAACAGGAACAGGGAGGGGCTTTCTTTGTAGCTACTCCCACAATTTGGAAGGATGGGTTGGCCCTCTTCTGCTATTCTTCCATCAGCAAGGAAATAATGCTTTATTCAGATAAGCTTTGGGCCATTAATTGGTTGTTGGGAGAAAGGTGCTATACATTTTCAATGATCTTAACTGTTTTAAAATCATCCCTGTTTTAATTTGATAGTGCATTTTGTTTTGATTTGTGTTGTGAGTTGAGTTTGATCCTGTACTGGGAAAAAGGTGGGATATATATTAATGACAGTCCGATGTTACCCTGATTTCTGGGGTCCCGTGGGGGACACCTCAGTGTGCTCCACGTGATGGGGAATGGAAACTAGCCAGAGCACGAGCAATAGCAATGCGAGAGTCAGGGTAACCAAGCAGGGTCTTTTTACCCAGGTTTTACGGGATCAGGCCAAGCCAAAAAACACACAAAAATGTCCAATAAATTATTTTATTGAAGGAAAGTCTCACGCAACAATGCAATCAGTCACACACTCACTCAAGACCTATTAAGAAGCGAAAGAGAGGAAACTGGATAGAGGAATATTGAAGGGGTTGTAGCTGGGGTAATACTGCACCTTTTCCTGAAGTCCTTGGTCCGGGAAAAACAGCGGAGAAGTGGGGCTCAGCACGGAGAGGACTGAGGGGATTACTCAATGGATGCAGAAGCAGTCTGCTGGGATGACCGGGAGTGATCCAAAGAAACACTCAAAAACTGGGACTATTTGTAGGGGAAAAAGTACCTGGAGGGCTAATCCTTTCCTGGGGAAAACAATGGGTGTCGCAATGAGAAAGAAGCTCCCCAATGGTAACTTCCTTTGCGTGACAAAGTGTTGCCAACGGCTCAGGATCTTAATTGGTCTTTGCCTAATAGGACATTGGTGCTCAACTTGGGACAAACATGCTAATCCCCTCAAGTCAGCTTCTCAGGGGCTGAGGACCCTTTGTTTATTGTGGGTTTGCACAGCTTGAGGTCCCCTGGGGCTATGTGACTGGGGATTTTACTGGCCTGACCTAGTTTTCGATCGTTCGATTGTGGCTGCCTACGTGCTCATCCAGGTGACCTCTCAGGCATACGGAATCATATTTAATATCAAAATTGAAGTAACACCGCCTGCCCACCTGTCTGCCAATATCCTCAAGTTTCCACCAGACAAACAATATAGGCACCACCCTGTCCCTCATAAGACTATTTTACAGCTGGCAAATGGTACTAGAATCTGTTGGCTATTGAACTCCCTCATTGGTTCTACTCTTAATCTTGGTATGGGAGAAGTTATGGGCCTCCAAGAGACTGCTTTAAGAATCTTGGGTCATAGTCCTCTGATTTCTGACCTGTCAGCAGATAATTATATAAGTGGAATGGAAAGGGGTGGGAAGTTAAAGGTTGTAGTTGTGTGCTCATCATTCACTGAAAATCTCTGTATCTTGCCAATAACTAAAACTGCAAAAGATGGAAAAGGGGAAGTAGCATAAAAAGAATAAATTCCTCTAAATGCCTGCTTTTATACTGTAGCCTTCAAACACATTAATTGATAAGAAACCCACTTTCTGTCCAGCTGGCATATCTCAGGTCCTCAGAATCCTTTTTGCTCTCCCTGTTCTCTGTGAATTTAAATACAGAACAGGATAGAATCTGGATGACTAAACTGAGGCCCAAGACAAACATGACGAATTCATACAGGACAATGGTGGAATTCTGTCCAACAGGCATATCTCAATTCCTCAGGCTCCTTTGAGATCTGCCTGTTGTCCGTGAATTTAAAAGCAGAATGGGATAGGATCTGGAAGACTAAACTGAGGCCCAAGACAGTTATGACAAATTAATACAGGATAATTGTGGAACTCCCTCCCATTCAAAGGAAGGCTGGATCCATCCTTATTTAGTTTGAATAAATCATTGAAATATATTATTCCATCACCGCTTTGTCTTAAGAAATTGTTTTTACTCTGATTTCAAATAATGTTTTACTGTCACATTGTATTTTTGTTATAGATAGCTTTGGAAGCCCTAGTGGACAGAAGTGTAATTTGTAGGTACTTTTAATAGGCAGTGATGGTGACGTGGTTAAATCCAATTATCTCGCTGTTGTTTCTTTATTCTCCCCCATGAAGCTACTTCTGTTCTCAAGAGCCAAGACTCCAAGAACTTAGACAGTGAGACTGAATCATACATTTGCACAATCAGGCAGAATGTGAAGCTACACAGTATAATGCTCCCTCCAACGTTAAAAGGTGAGGAGATGAACCAGTGTTTGTGAAACCCTAGCTCCTTCTTGAAGCCAGAAACCACATAGGAGCTGTAGTTGGAAGTCCCACACAATCATCACATGTGAGTCTGCTTTGAGCATCCTCAAGGTGTTTTCTATGTGAGCCTTATGACAACGTATTATCAAAGAAAGAGTTAGCATTATATGTGCATAGCAACTTCTTAAGTGTTTTATTGGCATTCAGTGTTAAGCCTTTCCTGATTCCTGCTAAACAACATCTCCTGTAACCACTCGACTTATTCTTTGATCTTTTCTGTTATTCACATACTTTTCCATATATGTGACAGATAGTAATATTGGTCCTTTGTTATCCTAAAACATGGATGACTCAGGGTTCCACCTGCAATGCCAATGCCCCTGTGAAATCCTCCAGAGACTAGGACAAGGAGCAATGGATTCAAGCTGCAGGAAAGGAGATTCCACTTGAACCTGAGGAAGAACTTCCTGATGGTCAGAGCTGTCCGGCAGTGGAATATGCTTCCTCAGAGTGTGGTGGAATCTCCTTCTTTGGAAGTTTTTAAGCAGAGGCTGGATGGCCGTCTGTTGGGAATGCTTTGATGGGTGTTCCTGCATAGCAGGGGTTTGGACTCGATGGCCTCTGGGGTCTCTTCCAACTCTATGATTCTGTGATTCTATGAAATGATGTGGAATATTAGCTCAAAGAGGAGGCCTGGAGAGAGGGCTGACGTTACAAGATCTTTTACACCTATGTTTACCAGTACTAGTGTAAGGAAGAACCAGTCAGAGGTCCAAAAAATAAGATTATTTGTTTTATTGGGAGAATTGCAATCACACGCACAAGATACAAGCAATCATGAAATCACATAAGGGTAACTGAAGGAAAAGGGAGGAAAGTTTTGGATAGTGAGATTTTAGGGCAAAGTAAATGATATGTATCAATCCAGAAGAGCAGCAAAGAAGCAATGATATAGCTTAAATGCAAGTCTAAGGACAATACACAATTGGGAACTGAAGTGGCAGAGTGGTAACCAACAATTGGTATACTGTGAATTGGCTGGCCAAAAACTGAGGTTTTAATACTCTTTTCTGCCTGGAGGGCTAAGGTGCTAATGGCTCTCTGGCAGAATAAACAATGCAGTCCTGAGAGTGGACAGTGGGGTCTAGAATGGGCTAATGGTCTTGTTCTAGGGCTAATGGTAGCCCTGCTAGCTTCATAAATTAAGTCTCTCAAAAGTGCATAGGGCTTTGAAGACTGCCAGAAGATCCAAGGTGTTGATGTGAAGAGGCTTCTCCTGGTGAGACCAATGACCTTGAACTATTGTGGCCTCATAGTGGGCTTCCCATCCTGTGGGTGAGGAATTGGAGGTCACTGTGACCATAGGTTGTGGAGGAGCAAATTGTGTTCTGAAATATTTCAGCCCAATGTCCACACAGTAGAGGTGCTTTCACTAGCTGAAGGATGACAAGTTGTATGTGTTGGTCATCCCTCAGGAGGTCATAGTGGTGGAGGAACCAGTGCTGAAGGGGATGGAAGCATAAATGACAAAGGTGAGTGACTGATGTGGACACTGCCATGAAACCCAATAGTCGTTGAATCCTGAAGGGCAAGCATCGTGGCCTCTGTTGAATGTTAAAAATGGTGTCATGGAGGACAAGAGCTCTCTGTCTTGGAAGAGAATCCCTCACCGTGGTTGAGTCCAGAGTGACCATTATAAAGTTCAGAGTGCATGCCAGTTCCAAAATAGACTTTTGGGATTTATGTTGAGTCCTAAACTTTGTAGAAGAGTCAAGGTAAGATGTAAATCTCAATACAGCTGCTTCCTGCGGGATGCCACCAGAGGCCAGTCATCCAAGTAGGAGCAGGCTATGACTCCTGGGGATCTGGGGTAAGAAATCATTACAGCCATGCATTTTGTGAATATCCTGAGTGCTGTGGAAAGTCTGAGTAGGAGAGCTTTGTATTGATAGGGATCTTTCCCAAATGCAAAATGGGAATACTTCCTGTGTTGTGGATGAATGGAAATGTGGAAGTATGTGTTCTGCAGGTCTATCAAGGTGAACCAATCATCTTTTCTGAGAAACAGGAGGATAGAAGCAAGTGTGGCTATATTGAACTTGCATGGGTGAATGTATTGTTGATACCATGCAGATCCAAAATGGGAGAAAGGCCACCATCTTGTTTTGGAACCATAAAGTGACAAGAAGAGAAACCAGTCATCTTGCAATGAGATGTTAACTTTTCTATGGCACCCTTGAGCATCAAGATGGTATTTTCTTCTGAGAAGACTGGATTCAGTAAGGTGGAAGATGCTAACTAGAGGAGTACTTAAGAACTGTATGGCATAGCCTAGATGGGTGATGGCAAATACCCAAGTGTCTGTGATAATATTCTGCCAGGTACAGTAATGGCAGGATAAGTTGGGAGCCCTTGATGGAATCAGCTGGCAAAGTGGAATGACGAAAGAGGTGGCAACATGCTGGAGAAGTCAAAATAGAGATTTAGAGGTGGATGAGGACTTTTTTGATGTGGCCTGGCATTGCTGTTTATAAAAATGGAAGCCAGAAGAGGAAGGGAGAGAAGATGTCCTGGACTGATGTTGTGGTGATTTGGAGCAGTAGGAGGTGGAGGACTGATGCTTCCAGATGACTTGTAGGAGTGGCTACACTGCTGTTACTGTTGGCCAAACCTCATCTTCTTGGCCATGATGTTATCACCGTGACCTGGCCTAGCTTCGGAAGATATTAGATATTGTTTGATATCACAATTCGGCCCCATTTTGCCACCCTCTGCCAAGTGTTTGTTAGGCCCCCGAACAAGCACAGAACTAGACATGGCCCTTAATTGCTGGACATTCCTTTCTCTACCTAGGCAAGCCAGACTCAGCCAGATCTTGCTTTAGGAGACCTCCCTAGACAAACACCTCCTTAAAGATGCACACTACTACAAAGAGCCCCCTGTCCCGAGCAGGTAACTTGACGAGCTATATGCTTGGTTTACACCCAAGCGAGCTGCATCTGCATACTGGTCATTCCATTGTCGATTCGGACTTAATCCCATCATGCTAAATTCTGACCTTTTGGAGACAATGTCTCGCGCTCGAACCTCATTGTTCTCTCCCAAGTACAGACTAGTCCATGGTCATACTTTCCCTATAAAAACCCCCAGTTCCGAGAGCTTCCTTGGACTGCTCCTGAGTTCCAGATCGCCTTGCTGCTGTTTTGCCCGGCGAGCTCCCCTCAGCAAACCATGCTGAGCTTCTTCTCTCCATCTGCAACTTCTTCAGGACTACGAGAAAGGTGTCGTATCACCCATTTCCTGTGAAAAACTCTTATTTCTTATTTCTTATTTAACTGTGTGGTTGTGGTGTCTTAAGTGTTTGTCTGTTCTTAATAAAACATCATTTTGCTAGTTTAAAACTGTCTGACTGCTTGACTGACCTGATCCTGTAGACATTGGGTAAAAGATTCCGCTGCGTTCCCCTGCCTCTCATTGTGCTAACTTGTGCTCTGAGCTACTTTTCCCCACCTTTATTTGAGCACGTTTGGAGTCCCTCACGGGACCCCCAGTAAACAGGGTAACAATGAGCTTGGCCTTGGTCAGATGCTCCACGGAATCATCAGTAGAGGAATGGAAGAGACCTTGCCCATTAAAGGGGAGATCTTCAATCCTTCTTCTAGTATCCTCTGAGAGACTTGAAGAACATAACCAGGCATACCTCCTCAGCGCAAGCACATCAACTGTATCTTTAGCTGCACATTCCACTGAATGGTGGAAAGATTGGATCTGTTGGACCACCAATGTCTGAACCTCTTGATGAAAATAGAGACTGCTTTTCATCAGGGAGATGTGGAATAAGGGCCAGCATCTTGTCCCACAAGAAGCATTGATAAGGCACCATGCAGGCCTGAGTGCTGGAGACTTTAGCAGCAAGAGCAGTAGCAGAATAGAACTGTCTGCAAAAGATATCCAGATGCCTGCCTCTTTTTCTGGTACCATGGAATGTACCTTCTTCCCACCTTTTGTCTGTGGAGCCTCAACAGCAGTGGAGTTTGGAATAGAGTGTGTGAAAATATAACAGACATCCTCTTGCTGGATTTTATGAAGATACTCCAAATGTCGTGGATTCAATGGAATTGATGCTGGTTGAGACCAAGCTTGCTTGATGATGTCTTGCAGAGTAGGAAAGAAGAGTGTAGTGGCAAGAGTAGGGCCTGTAAATCCATAGTTTGAAGAACTCAATCTGGGACTGGGACTGGAGGTGTGGAGATGTCAACACCAATCACCTTGGTCAGAGTACAATGTCAGTCAACTGTTTTACATCCACTAGAGCCATCTCTGGAGTCATATCATCCAGAGCAGTGGGAGGAGAGGCAATGGAGGGAGAAGGTGATTCCAGTGAGGAAGAATCAGACTTGTAGTCATCCAAAGAAAAATCTGAAGTGACCTGTATCTATTTGATGGTGGCAGGCATAGTTGGTACTGAGTGAGCTGGCTGAAATGAAAGTTGAGGCAGAGGAGCCAGAGGAAGAAAGAAAGCTACACCTTGGTTGCAGCAGTTGTTGTAGTGGATGTTGGCACCAAGGTTGAGACTGGAGTCGAAGGAGATGGTGTAGAGACTGTAGCCATAGTCCGAGCTGGAAAAGATGGAGGATGAGCTGTATTGAATTTAGTTTACCCTGGTTGAAGAAGTGAAGTGAGACGTGGAGGGACCGGTGGTGGAGAAGGAGAACAACACCTATACAGAGACTGGGAGTGAGGCAGAGACCAAAGAGCAGCCAGATGCAATTAAACATAAGGCAATTGGGTCAAGACCAAGAGCACAAGTAAGACCTAAAATTGTTGGGCACTCAGCCTGCCAAAGTAATGTGTGTTACACTGGAGGGGGGCAGGTACCAAGCAAGGTGGGATGGGAATGTGGAATAGAATGCACCTTTTCTTAGATAAGAGGCCTGAGAACTGGGAGTCACAGGGTAGTCGCATAACTCTTTTGCTGCTTTCAACTTCTCTTCAGTTCTAACACTAAAGTCATGGTCTGCACAAGTGCCAATGAAGTCTGAATTGGATCAGAACTTGTTGCAACTGAAATCTGTTTCTGTGTTAGAACTCACTGTTTCACCAGCCTCATCGCAATAACCCCCTTGCGATTTCGGAAGTGGGTTACAGTGGTGGGAAGATGACATTCAGATGGAGGGAGAATCTGAAGCAGCTGCCTCTGATTGCCAGACCCAGACACCAGCTGTTCGTGCCAAGACAGGGGCAACCTACTACCCCAGGACAGTGGCAACTGGGAGGACTTGGTTGTGGAGAGAGAGAGTGAAGATACCAGTTGGCATGAGAGGCACAGAGCAACCAGGTTGGATTTTACCATGATCAACACCGCTAGATGGGAACAACTGCTGTCCAAGGAGGAGGAAGTTGAGTGACTTCAGGAGGAGATGGCCTCTCTGTGCACCTCATTTGGAGACTGCTGAACCACCTATTCGTGCTATGAGTGGTCTACCCTGCAAGGCGGCACTAGCGTGGGTGGCACTGGAGCAGTGGCACACCCAGGATGGAGGCTCTGCTGTACAGTCTGGCCAGTGACCTTTCAGAGAATTGAAGAAGACCTACAGCAATGAAGGGGAAATGCTCATGTACTTCCTAAATGTGACTTTGAACTACATGGCAGACTAGAGGAACAGCTTCCCAGAGGATGTAGCCAGAGTGAGATATATCAGCCAGCAGCTCTAGGGCAAAGCTGCAGAGTGGCTGGCCTCCCTCTTTGATGTTTGAGCTCTGGAGATGGTTGACCTGGATTTGTTTATGACCAGCCTGTGAGAAAGATTTGAACCCCTATTCCTGCAAGAACATGCTCGACATCTCCTGTAAAAGCTTTGACAGGGTAAGGGGATGGTATCTGAGTACTCATGCAAATTTCACTGTCTGGCAGCCAAGATTCCTGAATGGCCAGAATTGGCAAAAATAGCCTTCTTCCAGGAAGGATTGCAGCCTGACATCTTTGATTGGTGCCTAAACCAAGGGCGCCTGGCCTCCCTACTCAGTTGGATGGATCTGGCAAGTCAAACCAAAGCTGTTAAAGAAAGTGTGCAATATTTGAGAAAGCTTCAGGCTGGGCACCTGACAAGAAGCCCTCAGGAGGCAGGAGAGCTGCAGGGACCAACAGTGAGGAAAGGAGGCGCTGTTTGAGAGAGGGATCCTGCTTCATGTGCAGAGGCAAAAGGCATCTTTCTGCTGACTGCAACAGAAAGGAGACCCCCACCAAGGAGAAGAAGCCATCTGCTCCACTCAAGACATCCAAATCTAGGAAGAGAGACCAAGCCCAGCCCAACACTCACCATTCAGGAAGACAAAGCTTCATCTTTGTAAGAGGGAGAAAAGCCTCTCACCCAGTTCAGAATCTTCTGGTGATGAGTGGGGTTGGGACTCTCCTCTCACTGTGAGCAAAACATTCTGTCATGTGTTTATTACTGTAGAATTGCAGGCTGCAGGGGTCATTAAGAGATGCTACAGGGGACTCACTGACTCTAGGTGATGTAAAAGTTTATTGTACTCACGTGTAGCTGAAGAACTGCCCCTGGAATTCGAGCCTCTGAGAAAAGCTGTCAAGCTGATCCAGATGGATGGAGCCCCTATGAAGGGGGGGTTCTGAACTGCCGCACCCAGCCGTAAGTGTGCGAGTGGGACAGATAATTGGCACATTGCAATTTCTGGTGACTGAGTGTGTAGGGTTCCATGTGGTGCTCGGTTACGACTGGCTGAAAAAACACAACCCTTCAGTAGACTGGGGCTCTGGCTTGGTTAGCCTCAGAGGCAAAGAGACAAGCATTAGGACCCTGAGGAAGGCAGCCATCACAGGAACCTCTGAGGGGGTGGCTGCAGGGATAACTCAAGCAGAGCTAGAAGCCAAAGTTCCCTCCGAGTACTGGGATTTAAAGGAGGCCTTTGAAGTTCAGGAAGCCAACAGTTTACCCCCCCAATAGAGAGTTTGACTGTGAATTGAAGCTAATCAAGGGGGCTACACTGCCAAAGCCCAAGCTTTACCCTATGTCCCCGGCAGAGTTGGAGGCACTGTGTGAAGTGATAGACAAAAACCTCCAACATGGATTTATAAAACCCTCCACATCCCTGCTGGCTTCCCTGGTGTTTTTCCACAAAAAGAAGGACAATACTCTCAGGCTGATAGTTAATTATACCCCTCTTAACTGAATTTGCATTTGAAATGCATACTCAATACCTCTAACCAAGGACATTATGAGGCAATTGATCCAGGGGAATTATTTTACTAAACTTGACCTAGCGGAAGCTTTTCATCACATCTGCATGCAAGAGGACAGCAAATGGCTTACTTGTTTTTCAACTCCCTGGGGAACTACCAATGGACTGTGTTCCCTTTCAGACTGAAATCGAGGCCTTCCATGTTTCAGATGTTTGTAAATTGTGTTCTTCAACTATTCCGCTACAAGGGGGTTGTGTCATATTTGGATGGCATCTTGATTTACTCAAAGACTTTATCTGAATACATGCAATTGATCCATGAGGACCTCCAGAAGCTTATAGACCATCACCTTTATGTGAAACTGTCCAAATGCGAATTCCACACTCAGACTTTAGACTATCTGGGCTACCAGGTCATCAACAATGGATTATAAATGGACCCTGCCAAAGTGAAAGTGATTCTTGATTGGAAGGTTCCTCACAGCAGTTTTTAGGATTTGCCAACTTCTACAGAAACTTTATCCCCAATTTTGCAGAAGCTGTGATGCCACTCACTAACTTGCTGAAGGCTGCAAAGCCTGCTGACCCTAAAGCCCCTAAGCAGGGTGCGATACACTTGAACTGGACCCCGAGTGCCAGCAAGCTTATGACAGACTCAAAGCCCTATTCACTACCAACTGCCTTTTGAAGCACCTGAATCTTTTGTCCTGAATGGACAACGATGGAGATGAACACCAAACTATTTGTGATTCAGTTGGATGCTAGTGACTTTGCCATGGCAGCTGTGTTGCTCCAATATGATGATGATGCCCTGAAACCCTTTGCATTCATCTCCAAGAAGTTCAGCACTACACAAAAGCAATGGGTTCTATGGGGAAAAGAGGCTACAGCAATCCACTATGCCTTATCCACTTGGTGCCATCTGCTGGAGGGAGTGACAATGTCGTTCAAGGTGTGGTGTGATCATTGGAATTTGGAGGTCTCCAAATGGTGAGAAAACTCAGTCCCAAGCAAGCACAATGGGCTTAGTTCTTTCAATGGTTCAACTTTTGCATCATCTTCAAACCAGGCAAGTTGAACACTTTGGTGGATCCCCTCTCCAGATTTCCCCAACACGAGGACCACAGTTCCAGCACGTAGCCCAAGGCAAGCACTCTCTTTACACCGAGACCTTGGGAATGGGTGTGACCACTTGCAGCCAAACTAAGGCTGGACGACTGCCAGCCTCCATCTTGACAAAGTGTTACCCTGATTTCTGGGGTCCCTTGGGGGACACCTCAATGTGCTTCAAATAACGGGGAATGGGAATTAGCCAGAGCACAAGCTGTAGCACTACAAGAGGCAGGGTAGCGAGATCTATCTACCCAATGTTTACGGGGTCAGGCCAAGCCAAAAACCAAGCAGAATTCTCTAATAAATGATTTTATTGAGGGGAATTCACTCATGCATGCACACAAGATACACACAGTAACACATTCACACAAGAGCTAGCTGAAAGAGAAAGGGACGAAAAATTATCGAGAGGCTGAGGGATTTGGGGGGATTTATAATTACCAGTCCAGAAGAGTAATGAAGAGCAGAAAGGTATTTTGGCTTAGGTAGGACCTAAGGACAGTCCTCATTCAGGAGCCAGATGGACAGAGTGATGGGTAGACCTTCAAGAGACTGCACTGGGCATCCTCAAATCAGGGGTATTTATACCCTGAAAATGGCTTGTGGCTGTGAAGGTTCCAGATGCAAAACAAAGGGAACCTGTTGTGGACAGTGAGTCTTTCACCTGTTGATGGGCTTATTGCTTTGATTGACAAAGACATGATGAATGTTGTAATAGCTGTCTACTGTGGGTGCTGTGAGGACAGAGGAAAGAATCCAGGTGTACAAGGGATGGATATCTGTCAATCAGTGTCCTGGTGGGCTCCTCACAGTTGGATTCCCTGGAAAAGTCCAGCTTCTATTTAAGCCTATTATCCACAGGAATGATGTGTATTTGCCTGACAAATGACTCAGTCTTGCCTGGAGAAATTTTGGAGTTGACCTATGCTTCTCACATTTACAGTCAAATTCTTTCCTTTGCTCGGTTTGACCTCTCTGTCACCTTTCAGGCTTGAATTTGATATCAGAGCCAATGAAATGTGTTGCCAATTACATATGATGCCAATTAGGTATGGTGCCCATCCAAACCATACTGATATTGGGGACCCCCAAAGCGGGGCCTTACAAAAGGACTTCAAAGGACACCAAATCAAATTGATCCTCCTTGCTCCCCTATGCTGAGTTTGCTTACAATTCTGCTGTGCACACTGCCACTAGGAAATCGCCCTTCAAGGTTGTCTATGGGCTTTTCCCCAAAGCGCTTCCGCCATTGCTCACCTCATTGGAATACCCCCTTTCCAAAACATGGGACAGTGTCCAAAACTCCATCATCAAGGCAAAGCAAGGCCACAAAATGCAAGCTGACAAAAAGCAGGCATCTCAACCCACCTACAAACCTGGTGACCTAGTGTACCTGTCCACCAAAAACCTCACCTAAATCTGTTTCTGACAAAAATGGTATTGAGAGGTTGAGTGCCAAGGTGATTGGTATTGCCAATTGCCAATTGTCAAGCACGGTATTGATCCCTATAAGATGGAGAATAGGAGAGGTACAATTGGTGACACTCTCTCCACTGAAGTTCTGTTTTCAAACTATATAGACCCCTCGAGCCGGCAGGGAAGCTGGACAGGTAATCTGGCCAATAAACATTCAGATTTGATAATGCTATATTATTGCATTATGATTAAGTTGACCAATCACAGATCACTTCAGAATCTTTGCTCACTATTTGCTCTGGAGACCGGGACCTTCTTTTTTAAAGGTACAGTGTTCCAAAAATTGTACTCTTCTAGAGTAAAGCCCTGAGCTCTCCCTCCCATCCAGAAAAATGCTCTTTAATTGGAGCAAGTTTTATAAGTTTAAAATTGGAGTACTTTTAAAAGCGGGAAGGGGATAGCTGCAATTTTTCCTGGAATAACAAGAACTGATCTGTCAAGTCTAATGGAAAACTCAACCAGTCTCTTATTTTCTTGAGTGGTAATATTACAGTGAGTACTAATGTCACTATCAGTCTTTTCAGATGGCTCCAGCATAGTCTCAATAGATGAACGTGGGTTTTCAAGTACTACCCATCTGTTTAGTGATTATACCTTTGAAGAACAGGAAGAAGACATCATTTCCTGTTTACGTGCTCTTGCTCTATCTCAGCAAGATGTGATCTAAGTTTTGTCAGTACATGGAATCTGTCATGTCTTTTCTCTATCAGGTTTGATACAAACTCTGTATCCCATATCTAAACATAATTCCAGAACTGTCTCTGTATTCTGACTATAATGTTCTTATGGGACACTTTTTAAGATCACTTGTTTGGCATGCCCCCTGACTACTTTTCTGACTGCATGACAATTTTATCTCCTTAGGAATTGCCCTGGCTGAACTAGACAACATGAACCCTTCAGAACAGATGGTGGTGAAATGTGCATCTGTCGTTGGTGTGACCTTCACCACAGAACTCCTTCTCCATATTCTTCCTGAATGGACAAAGATGAAGATGAACCAGACACTGGCAGCCCTGGTGGAATCCCACATCTTTCAGTGCTTCACTGAAAGAAAGGAATTGTATGCTACACTAAAACAAGATGAGTTCTCCAGTGAACTCCACTTCTCCTCCAAGGGTGTGAAACCAATGGGGCAAAAGTCTGGTAAGCATGTTCCTAGGAAATCAGTGTTATGCAGAACATTCTAATTTAGATGATCAAGGGGCAAGGAAGGAATCAAGATATAAACAGGATCCTTGGATTTTTCTGTATGTGTGTTTTCTATTAAACTACTGATGAGTGTGAATGAGTGTAAACAAGTATTATTTAGGCAAGACTATACAGTTGGTGCTCATATCCTGTTGAGTCTCTGGCATGGACCTTGCTAGGGCCAAGAAAAACACATGGTGGCTAGAATTAGCACCATCTTCCTAGAAGTCCCTAACACAGCTAAAAATGGAAGAGACTATATAAACTAGCATAATGTGGAAAACATCATTAGATTTTTGTTTCTTTTTTGTCCAATAACACTGGGAAGTTGAGGCATACACATGCATATTTTTTCTCTCCTTGGTGTGCAAGGATAAAGAGGCTTAAACTTCCTATCTCTGCTTGATGAAATCTAAAATTGTGTGGGGTAGGTGTCAGGAACTAAATCCACACACACAAATAGTACAGTGCATAAACACTATTTATTTTGAGTGAGATACATAGTACAGGACTTCAGTGAGTGGACTAAAGGCAGTTAGCACAGTTCAAAGCATAAAATACCAAGAAAAGTCTTTCCCGCCCGCAAGTGACCATGAAGTGGCAAGCCTGGCAGTGCTTATCAGTGCATTCCTAGCTTTTTGTTTATCTAACAGTCTCTGGTTCTCATATCTTTGTTACAAGCAAGCTGCTAACTTAAATCCTACTACATATCCCATTACTATAATATGGAGGGCTATCTGACAGTAGGGGAGGCCACTCTCATCCCCTAGCAATTACCACATAGATCACTGAAGGCTGACAGGAGAAGCTTTAACATCTCCCATAACATGACACTCCTCACTGAGGCCCTTTCTGCAGATTTCCTCTTTACTGGCGGCATCTAGTGAAAATGGTGGCAGCAGTTCTCCAAGGAGAGGAGCACGATAGAGTGCGCTCCTCTGCATTGGCTGCATGTGCGAACCAGGAAGCACAATGGCCATGCCACTTCCTTCCGCAGTGCAGCCACGCAATGTCCCAGGCTGCACTGGGGCAGGAAGTGCAGCCATTATACTTCCAGGACCTCCACAGCAAAGGTAAGTGCAGGTACGAGGTGGAAGAGTGGTGCTATTGCCAGACATTGATGGGGAAAACCTGTCAATGATTTGCAGAGTGATCGCGCCACCTAGGGAGGAGAGAAGGACAGGTCCAGGGTGACATCATGTATAAGCATCATCCTGGCCTTGTCCTTCTCTCATCCCCATGTCGGGTTGGGTGTGTCATGTGGAAAGGGCCTGAGATTGCTCACTAACAGCACCATGAACACCTCTCAACACCTAACTGCTTGACTGGACTACAGGGAAAGGTAGGGAAGCCCAAACAGCATTGTGGACCATGTTTAGATGTGACTACCAACTGTGGCTTAGAATGTATTCTGCAGTTGGGTTTAAGCTGTTCAAATTTGTTGAGAGTCTTTGAAACAATAGGTTTGAGCAAGAAGAATTCCATACTTTTATTGAGCAAATGCTGAATGTACACCTCTTTTTCTCTTTCTTTCTCAGATCTTGGATTAATTGTTTCCCAGAGACTCACTCAAGAGGAGCAAGTGATGCAGTGCAAAGTCATGAAATTCTGCACTCCATTGTTACAAGAAGCAGCCTATGAGCTCTGGCTGAAGAGTCAGAAAAAGGCCTTGCATCTCAAATGTGCCAGTTATCTAGAGTGGCATGCTCACCGCTGCAAATGCTGTGGGGAAGGAGACTTCATTTCCTTCCACCGTTACGCAGTGGAAGGCATGCTAGAAAACATAGATGCACGGGAGGCTAAAACTGAACAAATCACAGACAATGAGTTGAATCAGACTGCACAGATGATTGTTTCTGAAACACTGAGAAAGCTGGAAGCATCCAAACATGAAGGTAAAAGTCCTTAGCTGACATGGGACTTTGATGATGATAGGACAGCAGTCTTTTCTGCAATCTAGATTAGATTTTTTTCCTCAAATGATCTGTATCTGTAGACTGAATATCTACAGGAACATGATGGAGGAAGTGTAGCAATTTTTCAGAGAGATCAAATAACAAATGAAAACAAGTAGTGAATTGATGTTACTAAGAGAGAAGTAAGAAGGCAAAACAAAGAAATCGATGCAGCAATGCAGATTAACATTATATGCAGGAATGACATTCTGATGAAAGAGTCCTTCAGTCAGGCTTACACACTCAGTAAGGAGTAGCTGAAAATGTGAGTAGTGATGTGGTATGCAGCACACATCTACTGTATGCACTTCTAATAGAAATGTAAATTCCTGACTTGATTTATCCTCTCATGGTAAAGAGGAGGAATCCCTCAAAAATTTATGCTCAATATGATCAGCTGTGAGATAGCGGGGGCTTTCTCCCCATTCATTGATCTCTGAGAAAAAGCCTGCATTTATGTTAGTGATTTTTATACATTTTTGTAAAATGCACAATATTGGAAAATGCAACTGCTGTTTTGTTACATTAATTAGTAAAAGTAGCAGTGTTGTTAATGTCTTCGTGATCACTTAGTCCATCCTGTTGTTTCTGCTGTATATATGCCTGCCTTCATGAAGGGAAAAGAAAGTAGTTTTGCAAAAAAATGGGCATTTTAGATATTTTACATTTTGTGTACATGCAAAAATGACACCTACTTGCCCACCTGGCCCACTTTGGTGTTTATTGATGGGGCTGGAGAGGTGTTGTATTGTTCTGTGACAGCTGGTCTTACTGATAATCTTGGCAATGGTCACTTTTCTTCATATCCTTGTTTCCTGGCCTTGCTTCTGATTGTCTTGGTCAACTGCTCAAGTGTAGTAGGCTTACACGTAATGAGATATTTCCTCACAGGTGAACCAGGAAATGTTTATGCATGCATTTAGGGAAGAACATTTAAGCAGGACATACACCAAATTTTGCCTCATCTTGGAGTCAAAGTAGGGTTGGCCCTGGTTAGTATTTGGAAGGGAACCATCAATGAATATCAAGTGTTGTAGGCTATATTTCAGAGGAAGGAACTGGGAAAACCACCTCTGAGTATTCCTCGCCTAAGTCAGGTTGCCATAAGTTGACAGGCAACATGAAGATACTTACACACACATTTGTGGATTGTTCTCTCCAAATGTCATATTTGGGCCTAATGGCTCTCAGATCAGGAGTCCCCCATCCTTTTTCCTTTGAACAGGGTCATCTGGGGATGATGGTAGTAGCCTATCAATTAAAAATAATGATAATAAAAAATGCATGACTGCACAGTGCAGTCTAATAGGATTCCACATCTGAAGTTCTGAAAATTATCTAGAACATGAGAGACACCAGAAGAAGAAAGGACAGAGGAAATGTTCCTGTTGATTACTCTATTGCTAAAATTCTTATTTTTTTAAACACCCACGTGATGCTTTCTTTTTCACAGAACATCAAGAGGCAAGTCCTGAGACGAACAGAATTTTTTATTATAGTTTTTATTGAAAAATAAAAAAAATAAAAAAGAATAAAGCAAGAACAATGACAAATAAAAACAGCCATATACTATGTGGTTATCTTTACAGGACAGATTAGATTATAAAAAATATATAAATACAAAAATGTTGGTATAAATTGAGAATTATTTTTCAACATTTCATATATTATAAATGGAGTTGACATCACAGTCATTTTAAATGAGATCTATAATAATTTCTTTATAATCTTATCACCTTCAACATAACTTACATTTAATATAAGTTTACATTTAACTTTCAACATAACCTAATTTAATTGAACACTTAAAGAACCTCCAGTTATAATCATCTACTGTACAAACACATTTCATACTTCTCTTTGCTGGGTTTTATAGCTGTACCTTAGGCCATTTCTGCACTACACTGTAATAGTGCTGTTATTCCACTTCCAACATCCTGTGGAATTCTGGGGTTGTAGTTTACTGAAGCCAAAGAGCTCTGTGATTGAGAATTCAAAATGCCCTTCCCTAAACTGCAAACCTCAGGATTCCGTAGAATATTGAAAATGGATTAATAGCTCTATAACTGTGTAGTGCAGAAATGGCCTCAGTGATTCCTCTATTTTCTTACTGTTTTTTTCTACATTGTTTCATCTCCCCTTTTTTTTAATGACTTAATTTTCCTTCTCTCTCCAAAACAAAGTACTAAAATAAACAGAGATATCAGACAATGTTAAAAGATGAACTGATTCTGTCACAGGTTGAGAAGCATGATGGGACCTGTTGTTACTCCTGGCTTCATATTTTCCCACCACTAGAGGGTGAGAACGCAAAGCTGCTTGTAGTTGTTTAGTCTAGCTTTCTGTGAACGCTTCCCGTGTGAAACCTAAACGTATTCAAGGTCTTCTGCTGCCTGCAGCTGCAACTTTGTTATGGTTAAGGGAACGCCTTGTTATTGAATATGTATACTTAAAAACACGGTTTTTGAACAGGCTGTGCCTTTTTCTTGTTTCCTTTCCTTTCTGCTCTGGACGAGGAGATGGCTCGCTGCGCTGTAACTTAATAGTCTGCTACTTGATCTATTGCCCGCAATAAAGACTGTTAGCCTGCTGCCTCGTGTTGGCTGTGATGTTTTTCCTATTGATGGTAATGCCCCTGGCGGGTTTTTCAACAGATTCTGTATTACTTTCCATGACTTTGAAAGTGGAATAATAAGTGGAATAATAGCACTCTAACAGGGTAGTGAGGAAAGGCCCTTTGTTTAACAACAAATACTATTTACATTTTTGATCAATTATTTAATGTCTTGTATATAGGTAAAATTAAGTTGTATTTTCCATCATTTAATAGTTATGTTTCCAATTTTTTCTCCATGTATTGCTTTATTGGATTCCATTTTTCCACATTTTTTTCCTCTAGTTTCCCATTTATTCCACAAGTTAACTTGTCTAAATCTTTCATTTCATGTAATTTTATCAGCCAGTTGTCTATATCTGGTATTTGTTTATTCTTCAAAATCTTGCATAATTAATTCTGGTCATGGTTGTCTTGTAGAATATTTTTTCTTAGTTGTTCTAAATCCTGAAGTATATTTAATAAAAAGAGTTCAGGTGACATTGGGAGGTTTGTTTGTAGGATAGCTGTCATGATTGTGTGTATATTCTTCCAGTATTTTTCAGCACGTGGACAAGACCACCACATATGAAAGAATATTCCTTTCTCTACATCACATTTCCAGCAGTTTTTCCCAGTTTTATATATTTTGTCTAATTTAGGTGAATATGAATAACCAATTTTTAGCTGGTTTTCCTTCAAGCTTTGGGCTAATATAAATTTTTGAGTTCTCAGCCACCTCTTCTCCCAATTTCAAGCTGTATTTCAAGTCCAATATCTTGTGCCCACTTTATTATCAAATCTTTGATCGCTTCCTTTTCCAGTTTTCAATTCAAAATGATTTTGTAAATATATAATACTAAATGACTTGGCTTTCCAAATATGGCTTCTTCAAAGTTGTTTATCTCTCTTTTTCTCTTAAATCCCTCCAGTTCTAAGTCGATTTTATATCTCTCTTTTAACTGCATATGTAAAAACCACTGGCAGTTGAAAACATCTTTTTTCCCTATTTTTCTCTTGATTTTAATCTAAAATTAGTGTTTTCTTCTTTGATTGGAACATCTTTATATTGTGTCCACCTTTCTTTCTGATCTTTCCATCTCCCAAAAAAATGTCTCATGAGGGGGTACCTGTTGCTTGCTCAAGAGGAGGAGGCAGTGGGGAGTGTCCAGTGCTAACAATCAGATAGAAATGCTGAGGCAAGCTGAAGTCAAGGTCAATCCAAAAAGTCAAGAATGCCGAAGGTCAGTCCAAAAGGTCAAGAAAGGTGGAATACAGCGGTCATGGGAGCTTGAGTAGTGATTTGCTACAAGCAAACAGCAAGCCATGCTGACTGACTTACACAGCTGGCGAGGACAGGTGTTTCTGATCATTGTTCTGTTTTCTCAATCTCACCAAAACAGCTTCCCTCTGAGCTGCTCTCTTTTTCTCCTCCATGACTGAAGGCAGGGGCTAAAGGTGGATCTAATTCCTCTAAATCATTGCTGGCCGCTTCTCCCTCTGGCACTGGTTGCAACAACTCTGTCTCAGCTTGTCTTTCAGCTGGTGGGGGTGCCGGCAAGACAATCTATTTTATCACTCGCTCTGACGCAATCGATTGCTCATCAACCTCTGAGCCATCATCTATCACAATGAGGTTGATCAGCCTTTTAAAAAATAATAATTAGTCCAGATCATCCAGTTAGTGCTGTATAACCCACCCCATGGTACAGTCTAATTGATAAGAAATATCATTTAATTGACGATATCATTTTTTTATTTTTTTACATTATTTTTATTGATATTAAGTTATATTCAGTTACTAATACAAAGTAAAGGTGCAGCATCTCTATTCTTAACATCATATTACATTACATTACTTATTACATTAACTTATCGGCCACATTTTACAGAATTTTTTTTTCATACTTTGTGTATATTTGTGCAAATGTATATTCGAACCTTTTTTAAAAAAAATAAAAAATAAACAGACAAAGCAAAACAAAGCCGAAAATACAAAAATTAAATAATAGCTTGCTCTAGTTAGGGCTCACACAACTGACTGGCCAGTTTTTACATATTCGTGCTTCTTTTATTTACACGTCTCCCCCTTTTTTTATTTTTTTGTTTTTTTCCCCATACTCTGATGTCTTTGTTATTGTTCCTCCTCATACATTTTATGTTTTTATGTTAACCATTGCAATTATTTTACTATTAGCTGTTGTTAGCAATTATTCCATTGTACCATTATTCCATTATACCTTATTATTATTGTTCATTCATACCTGCACCAGCGCTTTCGCTCATTTTGTAGTACGTAGTGTATACTTTATAATGTGTAGCTTATATCTTCATGATACCAGATATATATTATATGTTTGTAATATCTGTAATGTAATGTACACTCATATTTATTTAAATTTAAACACTTTAGTCTTTCTTTGCACTCGTAGTCAAAATAACTTTTAATAAATTTATTATATTTCTTCCATGAATATATTTCCCCACTTATTTAGGGGGAACTTTGTTACTGGGTGCCATTCTTTCATGATTTCATCCAATTTCTCTTTTATACTTAAGGTCAGTCAGTCACTTTCTTTTACTTCTAATATTTTTAACATCCAGTGCTCAATGTTTAAACTTTCTTTGTTTTTCCAATTTTTTGCGATTATAATTCTGTCTACAGTTATTAAGTACAATAAAATTCTCCAATTTTTTTTTGAGATTCTTGAGTCTATTATTTGAATCATGTTTAGCAAATATATTTCAGGTCTTAATGGTATTTGAGTTTTAAATATTTTCATCAGTATTTTATCTCTTTCCAGAATTTGTTTACAATTGGACAATACCACCACATATGCATAAAGGTCCCTGGTCTTTCCTGACACTTCCAACGTTTATCCTGCTTTGTATTATACACTTTTTTAAAATTTTCTCTGGTGTTATATACCGTTTGTAGAACATCTTTATGTAATTTTCTTTTAAATCTTGTGATAGCATAAATCTTTGTGTTAGTTTCCACGAAGTTTCCCATTGATCCAAATCGAGTGAATGGCCTATTATATTTGCCCATGATATCATAGTATCTTTCACTGTTTGGTCTTCTAAATTGTATTGTAATAGATATTTGTAGAACTTTGCTATAATATGATCTGATTCTCCGAATATAATCTTCTCTAGTTCATTGGGTGTTGATCTTCTGTTAAACCCCTCTAATTTTAAATCTATTTTGTATCTTTCATATAGTTGCCTATACGGGAACCAGTTAAGTTTAAAACCAATTTGGTGTAGATGTTCTCTTGTCTTGATTTGTGGTGTTGCATCTTCCACATTTTTCAACAAATCTTTATATGTCAGCCATTTTTCTTGTCCTTCCACCCATCTTCCGAAAAAGGCTTCTTGTGGGGATATCCACGATATTCTGTTGTAAAATTTCTTCCCATATTTTCAATAGAGAGCCTCTGATATATTATTATACCATAGATAGGCATACCAGCCCATCCTATTATCAGCACCTTCCAAGATTAGTATTCTTTTGTTTTGTAGTATTATCCATTCTCTTATCCAAGATAATCTGGAAGCATAGTAGTATAATCTTAGATCCAGTAAATTGCATCCTCCTCTTTCTTTTTGATCTGTCAAATTTTTCCAACTGATTCTCGGTTTTTTTCCTTCCCATATGAATCTCGTAAGTTTTCTTTGCCATTGATTAAAAGGTTTTTCATTTCTTATTATTGGGATGTTTTGAAACAAGAAGATCATTTTAGGAAGTATGTTCATTTTTATTACTGCTATTCTTCCGAGTAAGGAGAGATGCAGTTTATTCCATTTCTCTAGATCATTCTTTATTTCAGCCCAGACTTTTTTGTAATTGTTGTTATACAACTCTATGTTTTGTTTCATTAGCCAGATACCTAAATATTTTATTTTATTTTGTAACTGGAAATTGGTCCTTTTGATTAGTTGTTCTTCTTTCTTCCTGCACATGTTTTTGGTTATTATTCCCGTCTTTTCTTTATTTATTTTGAAGCCTGCTTTTTAACCAAATTCATGGATGACCTTTAATAAATTGTCTATGCTTTCTAATGGTTCTTGCAAAAATATTACTAGGTCATCTGCATAGGCTTGCAATTTATATGTCTGCTCCCTGATTTTGACCCCCTTTATATTTGGATCTGATCTAATCTTGTGATTTAATATTTCCAATATTAAAATAAATAGAAGGGGTGAAAGGGGACATCTCTGTTTGGTACCTTTCTGGATTTTTATCTTTCTTGATCTTTCTCCATTTACAATCACTCTTGCTGTTTGTTGTGAATATATTTCCCTTATCCATTTTACAAAGTTATTGCCCATGTTCATTTTTTCCAGCATAGCTAACATGAAGTTCCATTTTACTTTGTCAAAGGCTTTTTCAGCATCAAGGAAAATCAATGCAAACTCTTTTTCATTATGTCTTTTGAAATATTCTATAATATTCAGTACTGTTCTTACATTGTTTTTCATTAACCTCCTTGGTAAAAAGCCATTTTGATCTTCATGTATCAGTGATGTCATGACCTTCTTCATCCTTCCCACCAGTATACTAGTAAATATCTTATAATCTGTGTTAAGTAATGAAATTGGTCTATAGCTATTAGGTGACAATAAGTCTTTTCCCTCTTTCGGTATTAAGGCAATGTTCGCCTCTGTCCATGTTCTTGGTATTCCCTCCCTTATAATTTGATTTAACATTTCATATAAAGGCTGTATCATTTCTTCAGCAAAGATTTTGTAATATTTCACTGTGAAACCGTCAGGCCCAAGGGCTTTCGAAGCTTTTAAACTTTTGATTGCCTTAGAAATTTCCTCTTTAGTAATTTTCTCATTTAATATCTCTTTTTGATCTTGTGAAATTTCCATTGTTTCCTGACAGTTAAATATGTATATATCTCTTTTTCACCATCTTGTTGTTCTGTGATTTCATTATACAGGTCTGTAAAGTACCTGTGAAATATTTTCTTGATTGAATCCTGATCTGTGTATATTTTATCCGCTACTTTTAATTGAAGAATTTGTTTCTTTTCTTTATGTTTTCTTAACTTGTATGCCAGTCATCTGCCGGGTTTATTAGAATTTTCAAAACAGTTCAATTTACATTTCTTGATTTTCTTTTCAGTTTCTTGGGATTGTATTGATTTTAGTTGTTCTTGTAATATTTTAATGTCTTCTTTCAACTTTTTATTTGCCATATCTTCTTCTAATTCCTTTTCTTTTAATATAAGTTCATTATAATTTTTTTTGGTTTTTTCCATTATTTTCTTCCTATTTATGTGTCCTGTTTTAATCAAATGGCCCCGCATTACAGCTTTGCTGGCATCCCAGATGATTTTTGCAGGCAGATCTTGTTGTTTTCTTCAAAATAGTTCTTCAGAGTTTCCCTTAGTTCCTCTACATTTTGAGTATTTGTCAATAGTGAGTCATTCAGTTTCCAAGAATATTCCCTTTTCTTTATTTTTAAATCTAGTTTTATTAAACTGTGATCTGAATAAGTCTTTGATTGAACTTCCATATGATGTATTTCCGTGTGTAGACTGCTAGATATTAAAAATAGATCTGTTCTTGAAAATGAATTGTGCCTATTGGAATACAATGTATAGCTTCTTTCACCTGGCTGTTTAAATTTCCAAACATCCATTAAAGAGACAGTTACTTCCCTCTTGCAGGCCTCTTTTTGAGCTATAACTCCTCGTATTCTTAAGGAGACTCTGGGACTGCTGGTGGACTGTAGGTTCCCCACTTTTGGGGGTAACAAGATCATAGCTCAGTGGGTACTTGACATGGATCTTATGGGTCACAGCCCAACACTGTAGCCCAGTAGTGTAAATCATGGAGCTCTCTGGTTGTAGGACAGCAAGTTTCAGCATCCCTAGCCAATGGAGTCAATGGAGAGGTATACTGGCAGTTGCAGTCCAACAATATCTGGGTGGTCACATGATTCCTACTCCTACACAACATGAGACAACCACTTCATGCCTGCTTCTGAGGATTCGTTTTCAGGGGAAGATAACCTGATCCCACTGTTCATCTGATTTGTTGGAACTTGAGAATCACACAGCAACATGTTATAGAAAGAACCAGACAGCTAGGGTGACCTTGACATATTGTTGTTTATTTGTTATGTCCCACCTCTGTTATGTAGACTGATGCTCTTAGGGGTGACTTTGCTTCCTTCTTTTGTCAGTCCCCTTGATACTGTCTCCCTAGCATGGATCAAGGCTAGTATAGTATCCTAGCTAACTATCCAGTCCTGAGATCAAAGGCCTAAAGTAAAGTCTGTTCTTATTTTTCCTTAGCTGGTCTTTCACTCCTTAATCCTGCTAATGAAATTCTGCAGTCCTATGATTCACTCCATAAGCCAAATACAGAAAAGAGCACTACAGACTCAGATTGCATGGTGTGAGGAGAAGGGAGACTCATTGAGATCCACAATGATCATTTGAGTATGCTACTCATGGGGAAATATGTTATCAACTTCTGTATCCTATACTGAATAGCAGAGTTTCATCCACATGCATTTGAAATATACATACCCATAATGCACTGTTTTGTTAAAAAATATAGGTAGCATATCCATGAGCATCTTTACATGGAGTTGTTACAGTACATACCTTGTCAGCTGAAGTGGCAACAGATTTTATCTTAAGTAGGGGCTAAGCCAGCAGTTTTATCTGTTGTGCTGGCACATTCAAAAACATTAAACACATCACTATACATGCTATGAAAGCGAGCGTGGTATAGTTGTTTGAGCATTGGACTACGACTGTGGAGACCAGGATTTGATTCCCCACTTGGCCATGGAAACCCACTGGCTGACCTTGGGCATGTTGTTACTACACCCCACACCCCCATCCTGCAGGATGTGCTATTTTTATAACTGGACATATTGTTACCATGGCATCCTGGTCTGGTCTTTGGTGAACTAAGATATCATTTTTGATATCATAATGTGCCCCCCCCAGCTAAGTGTTTGTAAGGCGCCGCTGGACAAGCGCACCGCTAGGCATGGGAGACTTGTATTCTCATCAAAAGTACCAGATATAGCCAGTTCCGCTTCAGGGGGTAGCCACCCGAAACAAACACCTTGATTGGTAAACAAAGAGGACTCTTTGCCTGTGAAAGCACCCTGGCAAGCCAGGCACTTAATGGCCGAGCTAGCCACCTCTGCATACCAGCTATACCATTGTCAATTCAGTTCATAACTCAATCATGCAAATTCCGACCTTTCAGAGCTTTTGTCCTCAGACCAAAACTCATTTTCTCTTGCAAAAACCAGACTAGCCTGCGGTCGTTCTTTCCCTATAAAAGTTGCCTCACTTTGAGAGCTCTTCAGAACTCTCGTCAGACCAAGCTGAGCTGAAATCACTCGAAGCTCCTCTTGGATCTTTGCCCTCGCCTCACTGCCGTTCAGCTCCACAGATTCCCCTCGGTCTCAACACCGGGTTTCTTCCCTTCCCTCCAGTTGGTGTCTTCAGGACTTCGGACAGGTGGCATATTGCTTATTTCTCTAAAACTCTCTTCCTTTCCTCTCTAGTTAAGTGTGTTTGAGTTTTATTATTTTCTTTGCTTAATAAAAACTGTTAGCATTTTAAACTGCTTGACTCCTCACTGATCTGAACCAGTATACATAGAATAAAAGGTCTCGCTGCGTTGCCCTGCCTCTCGTTAGCCAAGAGAGTGCTCCAGCTAATTTTCCCCATTTTTGCTTGTTTGGTTTGTTATTTGGGCACCCCTCCCGGGACCCCCAGTTTACAGGGTAACAATATTTATTGCTGAAAAACATAATTGAGAGCACACTGATTGGAAAGTGTGTCGCCAGGTCAAACTGACATAAGAAATGGGCAGGTCATAAGTTCAGAGAGGATTTGGTGGGAAACCTTGATGCTAATGGGTTGATGCTAATCTTTTCAACACCTCAGGCTCTGTGCTCTCCTGAATACAATGAAGGTCAAACTGCCCAGATGAAGCAATCAGGGACCATCCCTTGATCTTGCCCTATGGAGATCTTCCCTATACCCCCATCAATGTTTTGTCACTCCAGAGTTAAAGCAATCAGCTCACCAGTTTTCAATTCCGTGGGAAAGCTATCACAGCTTTTTCTACGCACTGCCTTCAGGGCATGAAATAGGAAATATAAACCCTAGCTTCAGCCCCAGCCACTTGTAATACATTGACCGTATTATGCTGCATGTGGTACCCCAGACTGCCATTCCTCCATGCTACCCTCAGATGCTGTGTGAGCCACTCTGGTATCATCCCTTTTTTCAGGACTGGTACCTATCTCCATTTCCACCAATCTCTCTCTATCCAACCTTTCTTGCCTCACTTTCCAACAGCCTTGTATGTTTCTTAAGAGTGTCTGATTTCTCGTGTATTTGTCAATCCAAATAAAATACTTTGTTAACTTTAATCGGAATCCTCTCTACAGTTAGTACTGATATACATAGGTGAAAAGATCCTCCTCTTACTGTCCTCTCACAGACCTCCTTTGAGCTATAATTCCCCCAAATTCTAAGGAGATGCTGACATTTGCGAGTGAACTCCAACATCCCCCACCTCTTAGGATATCAATGTCATACACACTCAGCTGCAGAAAACCCCATGGTAAGTTCACTTTAGGGTTGCCATAAGTTGGGAATAACTTGAAGGCACACAACAACATACACCCTTTGTGAGAACTGTTTGAGGTATTATTCTTTCTATAGTTAGTAGCCCTTTTCCCCATAAATTCTCCTAAACTGCAAACCCCAGGATTCCACAGGATGTTGAAAGTGGAATAATAGCACTATAATGGTCTACTGCAGAAATGGCCTAAGGTTTTTTCGACACCACACTGTTATACCATCATAGCTGTGGTTTGGTCCTGCTTTTTTCTTAGCTTTACCACATACTGTTGTGGTTCTCCCGGTGTGGGTGTGCTGTACAGTTCTTGGGAACATGTTTTCTATTTTTCATGCTGAAAATAATCTGTTAATGACTTTGTCTCCCATTATGATTCAGTAGTCAGTTGAGTGCAGATGTCTCTTTCCACTTCATTGCGAGAACGATCAGTTAGTGGGTGTGGTGACAGGGTGGTCTGGTTTTCCCTCCCTTGGGGATTCCAAGGAAATCTTCAGCAGAGGAAACCTCAGACTGCTTCCAGTGCTTGGGCAGGGAGGACGAAACCTCCAAAAAGAGCAGCTCTGTTTTCTGTGGTCAATGCTCTTGAAACCCTCTTGGGATTCTTTTCGATTTTTTAAAATATAAATGATTTGCTGTTATAGTGTAATATGAGATCCTAGCCTGTTAATCATTTAAAGTCACCATTCAGATGCCTTTACTGCATGAGGGTGCTTTCCAAAGAGTTGTCCACTACTTTTCTGTGGTACCACACAGTGTTCCTTTCCAAAAATTATTTTTGTTTTTTATGATAATTGGGTAATAGTCCTATGACATCATGTCATAATAGTGTTACTACAATGAATACAAATGAAGTGGTTTTTGAACAGCAAAACCTGAAACAACTGACTAGTATGATAAAAACTTTTGTTCTTCACAGAAGATATCAAAAATGATGGGGGACGGTTATGAGTTGTTTATCTTTCTGTGTCACTTCTCCTGATGAGAGAATTATACAGTTGTGAGTGTGCCGTAATACCATCATGCTGTAATAGTGTTATTACAGTTATTTTTTTAAAAATGAAGCAAACCAATCACAAAGCACAAAGTGGAGCAAACAGGATGATGATAATGGCAATAGTACAGATTAAAAAACTGCAAATCATGCTATTACAGCACAAATGGGGCAAGGATGTGAAAGACGTGACAACTCGATGGCCATTGTAGTCTCTTCCAACTCTAGGATTCTATGATTCTATGATAGCCTCAGCCTATCATTGTAATACAGCTGGAAGCATTTTTCAAATGGTGTAACCTGGCATGACAGCATAGTGTGATAAGGATCTAAAGATGTTAGAACATATAAAATTTAATTTTCAGATAACTTTCTCTTAAACTCTGTTTTCTTTGCAGCATGTAGATATTTTTCCTTTCCCAGTTCCAAGAGTGCTACTTTGGGATATCTGCAGGAATCAAGTGGTGGTAAAGTATTCCATTTAAACCCAAATTCACAAAGGTACAATTGTCCTCTTGAATGATAGGAGCCTATCAAACACATATTTCTATTTGTTTCCTTTTCCTCCCCTTTAGACACAATTTCTTCTGAGAACTGGCTGGAAACTAGAATTCAAAGGCGCATCCTTAGCAGGGGTAGGTGAATCTCTTTCCTATACATTTAACTTTTGAAGAAAGTGAAAGTGGCAGAAGGCGATAGATGGAAAATCTATATCCCATTTCAAAATACAAAAATCGGTTTATCTTCACCTGAATGCAGCATTCCTTGTTTCCTATTTGACTTCATATCAAGTGAAAATAATTTCAGATTAGAGGAGATGTGTCTTAGAATTATAAAATCATAGAGCTGGAAGGGGTCTCATGAGCCATCGAGTACAACTCCCTGCTCAGTGGAGGATCTCCAGCTAAAGCATCGCCAGCAGGTAGCTGTCCAGCCTCTTTTTGATGATGTCCAGAGAAGAAGACCCCACCATTTCCCTGGGCAAATGAGCCCATTGCTGAACCACTCCCACTGCCAATGTGTGCCTTCTAATATTCAATTGAAATCTACCTTCCTATAACCTAAAACCCTCTTGGACATGAGCATGTTAATATAACATGGTATTCTTAACCATATATTTTCAAGCTCTGTGAAAACCTCACTGTTTGTACAATGAAGTCTGTTTTTAATGATATGAAGAGCCAATTTCATCTGCAGCACATTTTAAAATGTACCAGGAAGGTAATGTTGCAGGATAGTGCCATGCCTGTGAAGTTGGTGGTGCCATATGCCAGTGCATGAAACCTCTTTTTGAACATCCCCCAATCAAAAAGATGAATAATTTCATTTGGTTTCATCCACAGTCCCACACTGCAGCACAGCGCTAACTTCAAATCTTATGGAACTGAAGCATCAGTATTCATGTGATTTCTTCACAGAATAAGACAGCAATGACATGAAGTCATTTCCTTTTGTGGTCCAGTCCTATGGCAGCATGTGAATAATGCTTGCAGATGTCCAGTCAGGAAGAACCATATAGTGTCCAGTTCAAGATCAAAGCAACTCAGTCCTGGTCCGGTAAAGGGCATTGGAGAGGCACAGTCAAGGATGCAGTAAAGTCAAGAGTCACTGACTATTAATGAGCTACAAACTATTAATTTCAGTGCAGGCAGTTACATAGCCAAGGTCAAAACAGTCAGAAGTCAGTAAGTTAGCAAGGCAGAGCGCTATCAATACAAGTGTAAGCTATAGCAGTCCATACAAACATACAATGCAGAGTAATCACAATGGATGTCAGACAGGTAAAGCTTAACTGCCAAAATCAAAGAGAAGTGGCACACTATTCTCTGCACTGAGCTTGGCCAGAACTGAAGCTTAAATGAAGTTGCTGCTTAGGACCACACCCAAGGATTTAGTATTAAATCACCCTGTAAGAAAACTCTTACTGTCAAAACAAAACAAGCACATATTCCTGAAGAAAACACTATTATTGAGGAAACCTTATTTGGAACCCTCCACCTGATAATCTTGAGTCAGGCCCTTGCCTTCATCTGACTTTACTCTCATGGACCGAAAAGAGATCCATCATCCTTATTCAAATCAGGAACTTAGTCTTCCCCTTCAGGAGCTGTGGCTTCCTGAAAACTGGCAGATCATGAGCCTAGAAGGTTTACTGAGTCATTGGGCCTTTCTGCTCTACACTGTTACAGTGCTATTATTCCACTTTCAACATCCTGTAGAATCCTAGGGTTTGCAGTTTAGGGAGGGGCATTTAGAATTCTCAGCCCAAGAGCTTTTTGGCCTCAGTAAACTAAAAACCCCAGAATTCCATAGGATGTTGAAAGTGGAATAATAGCACTGTAACAGTGTAGGATGGAAATGGCCTCTGTCATCCCCTGGCCCATACCACAGGAATTCTCCAAGTCAGAATATTATAAAGGAACCAATCATGTGTCTTTCAAGATGCATGCCAATAAGGCCAGGGAGAACAAATTGATGCAATTCAGCTACACTCAATTTATTTTGTTAAATTATAGTTCTCTCTCAACATTTGCAATTTTGACCTTTATGAATTTGATTGTTTGCAAGGTGTGCACATACTTTCTCTCACCCACTTGGGCAGGAAACAAGACAGTGGGAAGGGGGAGTGTTAGGAGGGAAGGTGCAATGTGTTCTCTTACCCACTCAGGTGGGCTTCAAGGTGATGGGAGGGGGAGAGAGGAGGGGAGGTATACCTGCTCCCTTGCCCACTCACTCAGGAGGGAAGGAGGAAGTTTTTCCAGTTTTACAAGGGTCCTATGGCCCAAACCCTCACAAAAGTGGAGGGCCTACTTGTATTGTCAAGAATCACATAGTATGTATGGTCATAACATGTAACAGCAGCTCCTAGATAAGGGTTTGTATGCCACATTTGAGATCTATATATCTATGTATACATAAGTTCATATGAAAGGGTCAGATAGTGCAAGCCAACTTGAAACCAGCAATACTACTGCAAAGATGTTTCATATGTGTCTCCTTCAGATTCTCTGTAACCTTCATTTAATGCTTCAGCAGGAGCCTAGTCCAAATGAAAGCATAGGGGTTCACCTCTTATATTCTGTGAGTTATATCCATTTTCTTACATAGCAAGAAGCCACACTATTTGTTGCAATTTTCTAAACCAATGTATTTCCTTCTCTTTACTTTCTTTTGTTTCTTAGAAGATACTGTGCAGAGAAACGTCACCATGCAAGACTCTTTTAGGTTTGATCATAATAACATTCATGTCTCTGGGGATACTGCTACTATGCACAGAAATACTTAAAAAAGGAGAGGACCAAAACCAAAAGTGAAGAGAGATCCACTTCAAGTTTTGATTTCCAGAGTTTTGCTGGGTATTTTGGGTTCCAGGGGCTCTGCCACTCATGCATGTAAAAATTCCAAGAGCCTTGGAGGCTTCACAAGGAGGGATGGGGAAAATGTTTAATGGCTTATATTTGCTGTTATGGGAGGGCTATAGAGGGAAACTCTGTTGCAGTCTGAGTATGGCAAAAGTGGCCTTTTTTGAATACTTGCCCTGCTATCCCTTATGTGCTAGTTCACTGTTGTTTGTACCCCTGATCAGCCAAACATTCTTGTCATTTTTTTAGATGGCTGTATTTGTGATTTAAAGCTCTTCAAAAGATTGTCCTCTTTTTTGGTGGTGTGCACCTTCTTTTTGGCAGCTCATTAAAGGCCATACAAAGCACTTTCTACTGTTTGTACCACTGCAGTTCTTGCTGGGGATGAGGTAATGCCTCATGCATGTCTTCTGTTCTAAAAAGAAAGGAAAGGAAGAAAGAGTATCTCACCTACCTATTACACCTTCATGGGGCAGATTTATCAATAAATTGGCATGGTTACTGTTGTCATATCTATTTTGACAGTTCATAGAATCATAGAATAGAGTTGGAAGAGACCCCAGGGGCCATCGACTCCAACCTCCTGCTATGCAGGAACACCCATCAAAGCATTCCCAACAGATGGCCATCCAGCCTCTGCTTAAAAACCTCCACAGAAGGACACACTACCACACTCTGAGGCAGCATATTCCACTGTCAGACAGCTCTGACTGTCAGGAAGTTCTTCCTGAGGTTCAAGTGGAATCTCCTTTCCTGTAGCTTGAATCCATTGCTCCTTGTCCTAGTCTCTGGAGCAGCAGAAAACAAGCCCGCTCTCTTCTCAGCATGACATCCCTTCAAATATTTAAACATGGCTATCATATCTCCTCTTAACCTCCTCTTCTGCAGACTAAACATACCCAGCTCCCTAAGCCATTAATCATAGGGCATGGCTTCCAGACGCTTCACCATTTTGGTTGCCCTCCTCTGGACACATTCCAGCTTGTTGATATCCTTCATGAATTGAGGTGCCCAGAACTGGACACAGTATTCCAAATGAGGCCTAACCAATGCAGAATAGAGTGGTACCATTGTCTCCCCCGATCTAGACACCATACTCCTATTGATGCAGCCAAGAATCATGTTGGCTTTCTTGGCTACCTCATCACACTGCTGACTCATGTTCAGCTTGTGATCTTCCAAGACTCCTAGATCCCTTTCAAATGTACTGCTATCCAGCCACATGTCCCCCATCCTATATTTGTGCATTCCATTTTTTCTGTCTAAGTGTAGGACTTTACATTTCTCTCTGTTGAAATTCATTTTGTTAACTTTGGCTGAGCTCTCCAATCTGTCAAGGTCATTTTGAAATTTGATCCTGTCCTCTGAGGTATTAGCAACCCTTTCCAATTTAGTTATTAGTTTCCAGTCAGCCAAGGTGTATACCAGATTGACTAACTCCAAGTTATGGGGGATTTGGAATCTATTTCTGTGTTCTGTGATGGGAGACCACCCTTGCTCTAGGAATGACTGAGCATCCCTTTTCTCTCCCTCCACACTAGAGCTGAAGCTACAGAAATGGAGTTCCTAAGGAGGATGGATGAAATCATTTTCCTTACTGGAATGGGCAAGAAAAATGACAAAAATATGGGTTCCTGTGAATGTGAAGAGATTGTGGAATCTGTCATTGTGCCCTTGTCTCAACATTGTATGGCGCTAGGGAACTACACTCGAGCTTTTTATTACTTGCTGGAATGTGCATCGGGTTATGTGCACCTCTCCAATAACTACATGGTGAGTGGGACATGCTCATTCTCCTTTAGACTCACAACTCTGTCCTCATAGAATAATAAAATCATAGAGTTGGAAGAGAACACAGTGACCATTGAGTCCAACCTCCTGTCTTGTAGGAACACACACTCAAAGCACCACAAACAAATGGCCATCCAGCCTGTTTAAAAACCTCCAAAGAAGGTGACTCCATCACACTCTAAGGCAGCATATTCCACTGTCAAATGGCTCTTACCATCAAAGAAGTTCTTCCTGAGGCTTACGTGAAATCTCTTTTCCTATTGTTTGAATCCATTGCACTGTGTTTGAGGCCCTTTCTGCAGCTTACCTTCTCACACTGCTGGAGTGTGGGCCTTGCGTGAAAAGCCTGGGCAGGGAGGCTCTTGCAAGCCTCCTGCTTCCCTGCTGCTCGGGCTCCGCAGCTCCTTCCTGCTTGTGTGAGAGCCCTGCCCACGCCCCGCCCCCTCCTTCACAGTGCAGCCTGGGAATTGTAGGCTGCACCGAGGAGAGGACGTGCAACAGGCCCAGCTCCAGAGACTCCGCATTGCAGGCCCGTGAGCCTTGCACAAGCATGGCTTATTTTCGACTAAAAGCCAAAAATAAGAAAATGCGTATTTGCTGCGCTTGCGGGCCTTGAGCATGGTGGAAATGGGAGTGCGTCATGCAGACCACTCCTGACATTTACGCAATGCTCAAGGGGCCCTTTTGCTTGTACACTGCCATGTGAAAAGGGCTCTAGTCTCTGGATCAGCAGAAAACAAGCTTGCTCCATCTTCAACATGACATCCCTTCACATATTTAAACATGGCCATCATGTCATGGCTTCCAGACCCTTTACAATTTTGGTTGCCATCTTCTGGACATGTTACAGCCTATCAATATCCTTCTTGAATTGTGGTACTCAGAACCAGAAACAGTATTCCAGGTGAGGTCTAACTAAAGCAGAATTGAGTGGTGATCTTGATGCTATACGCCTATTCATGCAGCCTAGAACCACATTGGTTTTTTTAGCTGCCACATCACACTATTGACTTCAGCTTGTGGTCTACTAAGACTCCTAGAAAACATACTGTTTTCAAGCTAGGTGTCAGCTATACTGTGTCTGTGCATTTCATGTCTTCTTCCTAAATGTAATACCTTACATTTCCCCTGTTAAAATTCATTTGGTTACTTTTGGCATAGCTCTCTAATCTGTCAATATCATTTTGAATTCTGATCTTGTTCTCTGGGGTAGTAGCTGTCCCTCCTAATTTGATGTCATCTGCAAATTTGATAAACATGGCCTCTATTCCCTCATCCAAGTCATTCATAAAAATGTCGAATAGTACTGGGCCCAGGAGAGAACCTTGTGGCACTCCACTAGTGAAGGATGAAGAGAAGCCATTGGTGAGCACTTTTTGGGTTCATCTAGTCAGCCAATTACAAATCCACCTAACTGTAGCATTGTCTAATTCACATTTTACTACCTTTGCAAGAATATCATGGGGGGCCTTGTCAAAGGACTTAGTGAAATCACGATACACTACATCCACAGCATTGCCTTCATCCACCAAGCTTGTAACTCTATCAAAAAGGGAGATCAGATTAGTCTACCATGACTTGTTTTTGATAAATCCATGTTGATTTTTAGTGATTACTGCATTCCTTTCTAAGCACTTACAGTCTATCTGTTTAATAATCTGCTATAGGACCTTTTCTGGTACTGATGTCAGCTGACCAGGTAGTAATTGTTTGGGTTCTCCCCGCCCTGTTTTTTGAAGATAGGGACAACATTTGCCCTCCTCCAGTCTGCTGGGAGTTCTTCTGATCTCCAGGAACTCTCAAGGATTATTGTCAGTGATTCTGAAATGACTTCTGCCAGTTCTTTCAATACTCTTGGATGTAGTTCATCTGGCCCTAGTGACTTGAATTCATTTAGAGTAGCCAGGTATTCCTGTACTATCTCTTTACCTAGTCTGTGCTGCATTTTCCCCATTATATCATCTGTTCCATTTTCTCCAGGTTGAACACTATTTTTCTTCTGGGAGAAGACCGAAGCAAAGAAGGCATTGAGTAGTTCTACCTTTTCTCTGTCCCCTGCTACCAGTTGTCATTTTCTCTTCGCAGTGGCCCTACCATCTCCTTGTATTTCCATTTGCTACAGACATAGCCAAAAAAGCCTTTTTAAATTGTTGTTAACCTTTCAAGCAAGCCTGAACTTTTTCTGTGCTTTAACTTTTCTGACTTTTTCCTTACATGTGCTAGTTATCTGTTTGAATTCCTTTTTGGTGATTTTCCCACTTTTCCCATTTCTTGTACATGGCCCTTTTAAATCTTAGTTCAGCTGAAAGTTATTTAGACATCCATAGTGGTTTCTTTAGAGACCGCTCATTTTTCCTCCTCAGTGGAATTATATGAAACTGTGCCTTCAATATCTCACTTTTAAGAAACTTCCATCCATCATGAACTCCTTTCTCTTTTAGTATGTTTGACCATGAGATGATATCTAATATTTCTTTTTTAATTTTTTTATTATTATAAAGAAAGAAAAACAATACATGACAGAATAAAACAAAAATACCACGTGAATAACATAAATGTAAAAAAGAAAAAAATTACAACACAAATAGCTTACATTACTATTTCTCTCCAGATACCTTATCATCATATACTTATTCAACATATCATATATCATATTGAGTATATATTTTTATTTCATGTATCTAAATCTCATTCTCCTTGCATTCATTATTGCTATAATAATTTCATTCTTAAATCTATTCTTTTCAACTATATTTAACCTATTGCTAATACTATATATGATCCTGTTATTAACCATAAACTCTAACCCTAAATGTGAACCCATTCCCAGAGCTAATTATATTTCAGTTTACTCTGCTTTCCAAAATTGTAATTATTCTTGTGGAGGTGTGACACGTCCCTCTTTTGTTAAAGCCTTTTCCACAAATATTTTCCATATTGCTTCAAAGTCATTCCTTTTCATTATCCCTCTTTTAACCTTAATTTGACATGTTAACTTATCATTGATCGCAATTTTCCATACTTCTTTATACCAATCCTTTATTTGAAAGTTTTCTTGAGTTTTCCATTTTCTCAATATAATTAGCCTTGCTGCAGTTAATAAATTTATAATTAACTCCCTCATTATCTGGGTACAATTAACCTTATCAAATATAGATAATAACGCTATACTCGGACATATTTGTAAATCAATTCCTGTTATCTCTTTTATCTCCTTCAACACCATTTGCCAAAATTTCTGTACACCTTCACAATTCCAGCACATATAGCAACCCCTCCGGGCAACCCCTCCAACATAACCTTGAATGATTCTTATCATTGTGGTTTAACCTTACTGGTGTTAGGTACCATCTCCAAACCAATTTATAATAATTCTCTTTTATCCTTTCAGATAAATTTTTTAAATGCTGCTGATCCCAATTTTCCCCATCTTGAATACCTATTTTTTTGTACTAATCCTTCCTCCCATATTTTTCTAAGATATTCGTCTTCATCTTTTGACAATATTTTATATATTTTTCTTGTTGTACCCTTCAATATTTCATTTTCTTCCATATTATCTCTTTGCTTAATCATTTGTTCAAATCTAGTATATTCTCTAAAATCTTTATTATTACTTTTTCAATTCCTTGTCCACTGCTCCAGCTGAATATAATTCAACCATGACATCTCAATACCCTGCAATCTCTCCTTTATTCTCTCTTTATTCGTCATTATATTCATCCATTCTTTTAACTTATATGCTTTTTTAATTCCTTCTCTAATTCATCCCTCAAATTTATTGGGAATTTTTCCACCATCACTACTGGAGTTAATGGTGACATAGCCGGCATTAGTTTTTCCTTGTTTTTCTTCCATACTTTTGATATATTCGTTAAAAGGAGATTTTCCATTTTTTCTATTTCTCTCTTGACAGAATTCCAAAAAAAAAAAATAATTCTCTAGTCTCCTCTCAATTTTTATTGTTTCCATCTCTAACCATTCTAAATCCCCTTTCCCCTTTCCATCTATAATATATCTCAATTGATTTGCATTATAATACCATTTTAAGTTTGGGAGGCCCAATCCACCTTCCTTTTGGGATCTGTACCAAAATTTCTTATTAATCCTTGCTTTCTTATCCTGATTATGAAAATTGTTCAATAATAACTGCCAATTTTTCAATTCTATTTCTGATACTTTTATTGGCAACATTCTAAATAAAAAGTTAATCTTAGGTAATATTTTCATTTTTATTAATGCAATTCTTCCAAACCATGATAACTTAATATTTTTTATATTCCTCTAATTTCTATTTCACTTCTTGTCTTAATTTATTATAATTTTTTCCTCTAATCTTTGTAATTTTTTTGTAATGTTTATTCCTAAATATTTAATTATTTATTTTATTTTAATATCTATTTTTCTTTCTTTTAAAAAGTCTTGCTCTTCTGTCTTGGTATAATTAAACATTAGCTCCAATTTTGCCCAGTTTATTTGTAACCCTGTCATTTCCCCAAATTCTTTTAAATGTTCATTTACTCTGTCCATTTTCTTTATTGGATCTTGGATTGTCAACAAGGTGTCATTAGCAAATAAACTCACTTTATTCTTTCCTTTAGTCCCAATTCCTTCCAAATTTTCATCATTTCTAATAACATTTGCCAAAATTTCTATAACCGCAAACAAAATAGAGATAAGGGACAACCTTGTCTTGTACCTCTAGCTATTTGGATTTGTTTTGCTAATATCTATCATTCACCATTACCACAGCTGTATTATGTGAATATAACTGATTTATCAACCCTCTAAATTTTTCACCCAGTCCCAATATTTTTAGAGTTATTTTTAATGTTGGCCATTCCATCAGTCAAAGGCCTTATATATATCCTATGCCATTATCCTGCTTTTTGTTTATTCCTCTTGATTATATTTATTTTATTTAATACTCTACCAATTAAATTAGACATCTGTCTTCCTTGTAGAAAACCACATTGATTTTTTTGTAAGTATTTATAAATAAACTTATTCATCCTTTTTGCCATTACTGCTGTCAATATCTTAGCATCTTGATTTATTAATGTTATAGGTCTATATGATCCTGGATCCGTAAATCTTCATCTGGTTTTAGAATCAATATTATTAAAGACTGTTCCCATAATGGGGGGATCCTATCTCCATTTATTATTTTATTATATAATACTTTCAACTTAGATATTAATTTCTTTTTAAATATTTTATAATATTCTGGTCCCAACCCATCCCTTCCCAGTGATTTCTCTCCTTTTAAATTATCTGTGATTTCTTATATTTCGTTTTCTGAAACCAGTTGTTCTAGCAGTCCCTTATCCTCCTCAGTTATTTTTATTTTCCAATTTTTTTCAATATATTCCTCAATATTCTTCACTGATATTTTCCCTGCTGAGTATAATTCTTGATAAAATTCTTCAAATATTTTTATTTTATCTTTCATTATCCTACATAACTTACCTGCTTTATCTTTAAATACACCAATTGTATTTCTTACCTTTTTAGACAGTGCAGATCTGGCCAGCATTTTTAAATTCTTATTGCTGTACTCAAAAAAATCCCTCCTCAAATATATCAAATTCCTCTGAAACTCATCAATTTCTATTTTCTCTGATTCATTCCTTTTTGCTTGTAATTCTGTCTTTTTACTTCTATCAGTTATATATTTATTCTCTATTTTTTATTTCCAATTGTAATTTTAATTTCTTCTCTCCTTATCATTTTTTTAAATTACATGATTCCTTAACACAGAGCCCTCTTGCAACTGCTTTCATCATGTCCCATAACACCGCTTGAGAAACCTTTGTATTATTGATAGGGATTAATTAATATTATTAATATTATTAATAATAATTATTAGTAACAATTAATAAATAACTATTAATATTAATATTATATTTATATTAATATAGTCCCTTGTAATATCCCAAATCTCTTGCCATTCCTTCTCAATCTTACTCACTATATCCTTACAATTAAGTATTCTAGTGTTTAGCCTCCATCCTATCGCTTCCTTGTAATCCTTCTTAACTGCCATATCCATATTTACCAAGGCATGGTCTATGACTTTTATCACTCCTATCTCTATGTTTAATAACCTTGAGACTATATTTTTTTAAACAAAAATGAAATCTATCCTAGAATAGTTTTCATGAACAGATGAGTAATAAGTGTACTTCTTTTCATCTCCCTTTATCAACCTCCAAATATCTTTTAACCCATGTCTGTTCATCACTTTATTCAGAGCTGTAATATTATTCAGTCTATCTCTTATTTATCGTTTCACTTATCCATAACCATATTGAAATCTCCTGCCATAATTATGAGGTCTCCCTGTATATCCTCCAACTCCTTAAATATTTTATTGTAAAATTCTTTTTGTTTCTCATTTGGAGCAAATACATTAACCAATACATACATTTCTTCTTCCATTTCTGCATGTATAATGATAAATCTACCTTTTTCATCTTTTTAACTCTTAATACATTAAAATTACATCTTCTAGATATTACAGGAGCTACTCCTCTTGCCTTGGAGGTACCATATGCTTTTTCATAAGTAGCAACCCAGTTCAGTTTCAGTTCATTTAATCGTTCTTGTGTTTCATGTGTTTCTTGTAAAAAAATTATATCTGCTTTATCTTTTTTCAACAATGCCTCTATCTGTTTCCTTTTTATCACAGACCCCAAACCTTTAACATTCAATGTTGTTATCCTCAACTTATTAGCCATATTACATATTTCAAAAATCCTTCCCTAAATCTTAATTGGCTCTTTTGTGTAGTGCTCCCAAATCCCCCTCCCTTCTCCTCCCACCCCCCCTTCCCTCATCCCTCCACCTCCCCATGCCCACATAAACAGCTTTTCCCTCTTCTTTCCCAAGGTATCGATACCCGAACCTCTCTCATGGCTTTAACAAGCCCTCTGGGGGGTGGGGGAGGACAAGACATTCTCTGGCACAGAAAAAGTTTTCTCCCACTTGTTTATTATACATATCCCTTCTAATGTAACCTTTTTTTGCCATTATTTTTGTTATTTTTTTCTTCCCATTATATATGTGTGTGTACATACACACATATATGTATATACACACGCGTGCACATTTCTTGTCAATATTATTGTTCCTTCATCTTCTCTACATCTCCTTGCCTTCTCCAGCCGTGCCAATCTGCGTAGATCCTTCAGTAACACTCGCTTTGTCCTTTTCTTCTTGCTGCATTAAATTCAGATCTTTCAGAAGCTCTATTCCCTGCTCGAGGGAATATATCCTGCATTGCTTGCCTACCCTCTGAAATTTTTAAAAAATAGGGTACCCTCAACTGTATTTTATTCCAGCTCTTTGCAAAACTGCAGTACAGGGTTTGATTCCTCTTCTCCAATCAATTGTCTCCCGGCAAAGATCATTAAAGATTTCAATCATAGTATCACCATATTTTAGTGGTCCTGAAAATTTTCTAATTGCTTTTGTCAAAATATTCTTTTTATTAAAGCTTGATATTCTCATGATTACATCTCTGGGACTGAGGCCTCTCTTTATTGCTGTTGCTCTATGAATACACTCCACATCCTGTTCATCCCAAGTAATCTGAGGAACAATACTTTGCAGCCATTTCAGGACTTCTTCCTTCAAACTTCTTGCAGTTTTATTCGAAGTCTCTGGAAAACTGCGAATATGAATGTTGTTCCTATGGTTCCTATCTTGTAAATCAATAATTCGCCATTCCTGCTGATCCAAGCTAGCTGTAAGTTCCGATATTGCCTTTTGTTGGGAGTTTTGCTTTTCTTACAGGGTATCAACTATCTTATTCACTTTTTAAATTTCTTTTGTTATCTCCTGAATGGATTCATTCATCTCATGAATTATTTTAGTGGTTATTGTAGTTGTAAGAACTTCATTATTCTGACTCAAAGCCTGTAGAAACCATTGTTTCATGTCTCCATTTCCTGTTTGACTGTCTCTCTCTCTCTCTCTTCTGACTGTCTGCTTGAAATTTTAGGTCTCACAGACATTTCTAATGCTTTGTTGGATTCTTCTTTTTTATTGTTAGACATGAAACTATCATTTGATGTAGTTTGTTTTAGTCTTTGGTAGGTCTTATCTGTTGGTTTTGGGGTTTTTTGTCTCTCTCAAACTACAATAGGCTGTTTAGGTTATGAACCTTTTGTGTTTTGGACATCTGCCAACTTGCTGAGCCACACGCTGGATGCCAAAATAAAAATACAGCCTACTTTCCTTTTTCCAAGTCCAAACTTCAATTTAGCTTCAGTTTCTCAGTTTTTATTCCTTCCCAAAACATTCCAGTAAATGAATTCACACTTTAAAGCTTTACTTTAAAGTTCCATGACTTTTGGAATTCAGACAGTTTTGTCTGATAGTAGACCGTCACAAATTGAAAGTAAAGTCTATTTATAATGATGATGATAATAATAATAATAATAATATCCCGCCTCTCCCGACGGATCGAGGCGGTACTACAATAGTACATCAATAAGTTAAAAACAATTAAAACGTAACCCATCCTTCCCACTCACCAACCCATCTAAACCCCCTAAAACACATTAACTATTAAAAACAAGAGGACAGTTGATGGGAGGCGGTGGAGCACTAGTCTGGGAAGGCCCGTCAGAAGAGAACAGTCTTGACCGCTTTTTTAAAGCAGTCAAGACTGGTAATATGCCGGATCTCTTCTGGCAGGCCATTCCATAGCTTGGGGGTGACAGAGGAGAAGGTCCTCTGGGTAACCGCAGCCAACCTAGCTCTGACTGGCTGCAATAAATTCCTCCCAGAGGACCTTAATGTGCGGGGTGGATTATATGGGAGAAAGCGATCCCACAGGTAGGCTGGCCCCAAGCCATGAAGGGCTTTAAAGGTAAGAACCAACACCTTGTACTGTGCCCGGAAACCAATAGGCAGCCAATGTAAGGACTTCAGAACTGGCATTATATGGTCAGTTTTAGATCTTCCAGTGACCAACCTGGCTGCCATATTCTGAACTAATTGAAGTTTCCAGACTAAGCACATGGGTAGCCCTATGTAGAGCGCATTACAGAAGTCAAGCCGTGAAGTTACCAGCACATGTACCACTGTTTTTAGGTGTTCCAGGTCCAGGAAGGGGCACAGCTGGCGTATCAGCCAGAGCTGATAACAGGCACTCCTGGCCGCTGCATTAATTTGATCTGTCATCTGAAGCGGCGAGTCCAGGAGCACCCCCAAGCTGCGGACACAGTCTTTCAGGGGAAGTGTGACCCCGTCTGGGACTGGTTGACAAACCTCCATACCTGGGTTAGGGCCCTTAACAGCGAGTACCTCCGTCTTATCTGGATTCAGCTTCAGTCTGTTTTTCCTCATCCAGTCCATTACTGCTTCAAGGCATTCATTTAGAGGCGAGATGCCACCCTTAGTTGATGCTATTATCCGAGGCATGGAGAGATATATCTGGGTGTCATCAGCATACTGATAGCACCTTGCTCCATGCCTCCTGATGATCTCTCCCAGTGGTTTCATGTAGATGTTAAATAGCATTGGAGACAGGACGGTGCCCTGAGGGATGCCAGATTTATCTTTCTCTCAGTTTAAACTCCAATTAAACCACTCTGATTCATGCCCCAGTCTTTTTGCTGTAAATATTTATAATTACTCACTGTCTTCTCTCCATTCCATTGGGATTATTTAACTCTTTTAATTGTTGGCTTGTAGAAGATACTGTTCTAGCCTCTTATACCATCTCCGTGGCTCCTCCTCCCCCCTAATATTTCCCAAAGTTTACTGAAATCAGCTTTTTTTAAAGTCTAGAATGTGATTCCAACTATGATTGGCATCCCCTTTCCACTGTATAACAAACTCTAGGAGAACAAGGTCATTTCCACCTGAGGATCCCACCTCTTCTACCCCATTAACTAGGTCAGGTTGGTTCAGATCAAGTCCAAAATAGCTGATCCCCTTGTCACCTTTTTCACCTTCTGGACAATGAAATTGTTAGCAAAGCAAGTGGGGAATTTGTTGGATCTGATATTCTTGGTAGAATTTGACTTCCAACAAATATCAGGGTGGTTGAAATCTGTAGTTGAAATCTGTAGTAGACCTCCAAAATGACATCTCTATTTTTTCTAGTACAGCAAAATAAAACAAAATAAAGCAAAATAAATATGATTTGATAGGCATCACTGAGACCTGGTGGGATGAATCTCACGATTGGAATGTAGGAATAGAGGGGTATAGCCTATTTTGTAGAAATAGACCAAATAAGAAAGGAGGAGGAGTAGCCTTATATGTCAAGGATGTTTTCACCTGTGAAGAGATCCATGACTTGAACACCGGAAGCCAGGTCGAGAGCATCTGGGTAAGAATTAAGGGAGCGAGAAACAATAGGGATATTATAGTGGGGGTTTACTACAGACCTCCAAGCCAGACTGAGGACCTCGATGGCGTTTTCATAGACCAAATGACTGCACATTCAAAAAGGAGAGATACAGTAATAATGGGAGATTTCAACTACCCGGATATATGTTGGCAGTAAAACTCTGCAAAGGCGGGAAGGTCCAGCAAGTTTCTTGCTCGTCTTGCAGACAATTTCATGGTCCAGAAGGTGGAAGAGGCGACAAGGGGATCAAATATTCTGGATCTGATCCTGACCAACAGGGAAGACCTTGTTAATGACGTAGAGCTGGTTGGATCTTTAGGAGAGAGTGACCATCCCCTATTAGAATTTGGCATTCAGTGGGGAAGAGAAGGCAAGTGTAGCCAGGCATTCGTCTTAGATTTTAAAAAAGCAGACTTCTGTAAACTGAAGGAGCTGCTGGCTGAAATCCCGTGGTCAAGAATAGTCAATGAGAAAGGAGTTCAGGATGCATGGGAGTTCTTTAAAAGGGAGGTACTGAAGGCACAGGCTAAAACTGTGCCATTAAGGAGGAAAAATGGAAGGCATCTGAACAAACCGGAATGGTTGACTAAAGAGCTCTCAGCTGAGCTAAGTATTAAGAAAAACATGTACAGGAAATGGAAGAAGGGGGAAATCACCAAAGAAGATTATAAGCAAGTAGCCAGGAGATGTAGGGAGAAGGTCAGAAGGGCTAAAGCACAGAACGAACTTAGGCTGGCCAGAGACATTAAAAACAATAAAAAGGGCTTTTTTAAATACGTCCGCAGCAAAAGGAAAAAGAAGGAGACGATAGGGTCACTGCGCAGGGAAGATGGTGAATTAATAACAGGAGGAAGAAAAAGGCAGAACTCCTCAACACCTTCTTCGCCTCAGTTTTTTCCCAAAAGGATAAAAACACTCAACCTGGCGGTTGGGGAGCAGGTGAGGAAGTGGGGGAAATGCAGCACAGAATAGATAGAGAGGTAGTACAGGAATACCTGGCCACACTGGATGAATTCAAGTCTCCAGGGCCAGATGAATTGCATCCTAGGATTTTAAAAGAACTAGCAGAGGTCATTGCGGAACCTCTTGCTATAATCTTTGAAAACTCTTGGCGGACTGGAGAAGTTCCGGCAGACTGGAGGAGGGCAAATGTTGTCCCCATCTTCAAGAAGGGAAAAAAAGAGGACCCAAATAATCATCGCCCAGTCAGCCTGACATCAGTACCTGGAAAGATCCTGGAGCAGATCATCAAACAGTCAGTTTCTAATCACTTAGAAAACAATGCCGTAATTACGAAAAGTCAACATGGATTTCTCAAAAATAGGTCATGCCAGACTAATCTTATCTCTTTTTATGATAGAGTTACTTGCTTGATAGATGAAGGGAATGCTGTGGACATAGTATATCTTGATTTCAGTAAGGCCTTTGACAAAGTTCCCCATGACATTCTTGCAAAGAAGCTAGTAAGATGTGGACTGGACAGGGCTACTGTCAGGTGGATTTGTAACTGGTTGACTGACCGTACCCAAAGGGTGGTCACCAATGGCAGATTCTCATCCTGGAGAGAAGTGACTAGTGGGATGCCACAGGGTTCTGTCCTGGGCCCGGTGCTGTTCAATATCTTCATTAATGACTTGGATGAAGGAATAGAGGGCACACTGATCAAATTTGCAGATGACACCAAATTGGGAGGGGTTGCTAATACGCCTGATGACAGGATCAAAATTCAAAAGGACCTGGACAGATTGGAGAGCTGGGCCAAGGCTAACAAAATGAATTTCAACAGAGAGAAATGTAAGGTCCTACACTTAGGCAGAAAAAATGGTATGCAGAAATATAGGATGGGGGACACGTGGCTGGCTAACAGTACATGTGAAAGGGATTTAGGAGTCTTCATAGACCACAAGCTGAACATGAGTCAGCAGTGTGATGCGGCAGCCAAGAAAGCCAACGCAATTCTTGGTTGCATCAATAGGAGTATGGTGTCTAGATCGAGGGAGGTATTGGTACCACTTTATTCTGCATTGGTTAGACCTCATCTTGAATACTGTGTCCAGTTCTGGGCACCCCAATTCAAGAAGGATATGGATAAGCTGGAGCAGGTCCAGAGGAGGGCAACCAAAATGGTGAGGGGCCTGGAAGCCATGCCCTATGAGGACAGACTTAGAGAGCTGGGTATGTTTAGTCTGCAGAAGAGAAGGTTGAGAGGGGACATGATAGCCATGTTTAAATATTTGAAGGGGTGTCATGTCGAGGAGGGAATGGGCTTGTTTTCTCCTGCTCTTGAGACCAGGACAAGGAGCAATGGATGCAAGCTGCAGGAGGGGAGATTCCGCCTGAACCTCAGGAGGAATTTCCTGACAGTCAGGGCTGTCCGACAGTGGAATGTGCTGCCACAGAGTGTGGTGGAGTCTCCTTCTTTGGAGGTTTTTAAGCGGAGGCTGGATGGCCACTTGTCGGGAGTGCTTTGAGGGTTTTCCTGCATGGCAGGGGGTTGGACTGGATGGCCCTTGTGGTCTCTTCCAACTCTACATTTCTATGATTCTATGATTCTCTCCCCTTTAATTTTTACCTAGATGCTCTCAAACTTGCTTCTGGGATTTAAATCATGGATCCCTTCATAGGTGTAAACATCCTTCATATATAATACTCCTCCTCCTCCCTTTCTGTTTTGTCTGTTTCACTGAAATAGATGGCACCCCTCCTATTATAACACCTATAGTCAGGCTGTTGTACTATTTGCTCAGTTCTCTCAATAACATTCAGGTTATTATCTCCAGCTCTTGATGAACTCCTGCCCTCAAAAATACTGTCACTTTCCCCCACAGAACTCAGTTTAAAGCCATTCTGATCAGGTTTCTGAGCCTCCTTGCCAGTAGTCCATCTTCATGAAACTGCAGAACATGATCCAAGAAGCCAAATCATTCCCAGTGGCATCATCTGCAGAGCCAGTTGTTCACCTCCACTATTGTTCTCTCCCTTCCTGGGCTGGGAGATTAGATAAAATGATAACCTGTGCATCAAGTTCCTTCAGCTTCCTACCCAGAACTTCATAATCCCTTGTAATATGCCTTGCCCAGGTCATTGATTCCTATGTTGACCAAACAGAAGGAGGGTCAGTGGGCTTCACAAGTCTTGTCAGCCTCTCTGTAACATCATAGATTTTTACTTCAGGTAGACAGCACACCTCTCGAATCATGTTGTCAGGTTACAAACCACTTCTTCTGTTTCGCTCAGCCGGGAGTCCCCTACCATCACCACCCATCTCTTCTGAGGACTGGCAAGGGGCATTCAATGTGCTGAATTTTCCAAGGACACCTGCATGTTCTGTGAGGACTGACACTCCTGCACTTGTTGCTGTTCCTTATGATCTCTGATAAGAGAAAGAAGTTTAGATTCTGTGGCTCCAAACTCACTGAATGATCCCTGGTCTTTCTACTTCTGTGTGCCACATTCCTCCACTCTTTCTTTTCCTGAAAATTTGAGCTGGAACCTCTTTCAAAAGAATAAGCTGAGTACTCTGTATATTCCATGGTGTTTCCAATGTAACTCCAGAAGTTGATCTCTCTGTTTTCTAAATGAGAACTGAATCATCACATCTCCTGGTATTTTCATCCTTTGGGTGTAGGTTGAGTTCCGGTGATAGGTAACAATTAGGTTATGTTCTATTTTATTTTCATCTTCTTCCATAAATTTAGCTAATTTTTCTATTATTTTTGTCTGCAAATCCTCATGTTTTTCCTCAGGTAATGCATGAATCCATATAAAATGTTCTTTATCTCTTAGCTCCATAAATGCCATCATATCCTAATGTTTTTCAGATTTTCAAATTTTTCAAATTTTTGATGAGTTCTTGTCTCCATCTGTGTAGCTCTAACTCCTAAGTCTTGATTTTTCTGTGTCAATGTCATTATGACTTTTTTGATTTCCCCAGTCACATAAATTAGCTCTCCTTTAACATGCTCTGATACTTTATCCACTTTTCCAGTGACCGTTGCTATTTGCTCTGTGACTCTGTCCATTTTTCCAGTAAGTTCTGTAAATCTCTGTTCATTGGCTGATGTTACCTGCCTAAATTCTGTGAGGAATCTAGCAAAATAGTCAGGGACGTTCTTCCATAGTGTCTTTCCTGGTCAACATTCTTTTTGGATCTGTGGCCATAATAGGCTTGTAAATAAACTTTTAGATATATTTTGTAAATATAAGGAAATGTGTGTGTGTGTGTGTGTGTGTGTGTGTAGTCCTCTTGTATTAAACTTTCAAAATCATTACAAGAGAGTCATCTAGTGTTCAGTATATAGGTCCAGGTTCTATTTTATGTCTATTTATTTTTCAACTTAGGCACTAAAAAAAAAATTAATGTTTTCAATATAAATGTTCCAAAACATAGATAAGAATTCTCATTCTCCCAAACAGTTCAAAAGTTAGCAAAAAACCAAACAAAACACTGAGTAACAAAGTCTTTGAAGCAAAGCAGCCTTAGCCAAGTGGAAACAATGACACACCAAAACACTGAAAGTTACAAGGTAGCAAAGCCTTTTCAAAACATTTCAAATCTTTTTAATCTTTATAAAGTAGACCAGAGAGCATAAAGTACACATAAAATATTCTGAGCAGAGTCCAAATGTTAAATTTCAATGTAGTAAAAGTAATAATCCAAAAATAATAATCCAGTTCTAACATAATAATCTAATATAGTAATCCAAGTCCAAGTCTAAAATTCACCAGTTAAAAATATAAAAAATAGAGACATACAAGCAGACTAAGGCAAGAAGAAAAAAAAGTTAGTCTTTTTAAAAAAAAAATAATCCAAGATCCAAAGTCAAAAACATTCCAGCCAAAAAGCCAAAAGAAAAAAGATTTCAAAAGTCAGATTTTAAAAATTAAATCCACCAAGATCCCAAGTCCATCAAAATTCAAAGTCTAATGGGGTGAACAGAAAATTTTAAAAACATATAGATCTGTTTAACTTGCAGTAAAATAGTATAAAATACAAACATTATAAGGCATTCCAAGCACACTAGTCCAAACGAAATAAAAAGAGTACCATCTCTTTAAATTGTCAGCTCATAAGAAATTAAAGCTTTTTAAGGTAACATTCCAAGCTGCAGCAACCGAGGCATCTTGCATTTCCTTAGTATAAAAATTAATAACAAAGAGATTATCGCAAGAGGCCAAGTCAAAGATAATTTAATGCTCGTATGATTGGAAGACAGCTTTTCACCTCCCTCAACTCCATTGAAGCTTGCTGACTGTTTCCTTAGCCCAGGGTTCCACTATGGTTGCTCTGTTCCTAAGTGGAGATCCATGGATCCCTGATCTCAGTTGGTCTAGAGATCTTCAAGCTCCCTGTAGAACAGGGACCTTCTTTACTTTACAGGAGGATCCCTTACTTTCAAGAAATCTAGTTGGGAGACCAATGGCTCTGTACTCAAATTTCCCATGTCAATCTATTGAAGGAGTGGAAGGAGCAGGAATTTATGTTTGCTAATGCTGGGGAAAAGGATTTGGGGCCTGAGATAGGTGACGTAGTGACAATACCTCCTCTGTCCTAAGAGAAGCATTTGATGCCAACCCAGGTTACCCAGGTAATAGCTTTGGAAAAGGCTTACCTAGATGTCTTTTCCACTGGTCCTTGCCCATCATAGCATAATCACTGACCCAGGAGTAGCAATACACAGTTCTGGTGGGTGGTGGCCCCAACAGTTGAAGGATGTAATAAATCAGTGGTTCTCAACCTGTGGGTCCCCAGATGTTCGTGGACTTCAGCTCCCAGAAACCCTGAACATTGACCATAGTGGCTGGGGCTTCTGGGAGCTGAAGTCCACGAACATCTGGGGACCCACAGGTTGAGAACCACTGTAATAAATGAAGATGCAGAGGCCATGTTAAAGTTGGGAGTCATTGAGGAGTCCTACAGTCCCTGGAGAAGTCAGTCAATGCTGGTCCCAAAGCCTGATGGCAGTGTATGCTTTTGCATAGACTTTTGCAGTGTTAACAAGGTATCCAAATTTAATGTGTACCCCATGACAAGGGTAGATAAATTATTTAAAAAGTTGGGAGCTGTTCATTAGATCTCACCAAGGGGTAGTGGCAGATTCCCTTCATGCCTGGGTCTCAAGAAAAAGCTGCCTTTGCCACCCTGAGAGGGCTCTGTCACTTCACTTTTATGCTCTTTGGTTTGTATGAGGCTGCTGCCACCTTTCAAAGATTAATGAATACTGTTACTGCAGTCTAGGCCTACTTGGAGATAGCACCCAATATCACTTTGATATCAAACAATTCGGCTTTCCCCTGCCACCCTGCTCCACATGTTTGCGGGGCCACCGGACAAGCATGCAAACAGGCATGGCTGAATTGCTGGACATTCCATTCTCCACCCAGGCAGGCCAGACACAGCTGGTTCGTTGCTTCAGGGACCTCTCCGGCAAACACCTCATTACATATGTGCGATACTAACAAAGGCTTCCTGCCCTGAGCAGGCTACTGGACAAAGGTTGTGCTGTCCACTGGTAAGTGCTGCACATTTGCATACTGGCCACACTATTGTTAATTCGGCTCTGATTCCATCATGCAAAGTTGTGATTTTTCCGAGACATTGTCTCGCACCCAAAACTCATTGTTTTCCCCGAGTAAGGCATAGCCTGCAGTCCCAATTCACCCTATAAAAACCCCTCAGATTGCTCCTGAGTTTCATCCCGTCTTGCTGCTGCATTGCTTGGCAAGCTCCCCTCAGCTAATCGAGCTGAGCTTCTTCTCTGCACCCCCGGCTTCTCTCCCAAGGTCCAGGATGACGAGACAGGTGTCGTATCACCCATTTTTCCCTGAAAGTCTCTATCCTTAATTCAACCTCTAATCTCTTAGTTAGCTGTGTGACTGTGGTGTTTTTTTATTTGTTAGCATTCAATAAAACATCATTTGATTACTTTAAACCCATCTGGCTGCTTGACTGACCTGACCCCGTAGACACAGGGTTGCAAGATCCCGCTAAGTTACCCTGCCTCTCACTAGCTTAAGTGAGTGCTCCAGCTAATTTTCCCCAACATTGTGTTTTATAGTTTGGTTATTTAGGTGTCCCTACCAGGACCCCCAGTAAACAGGGTAACATTGTGCTTAGGCCCGTACAGGACTATGCCTATATTATCTAATCATAGGGGGTGTATTGACTGGTTCTTGGTAGCAGGAGAAATAACTTGAGGTTTTCCCCTATCTACCTTAGACCCATCCCAGCTCTTCCAGTAAGGGGGCCTCTTGGGGTTCATCCCAAGATTATGCCTGGATCGAGCATGCTTGCCACTAGCTTGTAAACTCCTAGCATGATTCTAAAAGGAATCAAGGAATTACCAACTACGGGTCTAAAGGGTTGATATGCCCGATACTCCTGATCCTCATGAGGGACAGGGATATTATTTGGATAGGTAACATATGCGGGTATGGCTTTACTATCATTTGAATCCTTATAAGAAAAGGCCTTACCAGTAAAAATCCGTTTAGGCTTTCCAGAGACAGAATGTCTGGTATCTTTTCTATACGAAGTGGCTTGTTTGTGTGAGTAGGTATGAGTAAGGTGTTGGCCTGAGTTATACCTACCCCACTGAAACGAGATGTTATTATTTCTAAATTCTGGAATTAAAGCCCAAAAGGTTTTACAGTGACCCAAAGATGAGAAGGATAATTCAATAACACTTCTGATTCCCTTTTGCCCCCTAGGATATAAAAACAAACAGGATAATCCTCCTAATTCCTCCTCAGGGGTTCCAGCTATTACCAAGATTTCATGTAACACATCTGTATTTTCTTTCCATGAGCCATCTGCTCATTTTAGCAGTCAATTAAAAATAGACACACAGAAATCAAAATTGGACTGAAAGATCTCACTAATGGTAGTCCTAATTTGGTCCAAATCTTCCTCTGTTTGGTTTTTTTTCCACCCTTGAGTCCCCAAGTTCAACTTCCAAGCCATCTGATTCCTTAGCAGTATTTCCCTCTACGGGTTCAGTAGCTAGATCCTCTTGCCACTCATCTATTATGATCAGGTTGGGATCAGACAGAGTAAGATGAAAGATTTCAGATATGTCGTCCTTCTGTACTCCAGTTGATAATTTATTTAAAGGAGCCATGATCTGGTTTTCCCAATCCTGCAGAAGGTCATCCAAAGAGCCCTCAAAATCGCACTGTAAAACCTTTTGGGCTTTAATTCCAAAATTTAGAAATAATAACATCTCGTTTCAGTGGGGTAGGTATTTCTCTTAAGAGAAATTTCGGCCTGCAGGTCAGTGGAAGTAAAGTTTTTATCAGGTTCATGGTTAGATTGTGTTGTAGCAGGAACTGCTATTAAAATCCCTGCTTCAATTAGACCCATTAGGACCTGAATGTTGGCTTTAAGACCAGAGATTTCCTTTCTTAGGTCATCCATGGATTGAAAGATTTTCTCATTACATTCTGCAGTAAGGAGGCATTGGTCCCGTAAACATACATACACTTCTGCAAGAAGTTCCTGACCTACTTTATCTGTATCCTTAGCCGAAGGCTGGGCTTGTACTGAGTTTGAACTAGGCCATGGGATGTTATGAGCAGAAGGAACAAAATAAGAATTTTCACAAGAGAGTTCTGAATATAAAGACCGATTGCCCACCTGTTCCTGTTCTGGGTCGCATAGCACTGCTGAGAATTCCAAAAGGTCTTTATCAAAGAATCATAGAATCATAGAAATGTAGAGTTGGAAGAGACCACATGGGCCATCCAGTCCAACCCCCTGCTATGCAGAAACACTCTCAAATCACTCCCGACAGATGGCCATCCACCCTCTGCTTAAAAACCTCCAAAGAAGGAGACTCCACTACACTCTGAGGCAGCATATTCCACTGCCAGACAGCCCTGACTGTCAGGAAATTCTTCCTGAGGTTATCCTCCGAAAGAATAGAATTCAGAGCTTCTGTTGCACAAAAAGCAGAGGTGGATCTATCCTTGCATTTGGTCTTCTCCATAAATGTTTCTCTATTTCCCCTTTGCTGGCAGAAGTCCAAAATAGTCGTTTGTGTGGATGAAGAGGTGTATTCTGTAACTCTCCCCTGCCTTCTCTGAGCTCTGGTTGCAACCATGATCTCTTGCCTTCTCTGGGGAGCTCTGAATGCAATTCTCTTTCCGCCGAGCTTATTCCAACAGGTCTAGTAATGAGGTAAATCACAACACCAAATTTTGTCCTAAAACAGTTCTCTTTCGCTTTTATATCATCCAATTAAGAAGTTTTGAATTCTTGTATATTTCCTGGGATTCCAGCCAGCTAGGTTGGCTAATCAGTAAATTTGCAGAAGGCCTGATACATTTAGCAAGCTAAATTAAGGCTCATGTCAAAGGAAGGTTAGCAAATTAAAACCTCAATCAAAATTTAGCAATGATACAGTTTGAGGGAGTAATAAAACTAATAAAAACCTTGTTAAAAAGTGAAAACACTGGAGCTCTGAATATAGCGTCCTACCGGAGTGCCGTCATCTTAGCCTCTCCTACAGGACTATGCAGCAGCCTGCATTGATGACATCATTATTTTCAGCCCATTATGAGAATCCCACTTGGGTAATTTACAACTACAAGTTCTAGAAGCCCTCAGACAAGTAGGGCTCACAGACAGCAACTCACAAAATCTCCCACCCAGCTTAACCACTAGCTATGCTGGCTAGAGTATTCTGGGAACTATACTTGAAAAAGTAACATTTCTAAGTTCTGTTTCTTTCTTTCATTCTCATATCCTCCAACTGTACCAGTTTGGCAGGGACAGTTAACAATTCTCTGCAATCCCACTTTCTTAAATGCTTTTAAAATGCTCCAGTGTATCTTTCCTCCTCCCACTTTTTCCTTCATCTTTAGCTTGCTTTAATTGCTGCAAAATGATTTCAGAGAGCAAAATTAGTTCGCACTCAACTCAGCAAGAGGGAGAGAGAGAGCAAAGTAAACTCAGTACTCAGTAAACTCAGGAGAAAACAAAACTTCTGCAGCTTCTCTTAGCTTGGGAATAGAACATCATTTCCTATGTTACTCCAAATTGCTTTTTGAGGTAAGGAAAAGGAATAAACACACATTTGTAAAAATAAGTGAAAAAGGAGAACCTTGTCTGTTAAAGGGGGCTGTCCTTGAGGAGATCACCTTTGAATTATAGCACCCTCCCAAAATGGTGCACAAGGTGTCTCTCAATTTCTTTTTGTCACAGACACAAAGATTCCCCTCATACATTTCTAATTGCCCTAAAATAGGATCAGTATTTCAGAGAAGCATTCTTGATTTGAAATTTTTCTCCTCCCTTCAGTTCTGAATTTTGTTTTTAATATTTGCATAAAACACATATTTTAAGCCTTAGTTTACTTCTTTCCTCTGACCCTTCCTTTTGATTTTTAAATCTTCTCTATGTGCCAAGGGTGAATCATGCCACAGGAAATAAAATTTAACTTGCAGAGGTCAACTGAGAGAGTTTACTATCTAATTACTTTAAGGAAGGTTTTTCTCCCTGTGGAGCAATGTTCCATTTACATTGTCAATGCAATCAGACATATGGCTCCTGAGATGTAGGTCCAAACAAGTTCAGGGTAACTTACTCTAAGGTATAGGATTGCAGCCTGAGACATTTTTAAAGGCCATTGGATTTCATGTGTGTGTTTTTAATGGCAGTCATGCTTTTTCCAACTACATCTTTATTAAGTAATTTCATTTATCTCCAGGAGCTGGTTCTTCATTCCATTTTTATTCTAAGAACAACCCAGTAGGTTAGTCTGAGAAGCTATGATTGGATAAAGGTGACTACATGAATATTTTGTTATGGGGAAGGTGGGTTTTAACCTGATCTATCATGTTTATTGGTGGTCATAAAGATCATACAGTGGATCTGAGAGCAAGCTATAATTTTGAGAAGGTCTAGATTTTTTTTCTTTTGGTTTTATATTAAAGTATTATATAGTATTTATTCCACACATGCACAGAGAGACACAGTATTGATTTACTGATTTGGCTTCCCCCTACTTCCTAAACTGCATAAATTCCAGAGTTTCTGTGCTTAAAATAGTTTTGTGTGTCCTCCCTCATTAATAACTTTTGCCCTCTTTTTGCCATGCCACACCCTTTTGATCACATTCTGGTGTTGCTCAGATACACACGTCCCAGTTTTCATGTGTGAAATGTTGAAAGGCATGCACTCTGTCTATTTTGTAGGTAAGATGGGTGAATGTTAACCAGTTGCCACCAAGAGCTTGTTGATTTTGTTTTTATTTATTAGTTTGCTTATTTCATGCCATGCTAATAAAACAAAGAGTTTGCTGGTTGGTTTTCTGTTTTGTCCATTATGTTTTAGCTTGGCTCCTATGGTGAGAACAGACAACATTCACACTGAGCTAAATCCAAGTTGAACTCCCAAGCATGTACCAGATTGAGGACTAGAAATCCCCAACGACATGAGGTTAAACAGATACAGAAAGTACATCCTCTGTTCTCTGATATTCTCTTTCCCCTCTAGGCCTTTACATATCTGAATACAGCGGAGAGCATGCTGAAATCCTCAGAATTCAAGCAGAAAACTGTCAGTCAGTTTGAGGAGTCAGTTTTGTACAGCCTGAAGGGAGAGGTAATAAAACTTTGCTGGAATTACCTCACTGTGCATGGTAATAGCTATCAATATATTGGCCGCTATTCTTCTTTCAAATATTTGTATAGAATGGTGCAATATTCTGTCAGCTTGCATACTGCGGTACAGGTTGAGATGTAGATTTGCGCTTAACATATTCTTTAACATGGAAAATGCAGTTTGAAATTATTCAAACACCAAACCTAGGGACAACTTTTGTTCATCTTGATTTTCCACAGGAGAATGGTGGGCAATGGCCATCCTCCTATCGATGATCCAAAGGGCAAGGTCTGTAGCCCTCAGATTCCAAATCTCTGTCCCTGAAGCTTTTTTCTGTCCTCAAAAGATCAAATGGAGGTTTTCTTTTCTGTGGTGGGAAAAAAGACCTGCAAGTGGGATTGAAAGTGTTGTCCCTATCTTTGAATTTCACCCCCAAATCTTCTTTGTTTGAATGGTGATGTTAATTTCTTAATTTGGGGGTGGGGGAAAAAGCATTTGCACCTTCATACTCAGTGAGGTGGGAAGAAAGGCTTTGCAGACAGCTATACCTGCAGATTCTTCACCACTGTTTAGGTGGTACAGAACTGGGCAGCAGCCTACCCAAGGAAGACTCTGCTTCTTGTACCAGTTCTTTGATAAAAACTAGAGAATGACTCTTGATTCTGCAAATAGCTTTCAAAGCTTTACAATTTACTGATGACGTTATAGGAATGATACATAGAAGCCCCATTCTTTTGTCTTCCTTGCTAAATATCTAAAAAGACATCCAGTAAAACAAATGAAGAAAGTATTGTCTTAGCTCATTTTGGGGGCCGGGCACTCAGTGTATGTCCAGCTTGACCCAATGCATAGTGGTTCCTTGTGCCCATTGTGGGCTGTTGGAGATGCAGCCCCTTGACTTGAGGAAATGGAATAAAATCACATATCACAGAAAGAGAGTGGGAGGGAGGGAGAGAGAACGTGATGGCAACATTCTATTCTTTCATACACAACACCAACAAAGGCAGACATACAATTTACATTGACAACACTGGGAGGTACAGACAGATTGCAGCCTCTATTAGGCCCTTTCCGCACCTTACCTGTCTCTGGCGGCATCCCAGCATTGTCCTGGCCACAGCTTTGCTGGGATGAGTGTGTGGACTTGAATGCTCTCCTCCACACCAGCTGGCACCCTGCCAAAGGAAGCATGATGGACACACTTCTTCATTTCGCAGCACAGCTGAGCACTTTTCCAGGCTGCGCTGGATCAGGAAGTGCCTCCCTCATGCTTCCAGCACTTCAGCAGGCCAGGTAAGTACAGAATGGCCATGCAGTCGTGGATCATTGACAGGGAAAACTCATCGTTTAATATGTGATTATACTGCCTGGCAATGGGAGGATGAGATCACAATGGTGTCATGTGGAAGCATCATTGTGGTCCCACTACTCTCCCACCCCCATGCCAGAAAGGGCCTTATTCTTTCATGGAATTGGTAGAAGATCCCCAATATTCCTGGATCCCTCTTTGTCTACTTCTGAGGGGAAAGCAACATCTCATTCCTCTTCAGAGTGGCTTCTGCTGCCACCTCCCTCATGCTAACCTGGAGCATATTTAGTCCCAGTAATTGGCCTGGCATTTGGGTTGGTTTAGACATTGATCTCAGTGGGAGGTAGAGATGAGAAGACAGAGCAAGTTATAAGTAGTCAGCTCATGGGCATGACAGTGATTAAAGAGAGATTCTTTGCTAAAGGATGAAAAATTTCAAAAGCACTATAAATGCTTTTGAAGAAACATTTCTGTAAGTCTATGCATAGGTTTCCCTGGCTGGTGATTATTTCTGTCTGCTTCTGGATACTATAAGTAATCATTATGTCGAACCCTACACAGTATCTGCATGTACCAGAACAGATTTGATGTCCAACAGATTCTGTTTGGCTTTCTCCAGCAGAGAACACCAAAAAAAAAAAAAAAAAAGGCAGCAAAAGATCCATATCACAATGAAAAAGTCCTCACCATAAATTACTGTATTGTTATATCCCTTATATTCCATAGGTCTCTTACAATATGGGTCAAATTACTTTGGCAAAAAAAATGCTGAAGAAGGCTTTGAGTTTATTGAAGCGGAGTTTCCCAATGACTGTTGTGGGAGCGTTTTTCATGTCTATGGTAGAAACCTCAAAACATTTGTCTCATCAGAAGAAGCAGACCTTTTGGCAAATGTCCAGTGGGTAAGATTCTTTAGAAAATGGGGGAGAGGTTACGTTGTCACAGAATTGCAAGGGATTTCATGTACCACCCTTTAGATCTCAAGAACTCCATAGGTAGGTGTGACAAACCAGATGGGAGGGGGTCTTGACAACAGAGCCTCCTTGGCAACTGAGAGTGTTTAAGCTGATTGGATGGTGAAATGGAACCTTGGATAGCCCAGGAGAGAGGCTGGTAGAAAGAAGAAAATAGCGGATTTTAACTGTCTGGTGTGTGTTTGAAGAGTGTGATTTCTGGTGTGTTTAGGAGAGGTTGGAAATTGAAGAGCTCTGTGGGAGAGAGAACTGAGAAATTGGGTGTACGAGAGATAGTGGATGAATTGACAGAGAGAGAGAGAGAAGAATGGTGTGCTGTTTATAAACATTTAGATACAAAACAAATTTAAAGCAACAGTGTTACAATAAATGTTTGAAGTTCTGTGTTCCTTAAAACAGTGTCACAGAATCTTATTTTGAATCCTGGAATATATACACTACCAATAATATCCTCTTCACCTTAGTGCCAACAGTACTACAGTCTTGGAAAATATAAACCACTGCGGATCCTTACATCTGGGAGAAGGGCAGATTTAGGGAAGGCAGTAAAGGGGGAGAGTCCTGAAAGGAAGAAGCCAAGGGAGGACAAGAGCGAGGAAGGGACTGCGTTCTCAGAGGGAGAACTGAGGCAGACCTGTTGGTCCTGGCCCTGGCTTGATTCAGAGATCTCCCTGGCTGTTCAGACCTGAACACAAAGAGGTGTCAGGCTGGGCAGGCCTTGAGTGCGAGATCTGGGTGTGCCTTTCACACTCAGCACTGACGGGTGGTGGGTTTTTTCCCCGTGTGTTACAGTAGGTGCTAGTCCAGCTTCTATTGCAAACAAACAAACAAAAAACAAAAACAATGAAGGGACTGAAAGATTGCAGTCCATCCTCCCCTCAGTAGGCAATGCATTCTTCTCCTGATGCTTTATTGATACCACTCAGTGTAATCTGAGCATTTGATACATCCAGGGTGCACAATCTTGGTGGTCTTGGAGGTGAATTTTTTGTCTCCAACATTCATTGCAGGCTGCACCACACCTGTAAATACTAAAAAAGGGGAAATAATCAGACATACATCTCTGGTTTTATTAAAAAAAAATATTTAAAAAATTATTAAAGGCTAATAACAATAATGTCTAAATTACAGTACATCGAAAGAATCAGTCACATAATTTATATAATGTGACATACTATATACTATACATAATCAGTATGAACATAGAGATATACAGAAACCAAACCAAACTAAAAATTGTTTCTTAAATTTTCATCTCTCAAACAAATGGATGCTTCATTATATATCGGTTACCAACAAATAAATATTAGTAAAATTGTAATTTCAGTAGAATTCCACCACTGTGTATTAATGTAAATCTGTTAACTGTAGCATAACTTATTTGTTGTTAAATTTTATCGATTCATGTAGTATTTTTAAATTTATCTTCTAAAAATTCTCTATAACACTTCTAACTTATTTCTTACATCCTTCATTTATTTTATTATTTATTTATTATTTTGTACTTCTTGAGATCTAAACTCAACTCTCAATTGCAGCTGTTGCTAATATCCTCCTGTCTGGTTTTCCAGAGAAGGGATATTATTTTCCAATTTGCTTTAAACTGTTTGAGGATGTTGTGAGATAGTAAAATTGTTAGTTTATCTAACTCCACCATATTGTATAATTGTTTTTATTTTTTATTAATATTCCACATAAACTAAAAATTACAAATATCAAGTATTGTTCACATATTACACAACCATTATCCGTATCATTCCCAGTCATCTCTTACATAACTTTGCTAATATTTTCAATGCAATACTAAATAGTTATTTCTTCCATAGATATGCTATTTGATCTTCCCCTTCTCCCCCTCCCTCTCTACCCTACCTCCTCCATATTAACAATATAATATTATGTGCCATCAATTCATCTTTTTCCCTCCCTCCTCTCTCTATATCCCTTCCCCCTCCCCCTCTGGCCTTACTTTCCTTGTTATGTGTTTTCTCCAATCTAATCTTTTTAGTTTCTTGTTCTAAACCTCCTTAATATGAAATCTCTTTTTGCCATCGTAATCTACCTTAATATTCTCTATTGTATATTCTATCCATAGTATAAGTTACTCTTTCCAATCTTCTATTCGCCTCTATACCTTGATCTTAATTTGCTTTCACCCATTTAATAATTTCATTCCATTGCTTTTCAAACTGTTGATTTGAATTTCCTTTCAACATGTTAGACAGTTTTTCCATTTTGATGATGTCCATTACTTTAATATTCCATTCTTTGTGTGGAGGCACTGTTCCTTCTTTCCAATGCTTTGCGTAGTTCAATCTTGCTGCTGTTATTAAATCTAATAATATTTTCTTTTTTGTCTTCATCTGACTATTCCTTTCAATCATGTTTAATAAATATGTTTCCGGAGTCATCTCAAATTTAAAATCAAGAATCTTGGTGATACTGTCGTGGATCTTTTTCAGTATTTTTTTGCTATGAGGCATGACTACCATATATGAAAATATGTTTTTATTGTTTTTCCATACTTCCAACATTAGCCATACCCTTTATGTGTTATCTTCATTAATTTTTGAGGGGCATTGTACCACCAATGAATTGTCTTGTAAAAGTTCTCTCTTAAACTTAAGCTTTGAGAAAATTTTATGTCTTCACTCCATGCTCTTTCCTACCTTTCTAGTTCTATATTGTGGCCAATATTCTGGGCCCACTTTACCATGAAATCCTTAATTCTTTCCTGCTCTAACTCTCTTCCTAATAGGAGTCTATATAATTTTGAAATTGATTTTTTAAATTTTTTTAATAAAATCTCATCTCATCTGTTCTCTTCTGTCTCCAAACCAGCAATGTTTTTGTCCATTTGAAACCTTTCTGTTATTTGTCAGTCTGGAAACCAATTCAATTTGAGGTTTTGATCCTTTAGTTCTTCTCTGGTCTTTAACACTGGTATTCTTTCTTCCCATTGTATTAAATCGTTGTATCTTAATGTTCCTCCTGATTTTCGTTCAGATATTCTAAAGGCTTCCTGGGGTGATGTCCACAATGGTAATCTACTATGAAATTTTTCATTAATAGTCTGCCACATTCAAGTTAAAGCTCTCCTCACATGATGATCTCTAAATTCTCTGTCTACCTCTACTTTGTTATAGCAAAAGTAGCCATGCCAACTGAATCCATTAAGCCCTTTTAATTCCAATAATTTATCATTTTTCAGTTGAGTCCAATCCTTAATCCATTTCAAGCAGCATATGAACTTTGATAGTTCTTTGTTCCAACTTATAAACAGCTTTTTGTTGTTAATTATTGGAAGATTTTGGAAAAGGAACATAATTTTTGGGAGCACTGCCATCTTTATTGTGTTTATCCAACCGAGTAATGAGAGATTAAATTTATTCCACTTTTGTAAATCTGTTTTGATTTGATTCCAGGTTTTTTGATAATTATTGTCATAAAGTTCCAAACTTTTCTTTGTAATATAAATTCCTAAATATTTCATTTTTTTATCTATACTAAAACCTGAAATCTCCTTCAGTTCTTCCTCTTCTTTTTTCCACAGGTTTATTGTCAATAATGATGATTTATCTTTATTAATCTTGCAACTGGCTATCTGGCCATATTCCTCCAATTCTCCTTGCAGTCTAGGAAGGGTGTCCTTTGGTTCTTCTAGAAGCACTACCACGTCATCAGTAAAAGCTCTTATTTTGTGTTCATTCTTCTTCATTTTTACCTCTTATCTGACTTGACTTTCTAATTTTGTTATTTAGTATTTCCAACTTCATGATGAAAAGAAGGGGCGAAAGTGGGCAGCCTTGTCTCGCTGCCTTGGATATCTCAAATTGGTTAGTTCTTTCTCCATTAATTATAAAATTTGCTTTTTGATCTCTGTAGATGATATCTATTCATTCTTTAAACATTTCTCCACATCCATATTCTTCTATACTGTTTTTCATAAACCTCCAGGAGATGTTATCAAAGGCCTTCTCTGCGTCGAGAAATGCCATTGCAAACTTTTTTCCTAGGTTTTTATCATAATACTCTATGCACTTGATAACTACCTTTATATTTTGTTTGGGGCTCCTTCCAGGTAAAAAACCTGTTTGATCTTCATGGATGTAGTCTTGAAGTATCTTTTTCAATCTTTTACTTAATATCCCTGTAAAAATTTTATAGTCAATATTCAATAGTGAAACTGGTCTGTAATTCTTAACATCTTTGCTATCTTTCCCTTCTTTGGGAATCAAAATTATATTTGAATCTCCCCAGGTACTAGATCTTCTTTGTGTTGGCACTGTTTTTATCATGTGGTGATATGGTATTACCAATTCATCTTGTATTTTCTTATAATATGTTGCTGTAAATCCGTCGGGTCCAGGGGATTTCCCCTCCTTCAATTCTTTTATTGCTTCTATGACCTCACTAATTGTAATTGAAGAGTTCAAATATTTATTATGTTCTCCTGAGATCTTAATTATTTGTTTTTTTAGATATGCCTCAATTCTGTTTTTTTGTTGAGGGGTTGTTTTCTCTTGAAATAGTTTCTCATAATATTTTACAAACATCTGCTTAATTTTCTTCTGTTCTGTGATCAAAACCTTTCCTTCTTTAATTTCTGTGATTAAGTTTCTTTCTCTTTTTTCTTTCAATCTATAGGAGAGCCACTTTCCAATCTTATTAACATGTTCGAAATGATAGCATTTCAGATACGTCAATTTCCTTTCTATTTCCTCTGTCACCAATTGAAAGATTTCTTTTTGAATTATTTTAATTTCATAATTTATTCTCTCCTTATCCAAGTTTTCCTATAATTCCTCTTGGTTTTTTTGCAACTCCAGTGACAATCTTCTAAATTTGTCCTTTTTATTTTTTTGTAAAAATTGTTGTTGCAAGAAGAAGCCTCGCATTACTGCTTTGCTTGTGTCCCAAATAATATTCATTTAACTCCTTCCTTCATGTCTTCCTGAAAAAAGAATTTTAAAGTCTCCTTTGCCTTTTTTAGGATTTCTTCGTCTTTTAAAAGGTTGTCATTTAGTCTCCAATTAAACTGTTTTTCTATCTCTTTGAAGATCAAAGATACTGGGTTATGATCCGACATTAATTTTGGGAGTATTTCTGCTTTTTTTATTTCCTTTAATTAATTCTTAGATACTAATATCATATCTATTCTTGTTAATGATTGATGAACGTCTGAGAAGAATGTGTAGTCTTTATCCATTGGATGGAGAATTCTCCAGGAATCTAATAATGTTAATTTTTCTGTCAATTCAAAAACTGTCTTTGGCAATCTCCTCTGGACTTTCTTCTTGTTTTCTTTATTGTTTGTTTATCTATTTCCGCATCTAATACTCCATTCCAAACTCCAGCAAAGATCAGATTCTCATATTCATATTCTTGGATCATATCATTTAGTTTTTGGTAAAATTCCTCTTTTTTTTCGTTGGGGGCATATATTCCCACAAATAGTGTTTTCTTCTTGTTGATCTGGATCTCTGTTCTGATTATCCTTCCCTCTTCATCTTTGAATATTTGTTTTGCTGGGATCTTTTTATGAACATATATTACTACTTCTCTTTTTTTCTTTTTGTAGAGTGCTGTAAAACTTTCTCCTAATTTTCTGTTTTTCAAATTTTTCTCATTTTTCCTATTTATATGGGTTGCCTGAAGAGATATAATTTCTGCTTTAATTTTCTCCAACTGATGGAACATCTGCCTTCTTTTATATTGTGAATTTATATCGTGAACATTCCTGGAGACTATTTTCATTCTAACTTTTTCTTATTCTTCTCTTACTCTGAGATATCTACTAACAATTCTTCCTCTTCTCCTCCCAAATCTTCTTCTTGATCAGATATAGTATCTATTTTTTCTTTCTTGTTCTTTTTCTTCTTGTTGACTACCAGATTCTTTTTTTTACTTACTATTCTTTATCACCCTTTCTTTTTTCCTTTCTTCTCTTTTGCCCATATGCTCTTCTTGCATAAATTTTTTATAAAATTCTTTTGCCTGGTCTACTGTTGTAATTTTTTGTGGTTTATCTCTAAAATAAAAGAAGATCCCTTTGGGAATCTCCCACCTGTATCTTATGTTTAATCTTTGTAGCTATCTTGTTAGGAAAGAATACTCTCTTCTCTGTCTCAGTACTGATGCTGGTATGTCTTTAAATATCTTTATCTCTTTGTCTTCTATCATCAATTTTTCCCTTTAACTCTGTTCCAGTACAAGGTCTTTGGTCTTCTCTCTAGTAAAATAAACCACTATGTCTCATGGTTATTGTTTCTTTTTAGCTATTGATGAATCCACACAAAATATTTTGTCTATTTCTAATTTAAATTTCCTCACTCTTTGTCCTAAAAATGTAGGTAACATTTCCGTTACTGTCTAATATAATTTTTCCCCTGTTTGTTCTGGAAGACTTCTTATTTTCATGCATTTGTTTCTGTACTTTAGTTCTAGCTTCAATAATGCCTCACTTTCTTTTTATTGATCTCTTCTCAAATTCTTAGTTTCTAAATCAATTTTTTGTGTCTTCTCTTGTAATAACTCTACCCTCTTATCTATAATTTTCAAATCTTGTGTTAGTTTTCTGAAATTTTGATTTACGTTTTCCATTTCTTTTTTGAAATCTTTTTCAATTCTGTTTGAATTTCTTTAAGATCTTCTTTTAATTCACTTCTTAATTTTTGGATTTCTTCCAGAAATATTCTAAAATTCGGATCTGTTATTTTACCCTCCATCGATGGTCTTTGTCCTGACGGGAGATTGATTTACAGCACCAGCACAAAATCCTCCCAGGAACCTCTGCTCTCTGCATAAAAAGTGTCCCAGAGGCAAGCATAACATAGTGGAGTTTCAGAAACAGCAAAAAGCGTATCAGCAGAGTACAACTACAGCATCAGTTCTGACCCCTCTACCCACTGGTTAGTAAACTCACAGACACAGAGTTTGTCATCCAAAATACCTGGAGGCTTTAATCTTCACTGTTGCAGTATATACATCTGTACACAGGCAGAGAATCAGCATCAGAGATTCAGCATCAGAGTTTCAGGAGCAGAGTGATGGGACGCAGAGATACGGGATGCAGAGAGTCAGAGAGAGAGTAAGCATTCCATCTCCTCTTTTATATATACCTGCTTCCATGTCATCACTCAGGGCCTTTGGCTGATGCAACCCCTTGTCATGATTTCACTATCATGACTCAGCCCTTTACTCCATGTCCCCTAGGGAATGAGTCATACTTTGCCCAGTCATTCCCCAGGTGTCCTATGACATGCTCATCAAATACATTTTCAACTGGGGTAAATGTCACTGCATTTTTAATCCACACGTCCCTGTGTTTCTGTTTGTAAAAAAAGCTGTGTTGTCTTTTTCTGCCCAGGTGCCATGTCTTCGCTAAACTCTTTATCTTATTTCCTGTTTCACTCCTTCCTCTTACTTATATTTTATTCTAATTGTTTCTTAATTCAACTAAATAAGTACTTAAATAAGTAAATCCCTGTATTTTCTCCTCCCTCTGAAGGTGTACTGTTTCCCTTTCTCTCTTCCTTCTTATATGTGTGTGTGTGCGTGTGTGTATTTTCTTTCCTCTCTTTCCTCTTCCTCTTTCTCCTCTTTCTTCTTTCTCCTTCCCTTTTTCTTTTCCTTTACCTTCTTCTTCTTATATTTTAACTTCAATCAACTCTTCAAACTCCCTGGTTATATTAATGTTCTGATTCCTAATATTTTAGTATTTCTATCATTTGAAAATATTACTGAAAAATATCCACCAAAGTTAATTTTACAGGTTTTCTAAGAATCTAATTAATCTTATATAATCAATCTACAATTTCTAATCATATATCCTCAGTTCATCAAAACATTCAATCAATTGTAGTCAAATCTAAACAGCCTTCTCTTATACCTTAATACAGTGGTTCTCAACCTGTGGGTCCCCAGATGTTCATGGACTTCAGCTCCCAGAAGCCCCAGCCACTATGGTCAATGCTCAGGGCTTCTGGGAGCTGAAGTCCACGAACATCTGGGGACCCACAGGTTGAGAACCACTGCCTTAATATATCAATACTCTATAATACTCTATAATTAAATCAATCCATTCCCTATACAATTTCTTCCTCACAAATTATATTTTCCAATCAAAGTTACTTACTCAATTAATTACTGTTAATTTTATCTTCTGTATATCACTTCCCTCTAATACTCTTAACTCCCCCTATATTCCCCTAAAACCTTACAGAATTCTTACCAATTAATTCTTATTATACTACTTATTGTTCTCTATACCTAATAGAATATATGTGTGTAAAGGATCTACATTTCCTCTTATTCTTTGTTTGTTGACAATTTTAAATTAATTATACAGTTGTAAATATGTTGATCTCTATTAGTGTCTAAGGGCCTATGTGTAAATATAAATTATATGTAAAAACTGAAATATTTATTAATATATTTAAATAGGTAGGTGTAGACACTTGAGTATATATGTATATTTGTACGAATCTATACTGTATAATTGTGTGTGTCACAATGTAGGGGAGTATTGTGGACTCCTTGCTTCACTTTTCCCACTGCCAGTGTGTGAGAAAGCAAAACTGCTTGTAGGATTTGTTTAGGCTAGCAGGATAAAGTGTTTCCCATGAGAATGCTGTATGTAATCAGGCCGTCTGGAACATGCAGCTGTGATCATATGTTATGTCTCGGAAAGCCTCATGTTATTGTACATGTATACTTAAACACGGTTTCTGAACAGGCTGTGTCTGAATTCCTTTTTTTTGTCTGCTCTGTTAGAGATGGCTCGCTTTGCTGTGACTTAATTGGCTTGATTTATTACCCGCAATAAAGACTGTTAGATTGCTGGCTGGTTTCAGATGTGAGTCTTTTCTACTGATGGCAAGAATGTCTCTGGCAGGTTTTTAACATGGTAGCAGAGGATGGTTTTGAGAGGTGTTTTTTAAAGGGTTTTTGAGCTGTTTTTACAATGGCTCAAGTGGCGCCTGGGGGCTTGCCTCTTGTTAAGCTAAACGCAACTAATTACTTGGTGTGGTCGGCTCGCATGGAAAAGTATTTGCAAGCCGAGGGGCTATGGGGTGCTTTTACAGCTCCCATGGCTCTCCAAGGGACTGCTGTGGAGATAGCAGCAGTAACGAGGCGTGCTATGTCTATCCTCTTCCTTGCTGTGGAAGATGACCAGCTCACATATAATAGGGATCTTGCCACCCCTCGAGAAGGCTGGGTGAAACTGAGGCAGTTGTATCTGAGTCAAACGGCTGCTGCCAAGTATGCACTCTGTGCGTGCCTCTATAATACAAAGTTGGCCCCCGGTGTCCCAATGAGGCAGCATTTGGCAGAGTTTTCAGAGCTGTTTTCGTCACTTCGGGAGAGAGGCAAAGTGTTGCCTGAAGGTGATAAGGTATTTTGCATCTTGAATTCCCTCGATAGTTCCTGGAATCTAGTCGTGTCCTCGCTTCAATCCATGGCAGAGAGAGAGTTAACCATCTCCTTGGTTTCTGCTTGTCTGCTGGAAGAAGAGGAAAAGCGCATGAGGAATGCAGCGACTCCCACTCAGACGGCTCCAGCTGCAGAGGCCTGTGCCGGGAGGAAAAGTTCTCCGGCTGCTGAAGCGAGGCAGGAGGGGCTGGTGAGAGCGGAGGTGCTTTCGCTGTGGGTCTGCTTCTCATCTTAAGCGTGATTGCCCGCTCCTGAAGCAAGGGGAGCAAAGCTTCACAGGCGCTGGTTCCAGGGGCCGTGGCAGAGGCAGAGGAGGTCGAGCCAGAGGGCGTCTGAGAGTTGCTGTTGCCATGGGAGATGCTGTTCTGGACACTGTGTTGGGCTCTGAGGAGGCAGGTGATTCCGTTTGGCTTCTTGACAGTGGCTGTTCCCAGCATCTGGTCAACTCTGAAGATTTATTTGACTGTTTGGATTCTGCCAGTGTTTCCACCGTGACATTAGCAGATGGGACAAAGGCTAAAGTTTGTGGCAAAGGTGTAGCTTTTGTCCCTGCACTTGACATGGGTTTGAAAAATGTTTTGTTTGTTCCCTCTCTTGATTTCTGTTTGCTTTCTGTGGGGCAGCTGACAGAGTCTGGGTTCAAGGTTGAGTTCTATGGGAAGCAAGGTAAAATCCTCAAAGATGGTGTGGTATGTGCTGTGGCTACACGAGAAGGGAGGCTGTTCTTTCTTGAGCCACGACACACTGTGTGTAATGTGTATGGTAATGTCCCACAACATAATGAGTGCCTTCATCTCCTCCACCGGCACATGGCACATGCAAGCTTTCCTGTGTTAAGGAAGCTTGCTGGTTGCTGTAAAGGGTGTACTTTGAAGCCTTGTAGTGTTTTTCTTGACTGTGCAATTTGCAAGCAAGCCAAATCCAAACAGCTCCCAGCACCAAGGGTTAGTTCTCGTGTGCCAACCGCCCCATTCTAGTTGGTACACTGTGACATTGTAGGTCCTTTGAGTAAACCCTCCCTAGGTGGGGCTCGATATTTCGTCATCCTCGTAGACGATTTTAGCAGGTACGTTTTCTGCTATTTGTTGAAACAAAAGTCTGATGTGTGTTAACGTCTCAGAACTGGTGTTCCTTGGTTGAAAGGCAGTTTGGTTATTCCCTGCAAAAGCTGCAAACCGACAGAGGAATGGAATTCCTGTTGGAGAACATGCAACAATGGTTCAAAAAGCAAGGGATCATTCACAGAACAACTGCCAGCTATTCTTCTCATCAAAATGGAGTGGCTGAGCGGAATGCAGGGGTTCTGCAGACTCTAATGCACAGTTTGCTACTTGATGCAGATCTGCCTCTGAGTTTTTGGGGTGAGGCAGTTCTGACTGCCTGTTACATACACAACAGGCTGTGGAGTTCTGTGGTTAATGCAACTCCCTATGAATGTCTGTTTGGTAAACAGCCTTCCATTGCACACCTTAGAGTGTTTGGGAGTTTTGCTTGGGTGCACATCCCGGAGGGGCAAAGAAGAAAGGGGGAGCCAAAAGCCCAGCGTATGCGTTTTGTTGGCTATGAGCCCAACCGCAAAGGGTATCGTTTTCATGCTGGTGGCAATTCCTGTGTTGTGTCTAGAAATGCCTCTTTTGAGGAACACGCAAATTGGGCGCGTGTTCAGGCAGCTTCTGAAGTTTTTCTCCCTATGATTGGTCTGCCAGCTTCTCAGCCAGTGCAGCCTTCAGCCTCCGCTCCCAGTTCCTCAAGAGTTAAAACAGAAGAGGAGGGAGGCACGCAGAGGAGAAGAGCTGTAAGTGATGTGCAGGAGCCTCGCACAGAGGAGAGAAAACGCGAGTACTCAGTGAAGAGGTCTCGCAGTGCTGAGGAAAGGGATGAGCCTTTGCAGAGTCGTCCCACCCCCGGCCGGTCACAAAGAAAAACGAAAGGCATTCCACCTAAATGTTTTTCCCCTGAGTCTCTAGCAGTTCGTGTGTGTGCTGTAAACTGTGAGCCTCAGTGCTTTGCTGATGTTGAGAAAATGCCTGAGCAACAGGCAGAACCCTGGTGGGATGCAATGCAGAGTGAAATGGATTCCATTGTTCAGCATAATGTGTATTCTCTTTGTAATTTGCCCAAGGGTGTGAAGCCAATTGACAGCAAATGGGTCTACAAGTTAAAACCCACTGCAGATGGGCAGGTGAAACATAAAGCACGCCTAGTGGCACGCGGGTTCTTACAAGACATCAGTGATCTGGATCAGATCTACTCCCCGACTGTGAAAGCACAGTCCATCAGGTTGGTGTTTTCCATAGCAGCTCAGAGAAAACCTGTCATCACACACTTTGATATTACCACTGCCTATCTCAATGCTGACTTGGAGGAAGATGTGTATATGCTCCAGCCTGATGGATTTGTAGTAGAAGGGAGAGAAAATCAAGTATGGCATTTGAAAAAATCGCTTTATGGGTTACAGCAATCAGCCAGGTGTTGGAATATGTGTTTACACAATGCCCTGCAAGGGTGTGGGTTCAAACAAAGTCTTGCTGATCCCTGTGTATATGTTTGGGGGAAAGGGGAGAGTTTGGAAATTCTCCTTGCATATGTGGATGATCTGTGTTTGGTCAGTGCTACACAAAAACAAGCGCAAGTGTTTGAAAATGAGCTGGGAAAAAAGTTTCAGGTTAAGAACCTAGGCCTAGTTCAGAACTTTCTTGGAATCAAAGTACAGAGAGTTGAAAATGGTATTCTGCTGTGTCAGAAACAAAAAATTGTGAAGTTGTTAGAATTGTGTCAAATGTCTGACTGCAAGCCGGTGCAAACGCCAATGGTGCCAGGTTTTTTGAAAAACGTCAGTGAGGAATTATTTCCTGATGTACACCTGTATCAGTCTGTCATTGGGAGCCTTTTGTACTTAGCTGGCACCAGCCGGCCTGACATTGCACTAAGTGTCAACATTTTGGGCAGAGCATGTGCTAAGCCAACCCAGTATCATTGGCAGGGTGTGAAAAGGGTACTAAGGTACCTAAAAGGTTCCCTTGATTACTGCCTAAGCATTTTTCCAGATCAGATTCCTAAACTTGTCTGGTCATCAGATAGTGATTTCGCAGAGGATTTCGCAAATGGCAGTGTCTGACCGGGTGTCCTCTCGGCAAAGCACATTGACATCAAATTTCACAATGTGAGACAGTACTTACAAGAAGGGAAAGTGTCTCTTGCCTATGTGTCGTAGAGGAGAACTTAGCTGATGTGTTTACTAAGCCACTTCCTGCTGATGCGTTTGGTCAACTCGTTAGCAAGCTAGGGTTGATGGAGTCTCCAGTTCATAGTGGCTGAAAGAGTTACGCAAGGAGTAGGGGAGTGTCACAATGTAGGGGAGTATTGTGGACTCCTTGCTTCACTTTTCCCACTGCCAGTGTGTGAGAAAGCAAAACTGCTTGTAGGATTTATTTAGGCTAGCAGGATAACGTGTTTCCCATGAGAATGCTGTATGTAATCAGGCCATCTGGAACATGCAGCTGTGATCATATGTTATATTTCTGAAAGCCTCATGTTATTGTACATGTATACTTAAACACGGTTTCTGAACAGGCTGTGTCTGTATTCCTTTTTTTTGTCTGCTCTGTTAGAGATGGCTCGCTTCACTGTGACTTAATTGGCTTGATTTATTACCCGCAATAAAGACTGTTAGATTGCTGGCTGGTTTCAGATGTGAGTCTTTTCTACTGATGGCAAGAATGCCTCTGGTGGGTTTTTAACAGTGTGTGTATGTGTGTGTGTGTATATATATATATATTAAATAATTATTATGTATAAATATATAAACCATTCATGTGTATATATGTGTGTGTGTGTGTATATGCTTATTTTTCTATATCAAATCAAACCAAATCAAATCCCCTCCACAGCTCCCTTTTCCTTACCCCCACCTCCCTTTTTCAAATCTGGTGTTTAAGCCTCAGCCATTTTCCTGATCTCACTGCTGTTGCTCTGCCCCTGTTTAGATCTTCCTTGTCCTTTTCTTCTTTTTTCTCAAAAGCTGTTTACTATTATGTTATGAAAATGTCTTTTTCCCGTTTAGTCCTTATTTTAACTTGTCTAATTCTTTCAGCACTTTACTTCATTGAATAAGGTAAACCTCATCTCTCTTCTCCCACTCGGTTCTTTCCTTCTCTGCCAGCCACATGTTTTGCTTTTCGGTATTATCTTTTCTCCTTATGGGTCTTCACGTCTGTAAGTACAAAGCTTACTTACTTTCTCAATCCTTTTTTTTTTTGGTTTAATATTGTTAAATGTCAGTGATAAGGTTGGATTAAGGATAGATTTTAAGTGTGAGATTAGGCTGGTTACTCACAATTATATCTATACAGTTAAAAACAAGGCTGTCGCTGGCACTAGGCACGTGTCTCTGGTCTGAGCCCGATGGTGTCTGCTCTGCCAACTTGATCCCATCTGCTAACGACGCTCCTCTCTCCATTGCCGCTGGGTCATTCGTTGGCTCCATGAGCCGCTTCGGATCCCCTTTACTGGGGGGATCCTTTGGGATCCCTTCTGGATCTTCATATGAAATTTTCTTTACTTGGGTTCAGCAACAGCCCAGGAGTAAACAACACAGGCTGCCATTCACGCCGGCATGTTAGCCGGAAGTCTCATATTGTATAGTTGGTGTTGTCTCTTCTTTCAATCTATAAGCAAAGGCTATCCTGGCTGCAGTGATCATATATAATATGATTTTACAATGTCTTTTTTTCACTACTTGTTGAGTGTCATCTAAAATATTCAGTAAATAAATTTCAGGTTTCATTGGAAAAGAGATTTGGAGTGTTTTAGTATTTTTTTCATGGATTTCATTCCAAAATTTCTTCACTTCAACACAGCTCCACCAAACATAGAATCATAGAAATGTAGAGTTGGAAGAGACCACACAGGCCATCCAGTCAAACCCCCTGCTATGCAGGAACACCCTCAAAGCATTCCCGACAGATGGCCATCTAGCCTCTGCTTAAAAACCTCCAAGGAAGGAGACTCCACTACACTCCGAGGCAGCATATTCCACTGCCGGACAGCCTTGACTGTCAGGAAGTTCTTCCTGAGGTTCAGGTGGAATCTCCTTTCCTGCAGCTTCAATCCATTGCTCCTTGTCCTGGTCTCTGGAGAAGCAGAAAATAAGCCCTCTTCTTCCTCTACATGGCATCCCTTCAAATATTTAAACATAGCTATCATGTCCCCTCTTAACCTTCTCTTCTGCAGACTAAACATCCCCAGCTCTCTAAGTCTATCCTCATAGGACATGGCTTCCAGGCCTCTCACTATTTTGGTCGCCCTCCTCTGGACTTGCTCCAGCTTGACCAGGTCCTTCTTGAATTGGGGTGCCCAGAACTGGACACAGTATTCAAGATGAGGTCTAACCAAAGCAGAGTAGAGTGGTACAAGTACCTCCCTCGATCTAGACCCCATACTCCTGTTGATGCAGTCGAGAATTGCATTGGCTTTCTTGGCTGCCGCATCACACTGCTGACTCATGTTCAGCTTGTGGTCTATGTAGAGTCCTAGATCCCTTTCACATGTACTGCTATCCAGCCACTTGTCCCCCATTCTATATTTCTGTATTCCATTTTTTCTACCTAAGTGTAGGACCTCACACTTCTCTCTGTTGAATTTCATTTTCTTAGCCTTGGCCCAGCTCTCCAATCTATCCAGGTCATTTTGAATTTTGATCCTGTCCTCTAGCGTATTAGCAACCCCTCCCAATTTGGTGTCATCTGCAAATTTGATGAGCATGCCCTCTATTCCTTCATCCAAGTCGTTGATAAAAATATTGAACAGCACTGGGCCCAGGACAGAACCCTGTGGCACCCCGCTAGTCACTTCTCTCCAGGATGAAAAGCAGCCGTTCGTGATCACTCTTTGGGTTTGGTCGGCCAACCAATTACAAATCCAACTAACAGTAGCCCTGTCCAGCCCACATTTTACTAGTTTCTTTGCAAGAATGTCATGGGGAATTTTGTCAAAGGCCTTACCTAAATCGAGGTATGCTACATCCACAGCATTCCCTTCATCTATCAAGCTAGTAACTCTATCATAAAAAGAGATAAGATTAGTCTGGCATGACTTATTTTTGAGAAATCCATGTTGACTTCTCGTGATTACCGCCTTGCTTTCTAAGTGATTAGCAACTGACTGCTAAATGATCTGCTCCAGGATCTTTCCGGGTACTGATGTCAGGCTGACTGGGAGATAATTATTTGGGTTCTCTTTTTTCCCCTTCTTGAAGATGGGGACATTTGCTCTCTTCCAGTCTGCTGGAACTTCTCCTGTCCTCCAAGATTTCTCAAAGATTATAGCAAGTGGTTCTGAAATGACCTCTGACAGCTCTTTTGATATCCTAGGATGCAATTCATCTGGCCCTGGAGACTTGAATTCATCCAGTGTGGACAGGTATTCCTGTACCACTCCTCTACCTATTACATGCCTCATTTCCCCTGCTTCCTCACCTGCTCCCCAACCGCCAGGTTGATTGCTTCTATCCTTCTGGGAAAAAACATGATACAAAGTCCTTTTTTGGTCACAATTCCAACAGAGGTTAGTTTCATTCATGCCTATTTTAGAAATTTGTACAGGTGTAAGATATCATCTCTAAAAAAAAGTATAATACTTTTCTTTCAGGTTTGTACTTTCAGTAAATCCTGATGTCTCTTTCCAAGATTCTTGCCAGCTTTCTAATGGAATGTAGTGTCCTATATTTTCAGCCCAATTTATCATATATTCTTTAACAACATCTTGTTATAATTCAAAATTTAATAACAATTTGTACATCTTACCAATCAAATAGTCAGTCTTTAGTCTTAAATACTTACCAAATTGTCTCTCTTTCATTTCTATTTCTTCTGTTTTCATGGCCATTTTATATTTCTTTGCCAACTGTCTCTGCAAAAGCCAAGGAGTAGTGAGGGGTATTTGATTAATTCGTCACTTGTTTCCACTCCAGTGTTATTTCCTTGTATAATTAATAAATCTTTATAGGAGATTCATTTATCACATTGGGGTTATTCTCTTCTATATAAAGCTTTGTGTGTTGAAGTCCATAATGGAATTTTTGGATATAATTTCTACCTATATTGCATCCAAACCCTAAGGAGATATTTTCTCAAAAAGTGGTCATTGAATTCTTTGTTCACTTTGTGTCGGGTAGCCCTCCATATTTAAGTTGTGGGACATGTAGTAGGAGTTAATTAGAAGCTTGCTTGTAACAAGGTATGAGAACCAGAGACCATTAGATAAACAAAGCTAGGAATGTAGTGATAAGCATTGCCAGGCTGAAACCAGAACTCAAAGGTCTCTTGTGGGTGGAATGAGAAACTCTTTGCTTTTGATGTTTTGGATTTTGCTAATTTCCTTCAGTTCGCTCACCGAAGTCCTGTACTATGTATCACACTCCTAATAAATAGTGTATTTGCACTGTTACATTTGTGTGTGTGAATTCGGTTCCTGACTGAGTGAGTGAACTCTTGCAAAAATAATAACAACATGTATCAAATAAGTGAAGAAGATTCTGAAGACAAGGGAGCATCCAGTGGAGCTGTTGAAGCTTCAGGCGAGGAAATTGCCGAAAGAGATGAGACGGTTCCCAGATGGGCCCCTGATGCAAGACCCAAGACGTGACTTCTCCCTCCATCAACCCCAACTGGAGGCCAACCCTGGGCCTGGGGAAGAGACCAGAAACTGCTCAGGACCACCATCGCCGGGCTACAAGATGGGACACATCTATTGTCGAGACCAGTATAATGGAACAACTTCTAGCCAGAGAAGAAGAAGTGGAAAAGCAGCAAGAAGAAATTTCCAAACTGAGAGCTCAGCTGCATGACTGGAGACTCCTGGTGCCTCAGGTTGGACAAGCACCACCCCAGGCTCCAGCAGCGGCAGCTGCTCCAGTGGCGGTGGCACCTGCACCTCCCAGGATAACAGCGCTGCAAGTGGGCCCCTGACCTTTCCGAGAGCTGAAGACCACATATGATGGTGATGGAGCCACCCTGACGTATTTTCTCAACATGGCCTCTAATTACATGATCGACTACAGGAACAGTTTCCCTGATGATGCCACCAGAATTAGATATGTGAACCAGCACCTCAAAGGAGAAGCAGTGGAGTGGGTCGCCAGCTTCTTCAACTCACGAGTTGAGGAAACAGCTGACCTGCAGCTGTTCATACATCGACTTAAAGAAAGATTTGAGAATCCGTTCTTTCAAGAACAAGCCACATATCAACTGAAGAAACTATGCCAAGGAAAAGGAACCGTTGGTGAATACGCACGAGAATTCAGGAAGTTAGCCACTAAGGTTCTGGAATGAAAAGATGACATTCTCAAGCAATTTTTCCAAGACGGATTGAATCCCATCACCTTGGATCGGTGCCTGACCCAAGGGGATCCTGCCAGTCTCCTGGGATGGATGAAACTAGCCAGATAAGTGGAAAGCATAATGGAGAGTGTCCAGCTTACCTTGCAAAGGCAAGCACAAGAAATCGGTCGCCGAACCCCGGGACCGTGAAAAGCCACTTTCCTGAGCAGTGAGGAAAAGAAAAAACTGTTTCCAATGTGGGAAAAAGGGCACACCACCAGTGAATGCCAGGGACCGAAGAAACCCACTGAAGAAAAGTCAGGCACCCCCACCACCCGACCTGTATCCTGTAAAGCTGACACCCTGAAGCTGACAACCAAATGCCCCACTGGCGGAACCGCTGCTGGAACTTGCGATGCTGAGGACAGCCCACTGCCCACATCTGACTTGGACAGCGATGATTGGGACCCCGGAGAGTACACTAATGTAAGTACCACCAAAATTCGCCATGTATATGTAACAGTAGCCTTACAAGGAAATGATGGGAAATTACGAATGTACAGGCCTTGACTCAGGCTGCGCAACTAGTTTATTGAATCCTGCTGTGGCAAAAGAACTTGCAGTAAAGTTTGAACCCTTAAAAAAGGCCATCAAATTATCTCAAATGGACGGCTCACCCATGGCAGGAGGGCCTGTATGGGAAAGGACCAAACCTATCCCTGTTCAAGTGGGAAACTATCAGGGGAAATTACATTTCCTAGTGCCCACCAAAATCGGGTTTCAAGTACTCCTTGGGTATGATTGGCTAAAAAACCACAATCTCCAAATTGACTGTACACGGGGCTTACTGAAGCATACCCATGATGTAAACCAAATGCCTGAACAAAACTCCCCTGACTCGACACTCACTTTGAGCCCCGAGGAGCTGCAGAAAATTCCATTAGAGTACTGAGACTTGCAGAAAGCTTTTGAGGTCCATGAAGCAGACAAATTGCCCCCACATAGAGACTTAGATTGCAAACTCATATTAATAGATGGAGCTAAAATCCCCAAACCAAAAATATATCCAATGAACAAACAAGAACTTGATGTTCTAAAAAGATTTCTGAACAAGAACTTACACGTGGATTTATAACACTCTCATCTGCTCCCACCACCAGTTCAATATTTTTCAGAAATAAAAAGGACAGAGGAGAACCGAGGCTTATCATAAACTACAATTTAATTAATCAGGCAGTATTGCCTCATATTTATCCGATCCCTTTAACTAAAGATATCTTAAATCAATTGATTAAAGGCAAATTCTTTACAAAATTAGACCTCAAGGAGGCTTTCCACAGAATATGCACGGATCTTGACAATGAGTGGTTGACTACTTTCTCAACCCCACTGGGACCTGCCGATGGACAGTTCTCCCTTTTGGGTTACAAGCTGGTCCTGCAGCTTTCCAAATGTTTCTCAATTCTGTATTGCAAGATCTCTGCCATGAAAGTGTTGTTGTTTAGATGACATTTTGGTCTATTCAGAACAAGCTTGTACGTACTGTGCTGCAAAGACTCATAGACAATGAACTTGTTTAAACTCTCCAAATGCAAGTTTCAGGCTTTTGATTATTTAGGGTACTGTATTTGCCAAAACACCCTAAACATGGACCCCACCAAAATTGACACCGTATTAAACTGGCCAGCCCCCAAAACCAGAAAAAAGCTCCAGCAATTCCTTGGCTTTGCAAACTTCTATCGTAACTTCATAGAAGGATTTGCAACTATTGCTTTCGCTCTCACTGACCTCTTGAAAAAAGCAACCGAGACCAAATCTAACTGATGCAACCACATCGTCTGGACTGAAAAATGCCAAATGGCTTTGGACAGCCTCAAACAAAAAATTACCTCTGAACCACTTCTCTTATTCCCTGATTCTGCCAAAGAATTCATAATTCAAACCAATGCCTCTGACTTTGCCATGAGATCTGTCCTTCTTCAACATGACACAGACAACCACCTAAAACCATGCGCATTTATCTCCAAAAAATTCTCCGCCACGCAGCGCAACTGGCCTATTTGGGAAAAGGAAGCCATGGCCATCCATTTTCCACTCACCTCATGGAGAAACTTCCTTGAGGGTTCTAACATTCCATTTCAATTCTGGACTGACCACCGCAATCTCGACACACTAAAAACCGCCAAAAAACTATCCTCTAAACAAGCACACTGAGCTGAATTTTTCCAGCGATTTAGATTCAAAATTGTGTTCAGACCTGGTAGAAGTAACATTTTGGCAGATCAAGACTACCTTGCCACGAGCCTCCCTCTTTTTCTTCTCCAATCACAGAAAAACCTCTGTTCTCCCCAGACAATTTTGGATTACAAATCACTACCCGTGAGCAACAAAAAGCACATGAAACAGCCTCAACACTAGTTGATTCTGCCTTCCAACATTCTCTCAAATCTGCCTACCAAACTGACACTTGGCTGAAATCACACAAAGACTCAATCACCTGGCTTAAAGATTTGGCTCTCATCAGAACTAAAATCTACGTACCACCATCTTACCGCATAAACATTTTAAAAAGATACCATGATTCCAAACCTGTTGGACACATTGGCTTTCTTAAAACACTACATACCATCAGGAAACTTTTCCACTGGCCATGCTTTACAAAACAAATCCAAGAATATATTAAAAACTGCTCCGTTTGCAACACCCGCAAATCCTTGTCTTCTAAGCTGCATGGGCTTCTCCAACCACTTCCTGCTCCTTCCTCGCCTTGGGACTTCATTGTTGGTCTGCCCAACTCACGTGGTTTCCATACCATTTGGGTTTTCACCGATCATTTTTCCAAACAATCTCACTTCATCCCCCTGAAAAAGGTTCTGACCGCTGAAAAATTAGCCGACGTCTTCATCAGCAACATCTGGAAACTCCATGGACTTCCCTCCACAATAACTTCTGATAGAGAACCTATCTTCACTTCCAAATTCTGGAATTCACTCCTGAAATCTCTCGGCATTTCCCAAAAACTCAGCAGCTCCTATCATCCACAAACTGATGGGCGAACTGAATGCACCAGCCAAACCCTGGAACAGTACTTACGCTGCTTCGTCAATTCCAACCAAAATAATTGGGCACTCCTCCTCCCTTTGCCAAATTTGCTTACAACTCTGCTTTGCACTCCTCTACTGGGAAAACTCTGTTTGAAGTTGTCCTCAGTAGCACCCCAAAACCCTTTCCTTCATGACTCATCACCTTCTCAACAACTCAGCCTGCCTCACTCACCTCTTGGATTACAAAAATTTCTTCCACTTGGGACTCTGTACATGAATCTCTTGAAGCTTCAAAAGCTTCTCACAAACACTTTGTTGACTGAAAACTACAACCCAAGCCTACATACCAACCTGGGGATCTTGTTTACCTCCCCTCTAAAAACATTTCCTCCAATGGCCCCTCCAAAAAACTCTCTCCCAAATACCTTGGTCCTTTGCCAATCAACCGTGCCATTAATGATGTCACCTTTGAACTTTCTTCACCTGTCATTTACAAACTTGTTCACCCTGTTTTTCATTCCAGCTTACTGAAACCAGCTTCTTTGAATTCTTCTTTGGAGAGTAACCCACCTACTCAACCTGCTGTTCCTGCTTCCCAGGCTTCACCAATCCATGTTTATATGCTGCATTTTGCATTTTCATTTTATTGTTGTGTTCCCCTTTTCCCCTTTCTTTTCCAATCCCTGCTACCTTTCCCTTTTTCCTATTGTTCACCGCTATGCCATCTGTTCACTCATTTACTTTTCACGGCAGGCAGGATGTTGGGTAGCCCTCCATATTTCAGTTATGGGACATGTCGTAGAAGTTAATTAGCAGCTTGCTTGTAACGAGGTATGAGAACCAGAGACCATTAGATAAACAAAGCTAGGAATGTAGTGATAAGCGTGGCCAGGCTGAAACCAAAACTCCAAGGTCTCTTGTGGGTGGGATGAGAAACTCTTTGCTTTTAATGTTTTGGATTTTGCTAATTGCCTTCAGTTTACTCACTGAAGTTCTGTACTATGTATCACACTCCTAATAAATAGTGTATTTGCACTGTTACATTTGTGTGTGTGAATTTGGTTCCTGACACTTTGGCTTTATTGTAGAAAAAATAAGCATGCCAACCAAACATTAGATCAGCACCTTTCAATTGTAGTAGATATGTATTATCAAGTTTAATCCAATCTACAAGCCAGTATAAACAGCTTGAATGATAATAGAGTTTCAGGTCTAGAAGACCATTTCCATTTTATCTTTTAAAATTTTCCATTTAAGTCAGGGTTTTTTACCCATGCCAAATAAATTTTGATAAATCCTTAGTCCATTGTTTAACTGGTTTATCATTTGAGATTATTGGCAAGTTCTGAAATAGAAAAATTATTTTTGGTAGGATACCCATTTTAATTGCAGCAATTCTTTCCAATAACGATAGATCAAGTTCAGACCAATTTCGTAGATCTTCTTTTACTTTATGCCAAGTCTTCTTATAATTATTGTCAAACAAATTGGAATTATTTTTAGTTGTGTAAACTCCTGAATATTTAAATTTTTTTTACTATTATAAACTTGGATTGGTTTTCTATCTTTCTGTCTCTAGGTCTTCCATTCTTGATATGTTTTTCATTGTTGTAGTTTTTTGTTTGTTCATTTTAAAGCAGGCTACTTTACCAAATTCATACAAAAAATGAATCAGTCTTTTTATAGAACTGATGGGATTTTCTAGTAGAATCATCAGATTGTCAGTAAAGGGTCTGAATGTGTAAGTTTGAGTTTTAACTTGTATGCCTTTGATCTGTGAATCTTGTCTAATTGGGTTGTTTAAAATTTCTATTACTACCAAGAAAGGTAAAGGATCCGTTTTTTTTAGAAGTTCAGTCATAAACATCCAATTCACATTATCAAATACCTTCTACACATCCAAGAAGAACATTCCTAGCTTTTTTAAAATTGTGTTTTTGAAGGTATTCAATTATATCATACTGTCTTTTAACAACCTATTATGGAGAAAGTGGCATTGGTCTTTGTAATGTTTTTTTTCATGATTCCACTAGGACTGAAGTGAATATTTTGTAGTCCATAATTCTTCACTTCTAGGTAGTCTCTTGCTTCTTTAGGAATTAAAGTAATAGTAACTTTCCCCCCAAGAAGACGGTTGACCTTTAGGATTTATTCTGTTAATTATGTCTTGTAAAGGATTAGCTAGTTGGGCCTGAAACATCTTGTAGTACTGTGCAGTGAATCCATCAGGGCCTAAAGCTTTTCATGATTTTAATGTCTTAATAGCAGATAGAATCTCCATCATAGCGATTGATTGATTTAATTCATTTCTTAACGCCTCATCAATTTGTGGTATTTTCATTTATATGTTAATTTTACCCAATTTTTCAACTGATAAATCATTTTCTCTAAATATTCTCTTCAAATAACTAATGAATACCATTTTATTTTATTTTGCTGTCTGTGTATTATTTTCCCTTCTCTGATTTCCAGGATTAATTTTCTTTCTCTCTCTCTCTTTTTAGCTTGTATGCCAACCATCTACTAGCTTTATTTGAATGTTCAAAATATCTCTGTTATGCAAATTTCAGCTTCTTTTTAATTTCTGTGCTATCTTCTATTCCCAATTGCTTCTGTAAGACTTTTAATTCATATTTTATTTTTACATTTTTGGGATCATTTTTCAATTCTTCTTTCTTCTTTAATTCTTCTTGTATGTTTTGTTCTTTTCTTTTTTCTTCAAGTAATCCTCTTGTTGGATGAAGAAGCCCCTCATCACTGCTTCCCATACCACGTTAATCAGTGTCCTTTTGTTCATATTGTTCTGAAAGAACAGAACTCCTCTTTTGCTTTTCCAATTATGGTCTCATCTTTCTTTTTTTCCCTTTGGATTTTTGAATAAAAAGGATTGTTATTTCAAACTATGATATGTTTATTTTTTAAACTTTTTTCTTTTTTATTAGTTCCTTATTGATTTATTTTTATTTTTTTTGAAATCCAGACTTTTTGCTCTCTTTTCCTTATCTCCTTTTTATTATGGCCTGTTCTACCAAGATGACAACAAGAAAGGACTCAATGGAAGACACAAAAATGTCTGATTATTTTGCTAGATTTCTAGCAGAATTCAGACAATCAATGACAATAGATTTGAAGAGCTTGCTGCAAGAGTGGAAACTGTTACTCAGAAAATTAACAATGTTACTGAAAATGTAGATAATGTATCAGACAACGTCAAACAAGAGCTTAAAAAAGTGACAGAAGTTAAAAAAATTCAGCAAATGTTGGAAAAGACAACTTCTGAAGTCCAAGAGAACAAAAACAAAAACAAAAAATTGTCCCTTTGACTCAAATGACTCAAGACTTGGAATCTAAGGCTTCACAGATGGAAGTGAGAAATTCTCAATTTGAAGCAAAGACTGAGCAAGAATTTGAGAAGTGCCTAGATAAGATTGCACTAATGGAATTAAGAGACAAGGAAAATTATTTAAGAATCAAGGTGCTTCCTGAGGAAAAGAAAGAAGATTTGCAAATAAAATTAACAGAAAATTTAGCTAAATGTTTGGAAGAAGATGAGGATAAGATAGAACTGAATTTCTAATCACCTAAATTCAGCCTATGCCAGGAGACTGAAAGTACCAAGGGATGCAATAATTCAATTTTCATCTAGATGATGAAGAGATGAAGTTTTGGAAATGCACTGTAAATCACCATGGAAGATTCAAGATACTTAACTTATTCTTTTGAAGGAGACAACAATGAGAATTCTTAGAAAGAGGAAGACTCATGCTTGTTTGGTAAATATTTTTAGAAGAATTAATATCCCATTTATTTGGGATCAACTTGAAGGTGTGATTTTTACATTTAGAAATGAAAGATTTCTCTGAAGTAGATGAATGACTTCACAAGAACTGGTAAGAATGAACTTCAAGGTGATAAAGACCCAGGAGAAACAGGTAAACTGCAAGTACTAGTAGATGAATCTACAGATGGGACTAAGGACTCAGATCAACATGGAAAAACTTCAATGATATCAACACTGACTAGACAAGATGAAGTATTATTCTCTGTTGGTATGAAGACTAATTTAGACTTTTCTCCATCAAGTGCTTACATATGGATCACAAATTTTTGCTTTAAATATTAATGGAATGAATACTCTTCAAAAGAAAAATCTTTCACTACCGTAAAAAGCTGGACTTGAACCTTATTTATTTGCAAGAGACCTACATTAGGCAATAGAGACCAAAAACTGTTGATACATAAAAATTAGGGGAAGAATTCCTCTTGGTTGGGCAATTCAAAAAGAATGGAATTGTAATGTATATAAGGCCAAAATTGTCTCTTCTGTTGTTATTTCAGATGATAAAGGGAGATTTGTTGGGATTGAAGTTACTGTTAATGGGGGAAAAAATTGGTTTTCAGAGTGTATGTTCCTATTTCACAAAGGACAATGTTAATTCAAAAGTTGAATGCTATTTTGTCTGAAATGAAAAATGGTGTCTAATGAGGGATTGGAATGGAGTGGTGTCTCCACAAATGGATAGATCTTCATCAAAGGAGATGAAGATCATTTACCCAATGAATTTTTTGAACTGATGGAAAATCTACAGACCACAGATATATGGAGATTTAAACACCCAAATGGTAAACATTTTAATTTTTTTTCTGACAGACACAAATCTCATTTAACGCTTGGTATGATATGGCTATCCAAGACTTTGACAGATAAGATATATAAGGTGGAAATCCTCCCAAAGAATGTTTCAGATCACAATCCTGTGACAATATATATGTATGGAGATTAAATGAATCTTTGATGACTAAAATAGAGGTACTGTGAAAAGTGAAGCAAGAGATTAAAGAATTTTTTGAAAGAAATCTGAATAAAGGTACAAATATTAGATCTGTCTGGGATGCAAGTAAAACATATATGAGAGGACATTTTATCAGAGTGAATTAAGAAATTAAGAGAAAAACAAATAGAGAAAACACAGAAAATTTTAAATAAAAATAAAAATAAAGAAGACATATTTAAAAAGTCTCCTGAGAATGAAGACCTTCATAAAAAAAATTAAGACTATTAGGAAATCCAATTGTCAAGGTTAATGGTGGAAGAAATGGAAAAAAAGCTGAAATGTTTGAAACAGAAAAATATTGAATATGCAAACAAACTGGGTAAATGGCTTGCTTATTAATTAAGAAAAGAGAGAAGACAATATTCCTGAAATTAAAAGAAAGTAATAAAGAATTTACTGAAGATAAAGATTTGCAAAGGATTTTTAGTGAGTATTTTTCAAATTTGTACTTAGGAAAAGATACAAGTGAAAAAAAATAGAATAATATTTGAAGAGACAAAATCTATTTAGGTTGACAAAAGAAGAAAAGGACCAGATTAATCAAAAGATTGCTATTTCAGAGATGGATCAAACCATCCAGAAACTGAAAGCAGGGAATACTACAGGACCAAATTGATTGAGAACTTCATACTACAAAACCCTAAAAGAGAAACTATCACTCCCATTGCAGACTATAATGAATGATGTTTTACAATCTGGATTAATTCCAGATACTTGGAAAGAAGCATAATTACATTGATACCAAAAGAAGGACAAGATCCAGCTATACCAAAGAATTATAGACCAATGCTGTTGCTTAATAATGATTTTAAGATTTTTTGCTTTGGTCTTAGTAGAAAGATTTAAGAAATAACTGTGTAAATATACAAATGAAGACCAAAGTGGATTTTTACTTGGAAGGCAGATGAAAGACAATATAAGAACAATATTGGATGTGATTGAATACTTTGAAAGTTGCAATGAAAACCAAGGAGCTTTGATTTTCTTGGATGCAGAAAAAGTGTTTGACAGTTCTTGTTTAAAGTTGTTGAACTGATGAATTTTGGTTCTAATGTATTGACCTGGATTAAATGGATTAAATCAGCTAGCTAAAATAATAGTTAATGGAGATAAAACCAAGCCCTTTGCAATTGGAAGAGAAGAAGACAAGGGTATCCTCTGTCTCTGCTTCTATTTATTGTAACATTAGAAGTTTTGAATAATGCAATTAGACAAGAGTCTGAAATAAAAGGAGTTAAAATTAGGCAGAATTTAAACTAAGAGTATTTACAGATGACTTGGTGTCTATGTTGCAAGATCCGTTAAGTTCAATATTGAAGTTACAAGACATAATAAAAGAATTTGGAAAGCTAGCTGGTTTGAAGGTAAGCAAGGATAAGACTAAAGTGCTAACTAAAAATATGAATGTGCATGATAGAAATGAACTTCAGCTGAAAACTGGATTTACAATTGAAAAGAGAGTCAAATATCTAGGAATTAACTGGAAACATAAATCAATTGTATGAAAATAATGATATAAGACATGGAAACAGATTAAGATTGACCTGGAAGAGTGACAAAAAAAATGAATCTATCTGTATTGGGAAGAATTTCAGCAAGAAAAATGAATGTCTTTCTAAGGATGATTTTCCTATTCCAAATGATTCCAATTTCAACTAAAGAAATATCATTTAAAGTCTGGCAAAAAGATTTATCAAAATTTGTTTGAGGAGGCAAAAAACCTAGGGAAAGATCCAAGGTCTTAAAAGATTCATAAGAATGGGGTTGTCTTGGACTACTAAACTTAAAGATTTATTTTGTAGTTCCATGTTTGACTTGGATTAAAAAATGGATAATATTAAAAATAATTTATTGAGTTTAGAAGGTCATGACTTAAGATTTAGATGGCACATTTACTTATGGTATTACAAAGTTAAAGTCAATGTGACCCTTAATAACTATAATATCAGACATGTCTTATTAAGACTTTCAAATAAATACAAACTGGGATTATGTACAAGAACACCTCTTTGCATTTGTCCACAGGATGCTTTCTACAGAACAGAAATGAGAGCTGATCAATACTGCTTGACAAATAATGATTTTCTGAAGAAGGCAGATCAGCACTATGAAATGAAATCAACAGTTACAAGAGCAAGGTTTTGATACGCAGTAGCTTTCACACAGACAATATTATCTTATATTTTTGGAAGACAAGAATAAAGACGTTGAAAAGGATAAATCCCAGTTTAAATTATTACTTTGTACTAATGATGAATATTTGACTGCCAAGTTATATAATTTTTTATTGAAAATGGATAAGGAAGATGAACAAGTTAAGGAATACATGATCAACTGGGCTAATATATAATATATGGATATAATATATCAATGAATCAATGGGAAAGACTTTGGACTAAAGAAATTAAAAATATACTTTGCTACGACCTTCAAGAAAATGATTATAAAATGATACTTCTCTGATAACCCACACCTGAAAAATTTTCAAAGATGCAGAAGAATATGAAGGATAATTGTTAGAAATGTCTAGAACATATGGGATCTTTTCTTCATATGTGGTGGACCTGTGACAAGGCTAAAAAGTTTTGGATGGAAATACAGGAAATAAAATTCAAAGACTTTTGAAACATCAAATAGTTAAGAATCTTGAATTATTCTTATTTGGAATTTGGAGAGATGACACTAATATTGGTAAACAACAACAGAAATTACTTCAATATATTTTACTGGCAGCGAGACTTGTTTATACTGGAAGAATATGGAGATCCCAATAATGGCTGAATCGTTTAACAGACAATTGCGGAGATGGACAAGTTGTCATCTAAACTAAAGGGAAGTCCTGACAAAGAATGGAGATTTTTAATGGATTATTTAAGGGATAGAGTGAATTGATGATTTTCGGAGTTGAACTTGCATATTACTGTTCTTTTTAATCTTTAATTTTATTGTTATTATGAGAAAAATATTGAGTAGGACTATAGGTTGTTGCTATTTTAATATTTTTAATATAGGTATGGTTTGCTTAATAGAGATAACAGATTTACTGAGGATTAATTGATGGTCTTTGGAATTAAATAATAATATTTTGTAGTGACTATGAAGGTTGATATTTAGTATGAAATCAAAAGGCAAGAAATGTAGAATTTAAAATAATTAATGAGTATAATTACAATGAGTAACAAATTTAATAGTAATTTTAAGTAATGACATGTATATAAGCAGGAGCTGTTTGTAACAAGGGCAGGAACCACATTTAATTAGTTGGAGTTTTTTATTTTTGCTTAGTCAATTTGGTTAGTTTAGTTTAAATATGCTGTGTTTTCTATTTAATAATTGTAAGGATGTACGTAGCTTTTAGTTTAATTATGTTTGTTTCTTTTTTTCTGGATGTTAATTGATGTTTGTTTATGTTTAATTTTTTAAAAAAATTAATTAAAAGAAGAAAACAATTATGTTCTCATCTTTTAATAAAGAATATTTTAATATTCATCAATATTCTGTTTTTTCACTCTTGTACTGATAGTATGATAGGAATGAAATCTGATCTAATTCTTGGCAGGACTTCCATTTTTTTTTATTGCTTAATAAAATATTTGTGTTGGGAAATGTGTTAAGCCTGGGTTTTTCTGTGATCCTTGCCATACAAAAGCCATCACTCTTGGTGGGTTCTAGGAGAAGGAAAATAATTATGTTTTTTTTTTCCTCTTGAGGGGACTGGGTGGGCTTTGAGGCCATTTTCATATTACCATAGGATGTTGAAAGTGGAATAATAGCACTATAATGAGAACAAGAGAAAGGCATGCAAGCAGGCCTTTAGACTACATTTTGTGCACCCTGCAAAACAGTTAAGCATGCTTAAGCAACATGATGTACAGTTGGTATTATTTTCTCCCAGTTACATTGTAAAGAGGGAACAGTTGTTCCTGGTAATCTCAGAACAGTCTTCCCCCACCAAGCACCCTCTCTGTGTGTTGGACTACAGCTCCCATTGCTAACTAACCAGCAGGCTAATGATCATTCTTGTCATGTAATTTTGGAGCTGCAGTTCCACAGATCTAAAAAGTTTCTTTCTTAGGGAAATCAGTCTCCTGTACTTTCTGAGCAACTTTGAGTGAGCCTATGCAGCTCCCACACAAGCTGATGTAGCTTTTGGCCTTGAACTGGTCTTTTCAGCTATTGCTCTTCCTCCCCAGGATAAAGAAACAGACTCCTACACTACAAATAGGACTGTCCAACTCTCCACATTGTGTGCATTACATTCTTCCAATTATCAGGAAAACTCTCCATTGCAAGACCTATTCCTTGTTTTGGCTGACCTTTCAACACATGATGTGTCAAACTAGTTCCTTTTTGATATTATCAAATATTATATTTTCCTACTATGACACTCCCTAGGCCTTCCTGGCTGCTGTTCTCTTACTCACTAGTCTCCTGTGATGGTAATTGACCCTTGCGCTAGGCATATGACCACCTACTTTTAGCACCCAGTGACATACAGTTTGATTTCAGTCCAGATAAGACTTGTAAGACTTAATATACCCCAAACTCAAACCAACAGCCACGTAGGAAGGCTTTCAAACACCCATTCAACCTCCCATTTTTGATGTACACTTGATATATACCAAATTGTGTAGGTATGAGACTCCAATAAGATTCCAAATGTGAGTTCCAAAGAAAGCCCATATAGACCTACACGAGCATGAGTCTCTACAAACCTGGTTTGATACAGTGGGATGTTAGAGCTCTCTAGATGATCTTACAGCTAGTAAACTGATGAAGTATGAGATACTGTTCCTCTGCAATGCTATGACATCTTTTCTAGGAAAGAGAAGAAATTAGCTATTTTGTACCAGCAAGGACACTGCCTTTCCCTGCTGTGGCAGCTTTTTAGCCTAGATCTTGCCAGAAGCAGCAAGAAGTTCTCCCGCCTGGCAGCTCTCATGAAGGTGAACTGTGCAGAGGAGTCACAAGATGAGTCCCAGGTACCTAGCTCTATTAGCAGAGATGTAAAAAACGTTCATAAGTTTTTTCTCAAAGCAAGGGTTGCAACACATCAAGACATCTCTGCTGAAAAAAATGGTGAGATTTTTCAAATTTGGGGCTTTTTTTGTGAAAAATGTTCTTGTGAAAAAAATGAAGAAACGTTTTTGCACTTATAAAACCATTTTGCATTGGAAACAGTTTGCTTCTCACAAACTATGTTTTTTTAAATGTTTATGTGAAACAAATTTTTCACAGACCAGTACCAAACAGAAAAAAAAAACCAAACCACTGAGCAATATGCAAAAACATTCTTAATCCCATGTATTGGGGAAATAATTTAGAAATCTTTAATTCTTGCATGTAAGGATGAAATCAGTGAAGATTTAAATCTCAGTTTGTTACTGTGCAAGAAGAGATCTTAATCCTGTAAAAAGGGTGGAGTCCAGATTGCAAAAGGTCAAGATATTCTGGAGGCATCTAATTCATCATAATGTCTCTAAATCCCATGGGAAATGATCTCTAATACAGCATTTTGAATAGGTGACAAAATTCACTTGTTTTCTCATTTGCATGTCATAGATAATCTCATCTTATATGGAATTCTCACTTTGCTGTCAGTTGATGGGCTACCAGCATGAATGGATGAAATACGAGTTAATGGCCATTAAGCGTAGTTCACATCTTCAAGTTGTTGGAGAAGGGCTATTAATAATAACTAAACTGGCATTGTCACTGGCCTACATGAAGCTTTGTTTGGGAAACCTACCCCTAGCCATCCAACTAGGTAAGTAAGGCAAACAATTCTCTGAGGGTTTCCAATTGTATTGACTTTTGCAATTATAGCTGTATGCAAATGGCCTCTCAAAATTCTTCACACTGTCTGGAGGCAGAGAATATTGAGGGAAATATTTCACTGAATTTTTCCACAGAGGAGAAATAATTCAACAATTTCTCAGAATGGGACTCATCTTTTGTTTCTTTTTTCCCAACCAATTGTGGTCTGGCCACCATTTTACATCCTGTACAATGCCTTCTACCCAGAATCGCTCTGGGTCACTGTGGTGGTGGGAGATGTAGCCCCTAGAAAAATAGTGGGGAGAACTTACAGAAAATTCTGCAAACTCATGTTAGATCTCAGATTGTTTTTCAAGGAAACAAAAACTTTCTCATAAATTTTACCTCAGCTTTAGTTGATATTTTTCCAAGGTTCAGGATCTTCCTCAATGTATCTCAAATGTTACATTTTGAAGGGGTCATTGTAGGTGCCTGTCATGGAGTTCTTACCTGTAAATCCTGAAGTAGTAGGTATGAGGGAATATAATATTATCTCTACCTCAAGAAGCAGGTATAGACAGTGCTGTATAACAATCTCTCTGTTTTTTCAGATGATTTGTTATCCCATGAAGGGGGTTCCATTTTCTGCCTCATTTGCAGGATCCTTTTGATGATATTTTCAAGCATACTATAACTTTGCAAGATGCCTGTATGCATTTTTTACTTTTGTTACACACCAGCTTCCCTAACTGCCCACACTTCCTGAGGTGAAAGAGTCCTTGTGAAAAGAGCCTTCTCCTGGACTTTAAGTGACCTATAGGAAGCTGAAGAGGCTCATGGCTGTCACACAGAGAACTATACAATGAAAGACAGGGTATTGACATACTTCTTGGCCACCTTACTAGGAAAATGATTCAAATTCACCTGTAAGATTTTCTTTGAAATTCTCTCCTCCTTTTTTTTCCTGAGAAGGACTTTCTTTCTGTCCAGTTGAATGAAAACAGTTTTAAAACATAGTATAAATTTTGGTACAGTAATCATTGTAACCAAGGAAAGACAGTTTCATGCATTTCTTTATTTGCAGGTTCTCGAGCCCATGAATTATGTGAGCAGTTGAAGAAACCTAAGCTTGACTATATTGTTCTTTTAGACCTTTTTAATGCTCTTTTTTTCAGCACCAGGTATGCTTTCTGTTTATCTTTCTTTTTTGACAGAAGCAGTGATTTCCACAGTTCTGTTTCCCACCTGGGGAATACTTTCCACAACAACCACATGTGTTCCTGCCATGGAATACTCTACACTGTACCAAGTTCTGTAGCTGCTGTGGGGTGTCCAGGCAGCTGGGGAGGCCCACACAGTCATCTGGGGAGCATCTTAGGACTCATAGTTTCTCTACCTGAACTGAGAATTCAATCTGAAAGACATTTCCCTTTGATTTGGCATTGCAATACTGAGGACTGGAAGCAAATTTTCAAGAAACTTGTCCACCATAACTATCATTATTTATTCAGCATATTTTAGATGCTGCCTTTTAATAAAATAATTATCAAAGTGACTTTATAAATATAATACGGTGCTGACATCGCCAAAAATTTCACAGCTCTCCATCCTCTAGCTGTGGAGAAAGAGAAAGCATATTTATTTATTTATTGCTCCTGTAGTTCTAGGAATACAGTAATTGGCAGTTGGTGCCATTTATTCATTCAGCATGGATGATAAGATCAAATTCATCGCAATGGTTTGTTTTTTGATCATTGAGTGGGGCCAAATTGTATTACCCTTTACCATGGTGTTTTGCCAGGGTGTCAAGGAAATCAAATTCCTAGAGACCTGCAGTCAAGTCATCTTTCACAACCCTGTGAATGTCAGACGTCCAAGTAACCCTATCATCAACAGCCCTACCTAGTTATTGCAGACTCAGGGCTGTGACTGCCTGCCTTCTATCTTTCCAAACATTATTGTCTTTTCTAGTGAGTCATGTTTTCTCATGGTATGTCCAAAGTATAACAGTGTGCTCTACGACCCATTCATTTCTCTTTTTAGCAGCCCAGGGTAACCATAGAACTTTTCTCTAGCACCACATTTCAGATGAGTTGATTTTTCTTCCTAACAGTTTTCTTCACTGCCAACCTTTCACAAACTAACATAGAAAATGGAAATATGATGGCATGGACCATCATAACTTTAATGCTCCATATCTTTAAACTTCAGAATCTTGTCTAGTTTCTTCATAGTTGCCCTTCCAAGTCCTAGTCTTATTTTTTTCCCCACTCTTGATATTCTTCTTATTATTAAGAATTTTCAAAATTCAAATAAACAAGACAAAAAAGCAACAACAAATTACAACAAATGAATACAAATGACAAGAAAAAAACAATACATACAAGCTACTAAAAACAGCAGACCTTCCATATCTTTGGGGGTTCCTTTACAGGATCCCCGGGGAATGGGAAAAAATGTACCATATTTCCTGGCATATAAGATGCATCCCATTTTAATTTTTTTTTTTCTGGGAGGAAAAAAAACTAGTTTTAAAAAAATACCATAACTTCTCCTGTCCCCCTTCCCCTTCATTTTGCAGAGAAAAGGAGGGAGCTCCAAAGGCAGGGAAAGAAAGTTCTTAGGATCTTTGCCCTCCAGTTTGTAGGGAAAGGGAAAGGAGGGAGCACCAGAGGCAAGGAAAGAAAGTCCCTAGGATCTTTCTTCCCCTTCCTTTTCCCCTCTGGTTTATAGGGGAAGGGAAAGGAAGGTGCTCTGGAGGGGCAAGAAGAAAGCTGCACGAACTTTATTTTCCCACCTCTGGAGCTAACTCTTTTCTCTTCCCGTTCAAAACTGAAGGTAAAGTGGGGGGTAGGGGAAGCTGCAAGGGTTCCTTTCCCCTTCCACAGCTTCCTCTCACTTTCTAGTGCATTTTGCCTCTGTGCTGAGAACTTCCATGGTAGCAAAATGCTTAGGGAAAAAAGACCCACCAGTGTATAAGATGCACCCTATTTTTAAAAGTTATTTTTCAGAAAAAAAGTGCATCTTATACACTGGCAAATACAGTAAATGCTTGTATTCCATATTATTAAATGCACATGGATGCTTCAGCACATCTATGTGCACATCACTGCCATTTTAAATATAGAATATGACACTCCACAGTCACTTAAAGTCACAGATCTAGAAGTTGCTTATATGGAGGGTTCACTGTAACAACTAAGAACAATAAAAATATTTTTAAAAGGTAGTTTCCAGCTTCCCTAACACAGATTGTAGATAATATTACATAAAAAAAGTATTTAATTACAAATACCAATCTAATGCTTCCATTGCTATGCTTCCAAAAAGGCTAGTTGCTGATTCCTATAGTTAACAAATTGTATTCTTATTCTTGAAAAATTCATATTAAAGGTTCCCAGGCTTTGGTGATAGCCGCTACAGTTTCTTCTCTTATCCAGCAATGTTACCAACCAGTTCTCTTTCAATGAAATCTCTGTATTCTTCTGCTTCTGAGAGTACAGTAGGCATGCTGCAGTGGTAATATATCACAGTCATGCCATACTTCTCAAGTTGCTCATCCACTAATTAGTCTACTACTAATCCCAACAAGTGGAATACATTTCAATTGAACATAAACTTTTAAAACTTCATGCAGCATAAAATTTGTAGATTTGTTAGCTTTTTCAGATGTCCACTACAGATGATAAAGGGATCCCACTTGCTGATCACATTTCTGACATCTATTAGAAACTTCTTTATGTATTTTGGCAAGTTTTTCTTTTGTCAAATGATACACCATCTTATAAAACTTCTCTTTGAGATCATCAGACAGTGTAAATTTAATTCTCTCTGACCACATTTTCTACCATTGTTGCAACTATATATTATGCCCAATATTTTGTGCCCATTTTATCATATAATCTTTGACCACCTCTTCTTCCATCTCTAGTTTTAACAAAAGTTTACTCATGGTATCAATGAAATGATCATCATCCAAGCACAGCTGTTTCTCAAATTCAGTTTTAGTGAACTTAGAAACAGATATTCTTTTATCCATTTTACATCTTTCAACTATTTGTCTGTAAGAGAATGAATGAAAGCTATACTTTTCAGATGTTAATTCTTCAGTCAATTTAATTCTATAATGTTCTTGCTCAAGCTCCAGAAGATCTTGATGCATTAGCCATTTTTCTTTTGCCATCATTTCCTTCCTATAAAACGCTTCTTGTGCGACACCCAAAGAGGTATTTGGGGGTATAATGTTGGTTTGTATCTATTCCATATTCTGAACAAAGCATTGCACATTATTTATTAAAATCTATGCTCAATTTAGCTTTGTCAAAGCCATGCCATCTAAACTTTGGTTCATGCACTTCTATGGCCAGCAACGACTTGTCAACAGAATCCAATCTTCCAACAAAACCAAACAGCATGCAGAGAAATAAAATTTCAAATCTGGCAGTCTCTATACTCACCTTTGTTTAGCATCTTTTAAAATTGTATATTTTACTCTAGGCTTCATCCCTTGCCATATGAACTTTGATATGTCACTATGCCATTGTTTAAATAAAACATGGTTAGTCAAAAATCAGTATATCTGGAATAAGAACAGCATTCTTGGTAAAACATTCATTTTAGTCACAGAAATTTAATCCGAGACTAGTAGTTTAAGTTTTGCACAATTGTTCCACATTATAGTTAATGGTGAAGAAACCCAAATCCTGTAAAATTGAAAGGGGCACAAGACAAAGTTGCCCATTATCACTGTTACTTTTTTCGATAGTTACTGAAATTCTGAATAAAAAGATAAGAAAAGATAACAGAATAAAAGGAGTCAATATAGAGACTCAAACTTTCAAGATTAGAGCTTTTTCTGATTTTTTTTCCCTGATTTTTTCTGGTCATACTATTGGAAGACCCTCTCACAAGTGTGGAGAAATTAATGTGAACTTTGAGAGAATTTGAACTGGCAGCAGGCCTTAGAATTAATTCAGAAAAAACAGTAATGAAAACTATAAACATAACCTTAGAAGAGGAAAAAGAATTAAACAAAAGAATGAACTATAAAACAGAAAAAAGTAAAGTATCTGGGCATCTACATAACAAAAAGGAATCTAAACTTATTTGATAATAACTATAAAGAAACTTGGAAAGAAATCAAGAATGAGATACAAAGATGGCACAACTTAAAATGATCTCTTCTTGGTAAAATCTCTGCAGTCAAAATGAACATTTTGTCCAAAATGAACTTATTTCAAAACCTCCCTATAATATTAAAAGATGTGTTTAAACAATAGAAAAAAGACCTACCTGATTTCATTTGGGCAGGGGAAAAAAGCAAGAGTTAAATGGAAAATAAGGGAGGACAGTAAAGAAAGAGGCCGACTAGGACTCTCAGACCTTAAATTATATACACATGCTAATGTGTCGACCTGGATAATAGAGTGGATAAAATTAAAAAATAAATACTGGAAGTAGAAGAGATGGATATGTAATTAAGCTGGCATGCGTAATGGGGTATCTGAAGGACAAACCAGGAAAAGAATTTTCAATACATTATATAAGAAAAACACTTTTTAAGAAGTGATTTCTGTAATGGTGGTGTGGATGGTGGCCTGAGTACTGAAGTCCAGGCTACAGCTAAACTCGAGGACATAATAAAATCTTTAAGACCCTAACGGAAGTTACAGAATATATCCCTGGTAAAGGGGATTTGGAGCGTCTCACTGAGTTTACAATGGGCCCCTGCATCAACCAACAGAAGTGAGAGGAGACATCATTAGCAGACAGGACCAAGTAGATGGAGCAAGATGTCATCAGGTTCAAGTTACAATGATAACCTTGTTTTTAGAGTTAAGTTTTTAAAGTTAAGACTTTGTGAGTAGCCAAGCTATATACAGCATCAAGAAAGCTAATGACTATTCCTGCCCTTGGATTAAATCAAGGATAAAGATTTAAAGGCGAGAACTTACTGACTTAGACACAGTCGATGGAACACTTGTTTCTCAAGGAAAAAAGAGCAAGAAAGAAAAAGATATAAAGAAAATTTGTTTTATTGAAAATGTTAAAGGACTGAGTTAATTGGAAGGTTTATGTAAGTTGAAGAAAGTTGGTGTATTGTATTGGTGTATTGTGGAAATTAACAAAGAAATAATAGACCAAGGAAGATCAGGAACATGGAGTGAATCAAATATTACATTAATTCCCAAAGAGGGAAAAGGCCCTAAAGACATCAAAAATTATAGAACAATCTCACTATTAAACAGTGATTACAAGACCTTTACTTTGATTATGGTAAAAAAGACTCAAAATTATTTTACAAGAAACAATTCATAAAGATCAATCAGGATTCTTACCTGGAAGAAGTATAACAATTGTGAGAACAGTTCTGGATTGTATATTGTATATTATGAGGGAAAAAAACCTTGGGGAAAAAATCACAATTGTCTTTCTTGATATGTAGAAAGCCTTTCATAATGTCTCCTGGGCTTTTATGAAGGGCATTATTGAAGAAATGGACCTGAGAAAGCAATTCAAAGAGTGGATAAATGTTATCTATGAAAATCACGGGGTGTGCATAATAATAAATGGAGAAAGGACAAATCCTCATAAAGTAACAAAAAGTGTAAGTGTAAGACAGGGCTGCCTTTTATTACCTCTTTTATTCATCATGACTTTGGAGTTTTTAAATAAAAAATTATGAGAAGATGATCAAATAAGAGGAGTTAGAATGAAAAAGCATGAAACTAAACTTATAGCCTTTGCTGATGATTTGGTTATATTCTTAGCAGAGCTTGAAAATTCTATATCAAAACTATCAGAAATTATTAAAAGATTACAGACAAGGTCTCAAGATCAATAAAGAAAAACCATGAATATATTAAAAAACGAAGAAAAATTGAAAAAAAATCTGGCTTTCAAATTGAAAAAAGGTTAAATACTTGGTCATAAATATTACTAAAAATAGTGAGAACTTTTTGACAATAATTATAAAAAAACTGGAATAAAATCAGAAGTGACCTCCAAAAGTGGAACTTATCTTTAATGGGAAGAATAAATACAATCAAAATGGCAGTATTACCTACATTTCTATTTCTTTTTTTTAATTATTTTTATTAAAAAAGAATAAAAGTACAAAAAATTGATTGTGCAATTTTGCAAATATGTTTGCCTATTCCATATTTTCCATATATGTATATAAGCATATTTAGTTTCATATTGTCGAATCTAAGCCATAAATTTAATCACTTTGACTTCCCTTGCCAAATACCTAGAATAGTATCATCACGCTACCCTTTCAACATATGAAATTCCCTTACTTTCACCCTTTAGAATGTTGAGTACATCTTTTCTTGCTATTTCTTTACATCAAAAAAGAACATAATTAATTACTAATTAAATTTAACATTAAGATAAAGAAAAACAATACTTGACTAAAATCTACATTTCTCATGGTATTCCATAATTCATTCCTTTACGTGTACCTCTGTCTTTTACAATATCAAAGTTATTCTAATCCCAATATTTCTTTGAACCTTTTAGATATATATGCCAATATTGAATATCTATTAACCATATCCTTTTACATAGTCAATAACCGGTTGCCATATTTTTTCAATATTCTCGGTTCGTTTCCCTTTAGATGGTGTGAAAATATATCATATTGTTTCATTTCCGTTACTTTTAACATCCGTTGTTTAATATTTGGGACACTGGATAATTTCCAAGATCCTGCAAATAGCATTCTTGCCGCTGTTACTAAATATAACAATACTCGTTTGTTCTGGTGCAGAAATTTTTTTTCAAACATGTGTGTCATATTCAATAAAAAGAATTCTGGTTGCATTGGTACTGATATTTTGAATATTTCTCTTATGGCTTTATGTATCTGTATCCAATAATTCTTTGTGATGGGACAGGTCCACCATATGTGATAAAACATGCCAACCTTATCCTTACATTTCCAACAGCTATTGTTACCTGTTTAGTACATTTTATCTATTTTAACTGGTGTAAGATGGTACCTATACATCATTATAATGAAATTTTCTTTTAAGTCCTGGGCACTAGTTAATTCACTCGTATTCTTCCAGGCGATTTCCCAATGTTCTAGAGGAATTTCATGTTGAATATTTTGTGCCTACTTTATCATTGAGTCCTTCACTATTTCGTCTTCTAATTTACATGTTAAGAAGTATTTGTAAAAGAGTGAAATTTTCTGTTTGGCTTTCAAAAATATTATGGTTTCTATTTCATTATATGTCCTTTGTGTTGAAATATCTTCTAATCTTGTATCCATTTTAAATTGCTTTTTTACTTGCAGATATGGGAACCAATTTATTTCTATATTTTGTTGGCTAAGTTCTTCACGGGTTAGCATTCTGACTCCTTGTGCTGGCATAATAGTATAGTTTTAAATCTGGTAGATCACAGCCCCCTGTTGTCTTTTGTTCTGTCAACAATTTCCATTTGATTCTTGGTTTTTTGTCCTTCCATATAAATCTTGATAGTTCTTTTTCCCATTGGCGAATAGGTTTATCATTTGTAATAATTGGTAAATTTTGAAATAGAAAATTTAATTTCGGAAGGACATTCATTTTTATCGTCGCTATTCTTCCCAATAATGTCAAATTTAAATTGGACCATCTGTTCAACTCTGCAGATATTTCTCTCCAAATTTTTATATAATTGTTGTCGAATAGATCTTTATTGTTCTCAGTAAACCATATTCCCAAATATTTAATTTTTTCTCAATCTTAAAGCCCATCTTTGAAATAATCTCTTCTCTTTCTTGTTGTCTTATATTCTTCAGCATTATATAGGATTTGTTCTTGTTTATTTTTAGACCTGCTGCTTCCCCGAATCTTTTTAATTCATGATTTAGTTTTTCAATTCCAGTTACTTTTTGCACAATGGAATGGTGAGACTTCAAAGTTCATTTGGGCAGGAGAAAAACTGAGAATAAGAATGAAAATAATTCAAGACTCTAAAGAAAGAGGAGGATTTGAACTCCCCCATTCAAAGTTATATTTCCAAGCATGCTGTTTAAAGTGGATCAGAGAGTAGATCACCCTGGAAAATACAAATTTGTTGGAATTGGAGGGCTCTGGCCTCAGAATTGGATGACATGGGTATCTATGCTACAATAAAATGAGTATAAATAATGTTTTCAACAACCATTATGTCAGAAAATCTCCAATAAAAGTATGGAATACTATCAACTACAAATTTTACAAAAAAATTACCTAATTGGACCTCTCTACAAGAAGCATTCAAAATGACTGAAACAACATCCGGCAAACTTTTAAAATATAAAGATTTAATTAAATGAGAAGAGAACAATTCAGTATTGAAGACTATAGAAGAGCTAAAAGAATCGGGACAAGAACTATCTGGGTCCCATCTAGACAAATTAATGAAAGGTTTAAGATGGATAACAAACTTACAGAGATTGAGAAAGAAAAAAGTAAAATTGATGAAATTTTGACAAAAAAGAAAAACAATATCAAAATTATATAAATTGCTTTTAGAAAGAGAGATGGAACATGACTTGATAAAAAAAACAACAATAAAAAGGGCTCAGAATATTGGACATGAAATTGAATTGGAGAAATGGAACACAGTCTGGAATATAGATATAAAATTTACTTTAAGTATGAATTTGAAGGACATTTTTTATAAAATGCTACATTGTTGGCATATGACCCCACAGAAACTGGTGAAAATAACAACAACAACAACAACAACTGGAAATGTGAAATGTTTGAAATGTGGAGGCAATCAGTATCTTTTTCCATATGTGATGGTCTTGCAAAATGGCTAAACATTTTTTTGAGGGGAAAGTCCACAGTGCACTTTCAAAGATAATAGATTTCAAATTTGAAATGAACCCTGAAATGTACCTATTGAATATCATTGGGAGTCAAAAAGAATTGAGGAAATATAAGAAGATAATTCTATATTTAGTCACAGCAGCTAGACTTTGTTTTTGTACAATATTGGAAAGATAAAATAGAACCATCAATGGAAGAATGGAAAATTAAAACCATGGGGATGATGGAAATAATATGTTGAAAGACAAGATTGGAAAACATGATATATATGATCAGAAAGGCTACAATCTTATAAGCCAAAAAAAATAAAAATAACAAATAACAAAAATAGAAGATTGGTTGATAAAATTGTATGACACCATGGAAATGGACAAAATGTTTGTAAAACATATTTGATAAATTTAGAGAAGACTGGACCTGTGTATGCAGCTGTTTAGAGGATAAATGGGGGACGAATTCAATAATTGCTTTAAAGGATTGAAAAGTAATAGAACAAGAAACAAAAGAATTCTTAAATAGAGTAGTAAAAAATAGTAAAGAGAGAAGAAAAATTGTCTAGAAAGTTGTTGATGAAGAAAGATTATTTTATTCTATATAACATTTGAAGAGATATATATTGTATATTATAATATCATATGGTGTACTTTTATATACTATACAATATGTAGTGTATGTTGTAAGAGACTTTTTAAAGAAAATATTTTTTTAAAAATTGCTCATATTTGCAAATCCTGCTTAATATGATTCCATCTTCTGATATAGTCATTTTTCAACAACACACAGTTCATATGTGTCATAGCAAAGGGCATTGTGGGGCTCATCTCCCCTCTTCCCAGCACATTTTTTTTCCTGGCAAGAAAAATATTGAAGTAGTGGTATGAAAATGAAAGAATGCTATAAGTAGACAATGACAAAAACATTCCAGGAGTGAGAATGCATGAGGAAAGCCTTGTATTGAAGTATCCACAGCTGCAGGTCATACTGCTTTTTAGCCTCACTCATGTTAATTCTGTGAAGGATCATAGAATCATAGGGCTGGAAGGAGTCCTTCCAGATCTGACCCCCTGCTCAGTGCAGGATCTCCAGCTAAAGCATCCCTAGCAGGTAATGATCCAGCCTCCTTTTGAAGATGGACAGAGAAAGAAATCCTATTACCTCTCTAGCTGATTGGTTCCATTGCTGAATCATTCTCGCTGTCAAGACATTATTTCTAATGTTCACATGAAATCTACCCTCCTATAACTTAAAATGGCTAGATCTAGTTCTGCTCTCTGAGACAACAGAGAACAAGCCTGCACCCTCCTCTTTATGACAGCTGTTCAGATATTTCAAGAGTATCATCATGTCACCCCTCAAGTCTTCTCTTCTTCAAGATGAACATGTGCAGCTCCTTCAACCCTCCTCCTGTTTTTCATTCTTCATCCTCTTCATCCTCTACCTCTTATTGTCCTTGTTGCCCTTTGCTGAACCCGCTCCAACTTGTCTATATCGTTCATAACATGAGATGTCGAGAACTGAATGCAGTCCTCAGAATTGGTGTTTAAAGGGGAAAGCAGAGTTATGTGTGAAGTGACAGAGCACTTTATCAGGTTGGAAAGCTGCCATACCAGTCTGAGAGAGAGAAAGAAGTGGTCCCTGTCACATAAAACTCATGTTGGCTCCTACTAATCACTGCATTGTCAACAAGATACCAGCCAACAGACTCCTGTTGCTGCTGTTTGCCCCTCCTCCATAGGGAAGGGCACCTCGAAAGCCCTAGGTTGCATGCCTAATACAAGTCTGCTGAAGGGTGATATACATACGTTTATTGCAGACAACCCCTTCCCTAAGGCACAACTGGTTCATTTGTGAGCAATTCAACCCACCCCTGGCCTCTGTCTGGAGGAGGCTGTCTCTTGAAGTCTTAAATAGTATTTCCCAATGTCCGATCAAGCTGAAATCACCCCTGGCCCCTTTGCCACCAACAAGGACGCGAAGTTCACTGGTACTGCTCCAGGGCCGGCCGCAGTCGTGATTCCATCGGCGACGCTTCCAGTTTCGGGTGCAATGACGGTTTCCGCTATACATTCTCCTCATTTCTTTTTTGGCCCAGTGGTCCCCTAGCTCCTCATGGACCGGGCCGATGCTGCATTCACTGGTCCGTCCCTCTGCTCAAGGCTGTTCGCGGTCGGATCCTCCATTTTTCCCGCCACGCCGGACCTACTCTCGCACCCCAACAGCCTCGTCCTCCATCCAGACCTGCCGTTCCTGCCCCTCCGTGCCAGGGGGATATCGCCCTAGACGAGTCTGTCATCGGCAACATCTTGGACGCGGCCAGGAAGGAGTCAACACGCCGCAGTTACCACTACAAGTGGCGGCGCTTCGTTGCCTTTGCCGAGGAATGATGATAGCCAGTATCACCTGCCAACCTGCCTACCGTGCTCCATTTCCTCCTGCACCTCCGGCAGCAGGGCTCGGCCTTCCCATCGCTGAAGGCCCACCTCGCCGCCATTGTGGCATACCAACTGCCACGATTCCCATCAGCGGCTCTCTCCCTTCACGGTACCGTGAAGCACTTTTCTTTTTTCTCTAGGGCCTGCAACACCTTTACCCACTGGTATTGCCGCTGCTACTGCTATGGATCACAGGCTGCTTGCCATGAAAACTGCCTTCTTGATGGCTGTCACCTCTGCCAGTCGGGCGTGAGGGCTGGCAGCCCTACAATGCGATGAACCGTACCTGGTTCTTCACGGGGACAAGGTGGTCCTCCAGCCTGACTTTTCATTCAGTCAAGACATCATCTTGCCCACCTTTTATCCGAACCCGACTACACCTTTGGAGAGATCCCTTGACTGCTTGGATGTTCGTTGGGCTTTGCCCTTCTACCAGGACAGGGCTGCCTCTTTCAGACAGGCCCTGCACCTATTGTGTGCCATGACCGGCGTTGGGGAGGCCATGAGGTCCACCCAGTGCTTCTCAAAATGGGTAGCCCAGACTATCCACCTGGCGTACGAGCTTGCCAAGAAGCCCCCGCCAGACTTCTTTGGGTTCATTCCTCCAGTCCCGTGGCGACATCTGCAGCCCTCCGAGGAGTCGGCCTGCAGGACTCTGCCAAGTGGCGACCTGGTCCCAGCCATCGACCTTCGTGCGCCACTACAGGCTCGACTGCCAGTCCCGGAAGGATGCTCGTTTTGGACGTGCTCTGCTCGCTTCTGTTCTTTAGGGCCTGACCCACCGTCCTACTTGTAAGCTACACAGTCTCCTAATGTATGAGGCACAGAGACCATGAAGAAGAAGAACAGGTTGCTTACCTGTAACTGTGGTTCTTCGAGTGGTCATCTGTGCCCTCATACATGCCCGCCCAGCCATCCCCTCTTTCTCAGGCCCTTATTGGTGGACTACAGAACTGAGGAGCAACCGTTGCTCGGCAGGCTCAGTATGCTCAGTGCAGGCATGGGGGAGGGGTTCCCGCCAAGCTACTAAGCTCTAGAATCTTCCGAACGCTACTGCGCAGGTGCAAAAGCTCCTAATGTATGAGGGCACAGATGACCACTTGAAGAACCACAGTTACAGGTAAGCAACCTGTTCATTTGTGAGCAATTCAACCCACCCCTGGCCTCTCTCTGGGGGAGGCTGTCTCTTGAAGGCTTAAATAGTATTTCCCAATGTCCGATCAAGCTGAAATCACCCCCAGTGACTACTAGATGGCAGCAGGGGGTAACTAATGCCACCACTTCCTTCTTTCTTCCACTTTCCCCTTTCTTTTAGGTTGACACCTCTTTGATGTCAACACTGTGCCTGGCCCTGGCCCTGCTGTGAGTCCTCCCCCCAAACCCCAGGAGAGATTCAGAGGTTGCGTGATCTATATGCAGTCCGGGTGTTGCTGCTTCACAGTGCTTGCCTGCTGGCCGTTATCACTCTCCTCTCTCCTCTCCTTCCCCTCTCTGCTGGGCATCCTGCCTTTGGAAGTGCTACTCCATGACCTGATCCCCTCACCACACTTTCCAAGGCTATATCTGGCTGGCGTTTTTCCATTGCTGCTCCACAGCTGTTTTTCCTCTCATTCAGCAAGCTCTGAACACATCTGCACTCCAGACACTTCCCTGGGTAAGTTTATCCCTCTTACATCTGTATAATTTGTTCTAATATTTTTCCTAGTATTGAAATAAGGCAGACTAGTCTGTAGTTTCATGGAACTTTTTGTCTTTTTTTAAAAATCATTTTATTCAATTTCACATATAAAACAAACAATTGTTACTGTAATAGTACATGACATATTTTGATCTTCCACACTGATTTAGAATTTATTTTCAATATATCTTAATGCTTCTATCTCTGTTTGTACCGCATTTTAATGATATTGTTACATTGTTACCCTGTGACTTGGGGGTCCCGTGAGGGACACCCAAACAACCAAAACCAACACAAGCAAGATGGGGAAATTAACTCGAGCACTCTCTTAGCTAACGAGAGGCAGGGTAACTCAGCGGTGATCTTTTACCCAATGTATACAGTGTCAGGTCAGTGAGCAGACAACCAGTTAAAATAGCAACAAGAATATTTATTAGGAAGCAGGCAAGTTAATACGAAAACACAACCTCACTACTAAATAAGAAATAGGAAATAAGAGTTTTGGGGGAATGGGTGATATGTCACCTTTCTCGCAGTCCTGTAGAAGCCAATTGGAGAGAAGGAAACTCGGCGTGGCTGCCGAGGGGAGCTCGCAGAAGAAGCAGCAGCAAGGCGGGATGGAAGTCCAGCGAGAGATCCAAGCATTCCAAAGAGCTCTCGGAACTGGGGTTTTTTATCAGGGAAAGAATGACCGTAGGCTAGCCTGGTCTTGGGTGAAAACAATGAGTTTTGGGCTAGAGACAATGTCTCCAAAAGGTCAGAATTTACATGATTGAGTTATGGTCCGAATTGACAATAGTATGGCCAGTATGTAGATGCAGCTAGCTTGGCAGTTTAAGCACTCAGCTCGCCAGGGTGCCCTCTCGGGGCAGAGGTCTCTTTGTTTTAACACGCATTTGTGATGAAAGTGTTTGTTTCGGGAGGTCCCCTAAAGCAGATCTGGCAGTTTCTGGCTTGCCTTGGTGTAAACAAATATGACTCAGCAGATAATAGCCATGCCTAGCATCGTGCTTGTTCAGTGGCCTCACAAACACTTGGCTGGTGGCAGAGCAGGGTCGAATTATGATATCAAAATGATATCTAAGGTTACCAAAGGCCAGGCCAGTTCACGGTGGTAACAACATGTCAGTTCTTGCATTTCAATCTCTTCATTCCATGGCTTACAGCAGTAGCTTCCTCATTTCAAATCCTAGTCATGAATTACTAATTTTCATTCAACATTACCCAGCTATTCATTACTATCTGCCATTCCTGTTTAATCTCTTCTTCTGATTTCCCTTTTAATCTCTGTGACAAGATATCTGCATTTCTGTTTTCTATAAACATTCCCCACCACTGTTCTATAGTTGGTATCAGTTGAGTTTTCCAAAGCTTAGTATACTCTATCCCAGCTGTTGTTATCATATACAGAATTATTCTCCAATATTTCTTAGTATCAGTACCATCAAATACATTTGTCATATTTAATATGTAAAGTTCCGGTATTTTAGCAAATTGTACTTTCAATAAATCACAAATTTTATTATGTACATCAGTCCAATATTTCTTGGCTCTGGGACATGTCCACCACATATGATATATTGTACCGACCTCTTTCTGACATTTCCAACAGAGTCTTGTACCAGTATTGTAAATCTTTTTCAACTTATTTGGTGTCATGTACCATCTATGGAACAGCTTATAGTAATTCTCTTTCAAATTATGGGCAACTGTAAATTTTTGTATCTTTTTCCAGCTTTCTTCCCAGAATTCTAATTCAATTGAATGTCCTATATTATGAGCCCACAAAATCATTGCTGACTTGATTGTTTCTTCTTGTCTTTCTTGTTGTAATATTTCTTGATATATATAAGATAGTAAATGAGGAGAATTCTCAAATAGTCATTTAATCATTCCCGTTGTCTCTTTTGAGTCTATTCCCTAAGTCTTTAAATCCATTTGGAACTTTTCAGTTAACTGCCTATATGGAAACCAACTTAGTGTTATTCCTTCTGATTCCAATTTTTCTCTCGTTTTAATCTTATAGTTATTTAAAGTTGACCTTTCCAATATGTCTTCATATCGAAGCCATTTGTCTGTTTCTGTCCATCTACCAAGAAAAGCTTCTTGAGGGGAGACCCATATGGGGAGCTGCCTTATGTTCTTATTCTTATATTCTTCCCAAATTCTCAAAAGAGATTTCCTGATATAGTGATGAGTGAAATCTTTGTCAATTCTGGCTTTATCATAGAACATATAGGCATGCCAACCCACCCTCAAATCTGCGCCTTCCAATGCCAACATTCTTGTATCCTGTAAATCTATCCAATCCTTTTTCCATGTAAAGGCTGCGGCTTTGTAATCTATCTGCAAGTCTGGTACTCCCATTCCACCTCTAGTCTTTTGGTCCGTCAAAACTTTCCATTTTATTCTAGGTTTTTTCCCTTGCCATATAAATTTGGTTAACTCTCTCTTCCTTTGTATAAGGGGCTTATTGTTTGTTATTATGGGAAGATTTTGAAACAAAAAGTTTATTTTTGGAAGTACATTCATTTTTATTGCCGCTATCCTTCCCATCATTAATAGTCGCATTGAAGTCCAACTTTCCAAGTCTTTCGTTATTTCTTTCCATTTTTTGTCATAATTATTTTGAAATAATTCATTGTTTCTTTTAGCTATCCAGACACCCAGATACCTTATCTTTTGTACTCTGTTAAATCCTGTAAATTTTGCTAATTCTGTCTCTTCTTTCTCAGTCATGTTTTTCATTAGCAAAGCTGTTTTTTCTTTATTAACTCGAAATTCAGAGTATTCTCCATATTCTTGAAGTGTTCTAGTCAACTCTTTAATACTTCTCCCTGGATCATCTAAAAACAAAACCAAATCATCAGCGAACGCTTTCAACTTATATTGATACTTCTTAACTTGAACTCCTATTATAGCTTTATTCTCTCTTATAGCATTATTATTTCCATTGTCATAATAAATAGAAGAGGGGACAAGGGACAGCCTTGTCTTGTCCCTCTGTACAATTCAACCGTTTTTGTTTTTTCTCCGTTTATGACCAATTGAGCATGTTGTTGAATATAGATTGCTTCAATCCAGGACACAAATTTATTTCCTGCTTGCATCTGCTTTATCACAGTCTTCATAAATGGCCAACTGATCATATCAAATGCTTTCTCCGCATCCACAAATACCATAGCCATTTTCTGTTCGTTCATAAATACATCACACTTTAGGAATCCTTACTGAAAGTGCAGAATATATAAATTATAAACATATATTATATACAAAAGTGCTCTATATTATCTGGTAAAATCAATTCCAATTGTCTCTTAGATTTTCCCTCAAAGACTGTGCCTAAGACCAGGCCACTCTGTCCCCCTCCCTCCCAGTGTTATAATTTCCTCACTGTTTCACAGCCTTGACTGTGTGCTTTCTCAGTGACTGTTGATAGCTGAATTCCAAGCTGCTGCACTGTGTGGGGGTGGGAATCTCTTCTCAGTCCTTCCAGCACAGCCACAACAACAGTAAAGGTATTCTTTCTTATAGAACAAAGAGCGAAATGAACTCAGTCTGTGAATTTCAAAGTAACCCAATCTGTTATTTAAAATAGCTTGAGTAATCAGTCTCAAGGTCACTTGAAGCTTATATTCTGAACCAAAATTGATTTTAAATGGATCCTCTTCAACAGTCCGAAGTTCTGCACTTACACAGTTCTGAGTTACTCAATTCTCAGTCTAAATTCCAAACATCATAATTACTCTGTCAACATCCACGCAATATAATCCCAAGTCTAAAATAGTTCCAACCAAAGATCTTCTTACAGCATTCAAAAATTCAAGGGGATAAAAGCCATATAATCCATACAGTCCTCCTTATTCACATTGCAAAATCCCAGTATTGAAAACCAGCAATCAAAAGGAAAAAAAGTTCCGAATTTCTAATTTCCTTAAGAGTCCATTATTTAAGAGTCCGTACCCAAAGGGTGGTCTCCAATGGCAGATTCTCATCCTGGAGAGAAGTGACTAGCGGGGTGCCACAGGGTTCTGTCCTGGGCCCGGTGCTGTTCAATATCTTCATTAATGACTTGGATGAAGGAATAGAGGGCACGCTGATCAAATTTGCAGATGACACCAAATTGGGAGGGGTTGCTAATACGCCTGATGACAGGATCAAAATTCAAAAGGACCTGGACAGATTGGAGAGCTGGGCCAAGGCTAACAAAATGAATTTCAACAGAGAGAAATGTAAGGTCCTACACTTAGGCAGAAAAAATGGTATGCAGAAATATAGGATGGGGGACACGTGGCTGGCTAACAGTACGTGTGAAAGGGATTTAGGAGTCTTCATAGACCACAAGCTGAACATGAGTCAGCAGTGTGATGCGGCAGCCAAGAAGGCCAACGCAATTCTTGGTTGCATCAATAGGAGTATGGTGTCTAGATCGAGGGAGGTATTGGTTCCACTTTATTCTGCATTGGTTAGACCTCATCTTGAATACTGTGTCCAGTTCTGGGCACCCCAATTCAAGAAGGATATGGATAAGCTGGAGCAGGTCCAGAGGAGGGCAACCAAAATGGTGAGGGGCCTGGAAGCCATGCCCTATGAGGACAGACTTAGAGAGCTGGGTATGTTTAGTCTGCAGAAGAGAAGGTTGAGAGGGGACATGATAGCCATGTTTAAATATTTGAAGGGGTGTCATGTCGAGGAGGGAGTGGGCTTGTTTTCTCCTGCTCTTGAGACCAGGACAAGGAGCAATGGATGCAAGCTGCAGGAGGGGAGATTCCGCCTGAACCTCAGGAGGAATTTCCTGACAGTCAGGGCTGTCCGACAGTGGAATGTGCTGCCACAGAGTGTGGTGGAGTCTCCTTCTTTGGAGGTTTTTAAGCGGAGGCTGGATGGCCACTTGTCGGGAGTGCTTTGAGGGTTTTCCTGCATGGCAGGTGGTTGGACTGGATGGCCCTTGTGGTCTCTTCCAACTCTACATTTCTATGATTCTATGATTTAGATCCAAATCTGAATAAAGTCCATCCAAATACTAAAAAATGTAAAAATAATCCAAAGAGAACTATGCAGTATTGAAAAACTTATGGAGAAAAAAAAGAAAAAGAAAAACTTCGTAGCGAGGATAGCCTAAACAAGATTCTTCATCAAAAATATCCACATATATCCCATTTACATCTGACTAGCAAGTCTTAATATCTCAATCCTTTTTATTTATGCTTGTCTTAAAAAAAGAATCTCCCAGAAAATTAATCCATTTGGGGAAATCCAAGTTAGTAAAGTCAGTCTTTAAAATCCGCCTTAAAAAGGTTCTCCTTAAGCCACTGCATACTCAGTGTTGCCTGTAAGCTAAGCTGCTTCGTATGTCCGCTTCTGCCCAACATTGCAAGTTTGAAATTGTTGCGATTTCAACAAAATAACAATCTAGATTAGGTTGCTTACTGTTTTCAAGTCGAGTCTTCTAATTTTAAAAGCCATTGGCGGCGCTTGTGCCACTGCAGCGACGATCCAGCTGGGTCCGTCATGGCCCTACGATCCCCTGGCATCTCCGATCTTTCCTTGCAGAAAGAGCTCGATGTCAGTCCTGGGATCCCCTACGGGTCTCTTCCACACCACGGGTCTCTTCCACACCCCCTTTACCGGGGTGTGTCTAGCCACTTTTGATCTTGATGAAGCCGGCTGGAATCCAGCTGGTGGTAGTTTGGAGTTGGAGAGCTTCACTCCAAGCTACCGCTCATGTCCATCATTGGCCAGAAGTGTCTGAACTTTTTGTCTTTTTTGAAGAGAGGGATAATGTTTGCTTGTCTCAAGTCCTCTGGCACCTCATTATTTTGCCAACATTTCTCAAAAATGATGGCAACCGATTCTGTGAGTACGTCAGCAAGTTCCTTCAATATTCTGGGACACAGTTCATCTGGCCCTGCAGATTAAACTCATTTAGGTGATGCCTAACTCCTTATCAATCTTGATTTTCAATTCAGATTCCTTGTCAAGGTCTCTGCTGATGAATAGTAGCACACACGCCTCCTTTTGGGGAAAAAACTGAAGCAAAATAAATATTGAGAAGTTCTGCCTTATTATTGTGATCTGCTAGCATTTTATTATCTTTGCTGAGCAGTGGTTCCACCATTCCCTTTCTCATTCTCTTGCTTTGAACGTATTTGAAAAAAACCTTTTTGCTGATCCTTGCTTGCCTAGCCAGTCTCAGTACATTTTGAGCTTTAGCTTTCTTTATGCCCCTGGGGGTCCATGGAGCCCTTCTGCTGGACACCAACAGCAAGACAATCTTCAGGATAGGCTCACCTTAGGGTAGCCATAAGTCAGTTTTCAAAGGGGGGAGGAGACATAATGGCTAAAAGGAACTTCCCTCTGTCAGCAGCACTTGATTGTTGTGAGTCCTCAAGTCACTTCAGATTTATGGCAAACCTAAAGTGAACTTATCACAGGGTTTATTGGCAATATTTGTTCAGAAGGGATTTGCCTTTACCTTTCTCTGAAGCTGAGAGAATGTGACTTGCCCAAAGTCACCCATTGTCTGGGTGGGGATTTGAGCCTTAGTCTCCAGAAGCCTTTAATAAATAAATATTTGAATATTTAAGTCTAAATTTAAACTTTTGAATATTTAAATCTAAATTTAAACATATAAATCTTAAGTTAAGTCTTGGGGTTCCTGACAACAAATTATATTTACAGGGGTTCTTGGTAAAGAAAAGGCTAAGAACCACTGCCTTATACTATACCCACAAGCTTAGGCTACACATCTATATTCTTCTTTGGTAAATTATTCTTCCTTCCATTCTTTATACATGTCATTTTAATTTTCACTTCCTCCTTGAGTTTATGGTGAAGCCACAGATATTTCCCATTTTTCTTCTTTGTAATTGTTTGTGATTGTGCTTTTAGCAGTTCTTTCTTCACGAACCCCCACTTGCTCTGGGTGTTCCTCCCCTTTCACATCTCTAGTCATGGGATTCTGCCCAGTATTTCCCTGAGCTTGACAGCTTTCCTGAAATCCAAGGTCTGTATTCAGTTATAGTCTTCTTTGGTCTGTCCTAGAATTGTGAATTGTTGCATTACATCATCTCTCCCCCGCCTAAAGTACCAACTGCTTTCATTTCAGTGACCAATTCTTCCCTTTTGCTTAGGATCAGCTCTTGGATTGTTGATACCATTGCTCCTTCCTCCATCTTTTGAAAGAGGAAATTATCCGCAAGCCACTTTAAGAATTTGTTGCAGAGCCTATCTTGGCAGATTTAGTTTCTCAGCAGATATCAAGATAATGACGACCCCCATAACTACTAGTTATTGCATTTTGGAGATTTCTGAGATTTGTTTCAGAAAAGCAAATTCTTTTAATAGGGAAGAAAGGGGGAAATAACACTTTGTAGTGTGGATGAACAATGTGGTTAACTGGCTTTTATAGTTTTGTTACAAGTTGCTTTAACTGAAAAGTTGTTTAGAACATTCCTGGTAGACATAAAGCAGTTGCATTTCAGTCATAAACAGCTGCCCTGTTCTGATCAGAATTCAAGCCAGTGCTTTTGGAAATAGCTAACCTGAACTGCACAGAGACTTTTTGTATGTCTGTTTTTGTTTTGTTTTGTTTCTGTAGATACCAGGATGCTGTGCAAGTGCTGAGCTGGCTGGAGGAGCTTTCCATTCAAGACGACAATATAATTGGGCAGGCCTGCTTTATTTCTAGCTGCCTCAATCTCATGCTTTATGCGGGTAACTCCTGGGTGCTTTTCACCCTGTGTTTCAAATTGCTATGCATTTTACATATTCACAGACTCCATACACAAAACAATAAAAATAAAAAAGGAAGAAAAAGTACATCCATTGGAAAAAAATGGTATCAAAGTATACAACTATGAGCAAAATTGGTTGAAGACTTATTTTCAGGTTGGAAAAAATTGTTTATAGAGAGATGGATATCTCTTTAGCTACATCAGACCATCTTACACTACAATAATACACATTTTAACTCAGAAGTAAGTCACTTGGAGTTCAGTGGGATTTAATCTTAGGAAGGTAGGTACAGCATTGAAGTTTTAGCTGCCTAAAGTGAGTTAAGTATGGTTGAAAACCAACCAAATGACCATATGTAGAGATGGCCATCTCTTATTAACAAACCATTTTTATTCTTGGAGGCAGCAGAATTATTCTAGAACAGACTATGTATTTGCAAATATAAATTTTACAATATATTCCATAGGATGATAAAGGCGATATGATATCTGTAGATGATGTAGCACTTGCTGCAGAGTGAATTTTTTTTTAAATGACAGGCTCATGTTAATTAAGCCAAAGTAAATTTATTCTGAAAAAAAGGGGAGTGCAGAAAAAACATTCATAATCTAATTTTGGATATAATGGAACAGGAAATAATTCAGTGAATTTAACAGAAGACATTTTAAAGGGAAATATTACTATTTGTGCTATTTTTGAAGAAAAAAAAGGAAAAATATTAAAATACATATTTTTGCTACTTAGCATATTGCACAACTCTGTGCGTATGCATGTGGTATGTTTTGTGCTAGTCTTGTGCTGGGATTAGGGTTCAGTGCATTGCAGCTGGAATATACTCTCATTCCTCAGGGCTGAACAGCTCGCTCATGTCTTTGTATATATAACCATACATTTCTGTTGCCAGCTTGTGTTACCTGAGATCAAAAGGAACTTGTACAAATACTTATCCACTTCCCGCACACTTGTAAATTAATCCATTGCATTTAAATTGGTGTTGGGTCCATTTATTTAAGTTCTGCTCAAATACTAATTTAAGAGGTAATGTCATGTGGTTGTTCACTTTCTTCCCAAAAAACACTCAGAATTTTAACAAGCAACAACACATTTCCTAAACTGCTAAGGCTAAAGCGTCTAGCAGGGGAATGGGGCTTTATACCTCCAGCATAATTTTTTTTTGGCACACATTGCAGTCATTTGTACAAGTCATAAATGACATGTCTCATCAACAGATTCCAGAGCATTCCTAGGCTCCTTGGATGTTTGTATACTTTCACTTTGGGAACCCATCTCTTTCCTTATTCTTATCTCTCCCCTTCTGGTTCTTCTCACCTTATCTTCCTGTTCTTCACACCACATCCTTCTGATTTTTCACAGCACATCCTTCTGATCTCTGTTGATTTACAAAGTACAAAGCATATATGTCGAGTATACATGATCTGACCCCAGAATCCCTCCTGCAATACAGCAAGACACCAAACATGTTCTATGCAAATTGCAATACATAGATGTAATGTAATATGGAGATCTTTAAGCACAGTATATAATAACCCTATTAAACATCATTAACAGCATGTGCCAACTAGGCCTGCTTAATATATGGCAGGACATACTACATATAGCAAAGATAAGCAAAGTGTATAGCAAAGAGTGATACATCAAAACACTGGAGTAACCATTGATAATTAATCCTTAATGCACACATACAGCAAAGCCCAGGGTGCACTGTAGTACAGCAATAACATAGCATGGGATCACACGCAGTATGGCACTAACTTAACATTACATAGTAACATACATGGATACATTCTAGAAGCAGATGTAACATATTTCTCCAGCAAAGCATATTACATGTAATATATAACAAAGCTCTAACAGAACCAGCTCTATATCAAAAGCAATAAGAATATAATAATCTTCGTATTCATTTTTGTCTAGACTCACATCTCGTTGCACACTTGCAACAATCATTCAAATTATATACAAGATTTAACATATGGTGATATGTAACATATGAAGCAAATCCAAGTCTGGCTACTGTATTCCAAGATGGTCACACATTACCACAATGTAGTATACATTTCCAGTGTAGGATGGACTTTATACCAGCATATAGTATTCACAAGCATAATATAATCAAGAAGCATTCATCACCATGGTAGAGTAACATTATGAATCACAGCAGGGAACAAAGCTGACCTGCCAGGCAATAATCAGCAACTGGAACAGATGTTCCTTTGGTCAAGATGCACAGTACATATTTCTGAGAAGTGTAAAAGTGTTGGTGGTGCCACTTTAATGCTTTGCTGATGCTCATGCCTCAGTCTCTCTATGGAATTACTGGAGTTGAAGCTATTGGAAGGAACCAAAATCATGCTAGGTGAATGTAATGCTGGAAGAAAATTTGAACACAAATTTGGAAAAACTGGAATCAAATTTAATTCTATAGTTCAAAAATCTACAGTTCTGCTTGCCAGTGGACACTTTGAGTAAGAGTAGGACCTTCCAACTTCTTCACCGTGATTTCCCCCCCCTAACCTTTCAACATGTTGTTATTTTGGACTTTAATGATAGTCACAGTCAGGGCTGTTGTGTTTACTGATTTTTCTTCTTTTGCAGGTTTTTCCTTTAGGCCTTTTCAGCACTGTATGGACTTTGTTATTGCTAATCAGACTAACTGCATTCTTATGTCTCAAAATAACATCATGCTTGGCCTGTATTCTTCTTTGGCAATTTGGTAAATTTAGTATTTAATATATTTCATCTTACATTTAGCACTGCAAGAGCAGTAAAATATGGCACTTTTGCATTATTGCTTTGGTGCTATGACATGGCCAAGAATACTATGTTTGGGTGGGGAAGGAGAGGCAGTGCTGCTAGAACAGTCACACAATCTATATGAGTAGGTGCAGTGATGTTGTGCAAAGTTATAGTGTGACATAAAATTAGAGATGAGGAGAGGCTGAGCTGATGTTTCTTGTCTCAGCGCATATTCTCAGATAATAGGGATGAAATGTGCTTCCTAGTCTTTTGCTTTATAATGTAGAAGACATGGAACAGAGTGGTGAGTGTGGAAAACAGACTGACAGGTAGCCAAGTTGATCAGGTATCTTGTTTTAAGTATCTTGGCCTCTGAAGGTAACCACTCAATACCTTTAGGTTATTTTCCCCTTTCTTCTGAGTTTTTTGTTCTATTAACCTGTGGAGCTCCAACTCCATGATGCCTATCATAGAATATCTGCATGCATGAAAAGCCAGATTTAAAAGCTTTGGTATTCATGTCTTGTTTTATTTTGTTCTTTGCTGAATAAATTACTAAAACAATAAATGTAGGTTTTATCTTTTACCATATCATGAACACCCAGTGTAGTTACTCCTATTTATAGCTCATAGTCCTTGCCTTCTGCACTCTGCTGGGTTAAATACCACAGCTTTCTAACAGGACCAACATACTACTGACCTTGTTAGAGAAGTAATAGTGAATAATATGCCTGATAAAAGTGGGATCAGTCTACAAAAGCTTTTGGACTATTAATGTTCTTCATACCTATATCATTAAGGTGTCATAAGAATGTTGTTCTTCATTGCAAAAGATTAACACAGCTACCCTACCAGGTCTTACAGTGAGTACTGTAGCGGTGCCAATGAGCACGTTAAGTATGTAGCTATGTAGCTATTAAGATAAAATACTTTTCAAACCCCAAGATCTTGTGTAAGCAAGTCAAATTAAAAGTTGCTGTATGAACCAGGAAGGAAATCTATGTTAAATAACAAGAAATTTGATAAGAATCTGAATAAGGTTTCCAGTGCCTAGAAGGACATTTCTTTCTCTAGCATCTCTATATCCCCCAACAGCCTGTAATGAAAACAGAAACTATGGATATGTAAATGGGGAAAATAGCATGAGCAAGAGAGGATTTAACTCTTCTTTTTACCTTATAATCCTGTCAGTTATCAATGCCCATCTTTTCTCCACCACCATTAGTCTAGTTCATGTGAAAAATTCATATTTTGTCCAAACATCCTTTAAAAATGTGAGGGACCATGCAGCATATTTTGAATAATTTAATCCAGGTGCAATACTGAATTTAGTGAATTTGGAGGAGGAGTAGTGTGACTACACGAGTGTGGGCTCTTCTCTTGCACATGCATACTTGATTATTGTCCAGCTCTGGAAATATCATGGCATTTGAGATTCTAATGCCCCTCTAGAAAGGGAAGAACTGAGTCTTACCCTGTTTAACACATGATTGATGAAAGTCTATCTTATAGGTTTGCTCGGCTTCAACTCTGGGATGACTCATACAGCCGTTTGAACAGGCAAGAAGGCTAGTGAGAAGAACAAGTGCCTCCCTCTATGCTAATCATGGATTCTGCAAGTTTGCAGAGTGTGAGGCTTTGCTACTGAGAAAATATATTGAAGAAAGGCCTGATAAGACCCGTGAGATGCGCAACAGGGTAGTAAAGGTGAGGGGTTTGGAGGCCAGACTCTGGAATGTATATTTGTTAGGTTGCTTTAGAAATTACTAAGCCACATCTTTACATACCCAAGAAAGGATTTGAGAGCTATCTGCACAGAAACAATACATTTGGCATAGTTAAAACATAAAACTTAAAACCAAAATATAATAAAAGTGATAGACAGGGGTTGTAGAGCATGCTTCTGCCTCACAGAATAGATGTGAGATAAAGTCAGTTGAGACAGGCATGGTACTCCACTCCTGTCTGTTAAAACCGAGGGATTGAGGTCCTTTGGTGTTTGTCAACTAATCTGTGGGTGCAACCAGACTGATGGAAAAGTCCCAGATTTTGTTCCTGTTTTTTCTGATTTTATACTGGGTTAAAATAAACTGCAATGGAGCTGGTATTAAAAGTCTCTGAGTGTACTAGGACCTGACAGAACATATTCTGGGATAAACAAAATGTGTATGGATTTCTAGAATAAAAATGGAAAAACAACAGGAACAGCATTTGGCACTTTCTGGTCCTTTTAATCAGTCTGGATATGTCCTCTGTCTGTTTGAAGGTCTTTCTTATCACTACCTGGTTAATTAGGCTTCCAGCTCATGATCAACAGCATAGTCCAAACAGGCAGTGTTAGGATCTACACTCCACTTAAACACACTTAAGTCTTGAGATCTCAGTACATGCTATGGGAGAATGAGCAGGCTCTCTGTTATTCCTTTAGGCCAATGGTTCTTAACCTGGGGTCTACAGACCCTCAGGAATCCACAGTGCTCTCACTCTCCATGAGAGGCTAAAAGACTGAGTGGCAACCTGGCAGGAATCAAGACAAAAGGAGGCAGACAGACAGACTGATTGGCTGGCTGAGCCTGCATGTTACCTGTCATGTGGCTGCATCACTGCAGGAAGGAGGTAGGCAGCTGACAGCCAGCTACCCAGTCAGAATTTGTCCTTTGTGTCTCTCCTCCTCCCAATTTCCACTGGAGAGCAGTGCAGTTTACCATCAGAAATGCTCAAATACCCTCCCTCCTTTTCTGCCTTCTTCACCAGGACTAGAAGAGACTGAGATGGACCAAGGAGGGAGAGGGAAAAGGCAAAAGGGGGGTTGAAGGCAAAAAGCGGGGGTTGAAGCAACCCGTCTATAAAAGGCTGTGTAAGCCTCCTCATTCCATTCATAAGTGCACATGCTTTTGTCTGAATTGAGTGGTGGCTTAGTTTGCACTGGTGATCCCTACTTCCAACTTCCAGTGTTTTGCTGGGGGTGGCTGCTATCACTTTCTCATTTGGCCCCAGTCCTTCCTGCTATTCTTTTTCAGAGTTGGATACCACACTGCATTGAGGATCCTACTTGGAGTGGGGCCAGATGAGAAGAGGAAGTGCTGTTGCAGCAGGTGCCACCCCCTCACAAGACACTGAAGTTGGAATGAGGGATCACTTTTGGTAAAATAAGTGGCCACTCAATTCAGACAAAAGTATGCACACTTATGAATGGAAATGAGGCATGCTTGTGGTCTTTTTTGCCTTCAACCCTCTCTTCCTCCCTCTTTTGCCTGTCTGGGTCTCTCCTCCTCCTAGTGGCCCTTCCTCTAGAGAATTCCACAACAGATAGACGAGGATAGGACTAAAGAGCAGATGTGTGATGTACAGGATATAGCTCCGAGGAATTAAACTGAGAGGTTTCAAAAGCTTTATTCAGGAATTCAGAATACTGGGTTTCCAGTGCTATATAAACTATTGCATTTCACATTTAGTGTATGCTAACATCACATTGGACCCAAATGACACATTTCCCAATCTTTTTACCTCCCATTTTTACCACTTAGCTTGCCAACAGCCTGACCTTGCAGCCATGCCTGCTTACTCTCTCACCACATCATTACAATAACATTTCTGTTTCCAGTTCACCCAGCCATCAATGGATCCCAACACCTTCACCTACGAAGCAAAACACAAAAGCACTAAAGTCATGTACCTAAAACATGGTAGGGAGAGCTCACCCACCCTTACAAGATGTTACACCCAAATTCACTTTGACTGCTCTTTAGAGAAACAGAAAAATACACTCTCTGAGTTGTATTTGGGCAGATAATCTTTACCAACTGAGCTATAATACAAAGGGACAATGTTTTGTGCAGCAGGCCTGCATTCTCCTTTAAAATATTAAAAGGCAGCACAGGGAACTTCAGATTGCATTGATCAGTTATTCTTCCTCTCTCTTGGAGCATTCACCCTTGAACTGGCTAACTATAATGGACATTCTCCTCTGAACAAACTGCCAGAATAAGATAATCAATTCTTTAAATGTTACATTCTTTTTACTCTTGTGTGATATATTAATGTTACCTTTTATGTCTTAACTATAACACCTCAATTATTTCTTACATCATTTATTTTTTATATTTCAAAGAAAAAAAATTAACTAATATGCAAATATTAATTCCAACTGTTGCTGATTTTCCCCATTTTGTTTCCCAAAGAGGTAAAAATATCTTAATTAATAAGTTTTTCATTATTTCAAGGTGGTAGAATTCTACAGAAACTAAAATTCTACTTTATTATTTATATATGTTAGTAAACAGTAGATAACGTATCATGTTCATCTTCCTTAGATGAATGCTATAACAAAGAAACTGTTTTTGTTTGAGTTGTGTTAATATGGTATCAAGATATATATTTGGTATATGTATATATATTTATTAATGTAAATTTCCTTCTATTTTTATTCTTTTTTTGTATATACAAACAAACTGTTACTGTTACTATTAACTTTTAATAATTGAAAAAAATTGATAAAAAGAGTTTTAAAAAAACCCTGAGAGAATCTGTATCCAGGCATCTATTCTCTCTCTTTGTGGCTGCCTCAGTTCCTTCTTACCTGTGTTGAAACCATGCCAATTTGTCACAAAAGTGAGATTTATTGCTGAGCTGAAGGCCTGTGTTACTGCAGTTTAGGCCTACCTGGCGATAGCACCCGATATCACTTTGATATCATAATTCGGCCTTATTCTACCACCCCTCTCCACGTGGTTGTGAGGCCTCCGGACAAGCACGAAACTAGGCTCAGCATTTAATTGCTGAAATATTGTCAAACAATACAGGCAAGCCAGAAATAGCCAGATCGCAGCTTCAGGGACATCCCCGGCAAACACCACATTATGTATGCACACTACCTACAAAAGGCTCCCTGCCCTGAGCAGGCAACTTGACAAAGGCTGAACCATCCACTGTCAAGCGTTGCACATTTACATACTGGCTACATCATTGTTAATTCAGCTTTGATTCCATCATGCTAAATTGTGACCTTTCGGAGACATTGTCTCACGCCCAAAATTCATTGTTGTCCCTGAGTAAGGCATAGCTTACAATCACACTTCTCCCTATAAAACCCCCTGATTCCGAGACCTTCCTCGGATCGCTCCTAAGTTCCAGACCCCCTTGTTGCCGTTTTGCTTGGTGAGCTTCCCCTCAGCTCCATGTGCTGAGCCACACCGAACCCCAGTATTGCTCTCTATCTTCTTCCGGGCTTCAGGAACAGGTTTTGTATCACCCGAATCAACTATCCCTCTGAAAATCCCACTGCCTTACTCACACCTTTATTTTTTTTAGTTACCTGTGTGCGTGTGTTGCTTACACTGTGTGCCTGTATTTAATAAAGATCATTCATTACTTTCAAACCGGTCTGCTTCTTGACTTGGCCTGACCCCGTAAACACTGGGTTACAAGATCCTGCTAAGTTACCCTGCCTCTTGTAAAGCAGTGCACCGAGCTAATTTCCCCCACCTATAGTTGAGCACATTTTGGTGTCCCTCATGGGACCCTCAGTAAACAGGGTAACACCTGGATTAGGAAAGCAATGTGAGCAAGGAGTTAAGAAAAGGAAAGGTTTATTTCTGCAGCAGAAATAGGTCAACACCTTGTGGAGGTCCAAAGTGAGACAAAAACACATTTGCCTTCACCTACCTTATATATACAATAAACAGGTGGGTTTTCGCATGTGAACATTCAGAAAACAATTAGCGCTTAGTTAAAAGCACATCCTTTCTATCTCTTATCTTACCCGTGAAGAGGCAGTGGCTTCTGCTCTCCTTTCGACCCCCTTTTTTCCCCCTTGTAAATAGACCCCTTAGGATAATAGCCTCTGTAGTGACAGAACCCCATCTCTGTGTTCCCTACAGGGAGACGGAATGGGACCGTTCATGTGGGTTGCAGTTTCGTTTTTCTTGACTGGATATGCCCTCGGAGCCTCACCAGAATACAGCTATGTATAACAGACTGGCAGTTTAATGCACAGGCAGTGTGCCGCTGGAACCCATATCCCAAAGTAGAATCCCTGTTAAATGGAACGCAGCTGTTCCCCTGGTTCCAGAAAAGATACCCCTTTGAGCTGTCCACGCATTTCCAGATTCACTCTAGTAACAGGCTGTTGAGTGTCTGTTCCTGCCTTAAGGGTTAACCGGTTTCTTGTTTACTTCACTGCTATGGCAACACAGCCTGTGAAGTTCCTAGTGGTTCCCAGCCATAAATCAGACAAGGTGTTTTTCCCTTAGAGTTCCTCTGAGAGACTCTCCTGCTTTCGTTCTCATAACAAGACTATTTGTTTTGACTAACAAAGTTCCCTGTCCCTCTTTCTTCCCATGGTGTAAAAGTTGTTGACAAGTCACTACTTAAGCGCTGCCTGAAAACAGGCAGTGTGTATTCTCTTTATGAATTCTCTTTGCTACTGCTGTCTTTGTCCAGACATGGACTTTACTTAAACCTGCTGAACATGTAATCAAGCTTTCTTCAATAAACTGAGTGGTTTTTAGACAAACCGGCTGGCCTCATTCACTGGCAGCTTTATGGGACTGAACAAGTTTTTGTTTTGCTTTTAAGGACAGTTAAACTGTGGGTCATGCTAGCAATCTACAGCATGCCCCCCTGCATTTTCCCACATAGGCTGAGTGCAAGGTTAAGGATGGCCGTTGCTGGCGAAGAGGTTAAACTTACCCCAGCATGTCCACAGCCGCCGCTCCCATGACCGCCAGAGTGGTCCAGGGTGATCACCGCCACGCAGCTCTAGTTGTACTTAGCTTCACTTTTGAAGACTGCTGCCCTACATGGGCATGGAAGATGTACATGTTTTATTGCCAGAATGTCACCCAGACCCCAACAGGTTGTAAGTTCTTCTGCGGGAAGATGTGGTGCCACGACTACGATGTCCACACCCCTCCTCCCCCTGAACGTCACCCAGCTATGTATGTGGGTAGTTCTGTAGTCCGCAAGGACATAGAAATGGTTGCTTACTCGAACATCCAACCCATAACAACCAAAATGATACTGAATTTCATGGTTGTCAATATCTCAATATCTCCAGAGTAATTCCAACCTGCCAACCGTATCTAAAATTGGCCTGGATGCAGTGGGAACACTGGGAGAAATGATGGCTGTCTTTCTCCCACCCACATACTCCTCTTAAGCGAAACATCCTAGGGACTGCATTCGGCGGAATTGGAACTGGCGGCGCATTCATCAACGCCATGGACAATGAGGTCCTGGCAAACAAATTAGGCATAATTGGCACCAAAACTAAAGACATTGGCATCTCCTCCGCTGCTGGCCTAACCAACGTAGCGAGAGGAGTAGATTTGATAAGTCAATTGCTCCCACAGTGGGTTGGCGTCGAGCGAGACATAATCTCTGACCTTGGCTGTGTTCTACAGAACACGACCCATGATCTGTCAGTTGCAATACAGTGCATGCAACTACAGAGCAACGTGATCACCTTTGCCACTCAGATGATCCAGGCCAGCCTCATGGGATTAATGCACTCTGAGATCCTGAGCCTACTCTGAGAGTGATATCCAGAATCGCTGGAACACCCTGCCGCTTTGGCTAAGATACGGCACGCCACATGGAAGAGCCTAACTCTCACGGTGGACGTTGCCCATGAATGGATTCTGGATCCGGTAATTGTACATCCAGTATCGCATTTAGGACTCCCCCTCATAGCTGCCAATGCCACTTTGCTACCCCCACAGATGTACCATTGGTCCAATGGTACCCACTCTTTTGATTTGGCCGGTTGCTTATTCCACCGCCATTGGATTCAGTGTTTCCACAGCATTGATAGTTTCAGCCACAGTAACATTTCCAGTTATACAGTGAGACCTGTCACAGTCATGGCCCAGACTAATCACGAGTGTTTTTGTTTACGGACTCCATGTGCAAATGTGACAGTACTGCCTAGTGGTGCGAACGTAAGAGTGAACCGCACCACCAGGAACCCCTGCTTTTGCTCGCAGCTGGTCCAAGACTGCTTTGGTAATAACTTCTATCTCCAGCAAGAGATACGAGATTACATCTTGGAGAGAGCTTACGTACCCAAGGAATCCGAATTAATCGGATTCCACCTGGAAGATGAGATCCCTGCGTCTTTATGGCTAAGGAGTCTCACCAGCCTATCACGAGTAACGGGGTCTCGCACTCCCTCCATCAGATTTCCTTGACTGTCAGTCATTCCGCCAAGGTAATAGTCAGCACATCTGAAGATTCGGAATCAGCCACTAAACATTCGTGGTGGTACACCTTCACCTTGTCATCCACAGGGCAAGCTCACTCCTGTATTGGCCTTCCTAAGGCCAAAACAGCTACAGACTCAGGAGCTGTTTAAGTCCTCGCTCCCTCAAAGCCTTCTTGGTCACAGTTAGAGAATTCGAACCCACCTCCCAGTAGGCCTTGAGCCATCAATTTGCATTTGGTTTAAACACTGGCTACTAATCATGTCAGTCTTATACCAATAAGCTACAGGTTGACGGCTCCAGAGAACCGGGACGACCCCCGGACCCGACCATCACCCCCGGGCACCGTGTGTGTGGGGGTGAGATCTGAAATATCGCCGCTCCAGTCAGGAACAAGGCCCAGGAGATGACCTGAGCCCTCTGATGCAGCTGTGGGACCCCCATGGAGGAGTGATCCAGCCACTCCCCAGCGAATTTAGAGAACTGTTTGCTGAACTCTTTGGCTCCAAGAACTTTTGCATTTGCCTTTTGGACTATTCTTATTGCCGACGCTCTGCAAGCCGCTTCCTGCAAAGAGCTAGTGCTCCCTGGGTAGCTTGTCTGCAGATTTGGACATTTTGTTGCCGTTCCTGCTCCACTGCCCAGATGGACTCATGTTTTGATCATGCTACAAGACTTTTCCTGTTGCGGGGGGGGGTACACAGACTTTTGCTTGCACCTCACCTCCCCCGGACTACAAACTCTCGTTCCATCATCCCCATTGAACTGATTACTCCTTGGACTGCCTTCATTGCCAGACCCTGCACGGGATTTACAGTATTTCAGTGATCATTTCATTTTGCACTGCTACATTGCCTTTCTCCATTGGTGGGAGTGTTCTTTCCTTGGTTATTGCTCATTGTTTATTGCTATTGTGTATGTTTGTGTGCATGTGTTTAGGTTTAGGTTTTTAGATAGGAATGTTTTTATAAGTTAGGACTCCCATGTGCTCATTGCAGAAGCCCCTTGGCCCAAAGAGTGATACGACTTCTGTGCCTGCAAACCCCTACTCGACGCTAAATTTGTTTTGAAATGTTTAATTGGAAAATGTCTGATATTGTCCCAACATTGCCCATTTTCGGGGGGGGGACTGTTACTACAGTTTAGGCCTACCTGGCGATAGCACCCGATATCACTTTGATATCATAATTCGGCCTTATTCTACCACCCCTCTCCACGTGGTTGTGAGGCCTCCGGACAAGCACGAAACTAGGCTCGGCATTTAACTGCTGAAATATTCTCAAACAATACAGACAAGCCAGAAATAGCCAGATCGCAGCTTCAGGGACCTCCCCGGCAAACACCATATTATGTATGCGCGCTACCTACAAAAGACTCCCTGCCCCGAGCAGGCAACTTGACAAAGGCTGAACCATCCCCTGTCAAGCATTGCACATTTACATACTGGCTACACCATTGTTAATTCAGCTCTGATTCCATCATGCTAAATTGTGACCTTTCGGAGACATTGTCTCACACCCAAAATTCATTGTTCTCCCCAAGTAAGGCATAGCCTGCAGTCACACTTCTCCCTATAAAATCCCCTGATTCCGAGACCTTCCTCGGATCGCTCCCAAGTTCCAGACCGCCTTGCTGCCGCTTTGCGTGGTGAGCTTCCTCTCAGCTACACGTGCTGAGCCACACCGAACCCCAACATCGCTCTCTATATCTTCTTCCGGGCTTCAGGAACAGGTTTCGTATCACCCGAATCAACTCTCCCTCTGAAACTCCCGCTATCTTACTCACACTTTTATTTTTCTTAGTTACCTATGTGCGTGTGTTACTACCGTGCACTGGCCTGGCCTTTGGTAAACTTTAGATATCATTTTTGATATCACAATTTGGCCCTGTTCTGCCACCAGCCAAGTGTTTGTGAGACTGCCAAACAAGCACGAAGCTAGGCATGGCTATTATATGCTGACTCATACTTCTTTACACCAAAGCAAGCCAGAAACTGCCAGATCTGCTTTAGGAGACCTCCCAAAACAAACAACTTCATTACAGATGCACATCAAAACAAAGAGACCTCTGCCCCAAGCGGGCACCCAGGCGAGCTGAGTGCTCAACTGCTAAGCTAGCTGCATCTACATACCGGCCATACTACTGTCAATTCGGATCTTAACTCAGTCATGTAAATTCTGACCTTTCAGAGACATTGTCTCAAGCCCAAAACTCATTGTTCTCACCCAAGACCGGGCTAGCCCACGGTCATTCTTTCCCTGATAAAAACCCCTAGTCCCGAGAGCTCCTAAGATCTCTCGCTGGACTGCCTGTTTGTACTACCTTGCCACCGCTTCGTTCTGCGAGCTCCCCTCGGCCGCCACGCCGAGTTTCCTTCTCTTCACTTGGACCTCTTCAGGACTACGAGAAAGGTGTCGTATCACCCATTTCCCCCCAAAGTCTCATTTCCTATTTCTAGTTAGCTGTGCAGTGGTGTTTTCTTAATAATTTGTTTGCTTGTTAATAAATATTACTGTTGCTATTTTAAACTGTCTGACTGCTCACTGACCTGAACCTGTATACATAGGGTAAAAGATTCCCGCTAAGTTATCCTGCCTCCCGCTAGCTTAAGAGAGTGCTCCAGCTAATTTCCCTATCTTTGCTTGGTTTGTTTGATCATTTGGGAGCCCCTTCCGGGACCCCCAATCTACAGGATAACAGAGTGGTGGAGCAATGCAGGCAACCCCAGTACCCCTAATTTGAGAAGGAGTCGCGAACCTCCTGAAATTGGGTGGTACTGACTTAGAGAACGGTCAGTTGAGCTGTTTTAGAACACCGGTAGGCAGGTTAGTGTGTGTGTGACTTCTGTGTGTATGTGCAGTAATTCTATCAGGTGGATATCTGTACTCCTCTCTTGTCTTGTCCTGGTAATCACCTCCCCATCTCGAGTCTATAGCGGGCTGGGATTGTACGTGTTTTAGGCCTAGCATGTCAGGAACAGTCTACACACATTCAACATCATAGCAGCAAGACACACGGAAAAATACGGAAGGAGCAGCCCCCGCTCCTTTTGTTGTCCCCTTTGTGAAGTACCCCTTTGGTTTGGCTTGCTGGTATTGGAGAAGACACGGGTGATGAGTCCCAGCTTCTCAGTTTTCGGGTGCGTCCCAATTTGCTGGCTAGTTAGGAGCAAGTGGTGGGTCCCAACCAGGCTTAGGGTTTAGCCTGAGGTAGAGGAGGCGCCCCTCACCCAGAAAACCAGGTAGGAACGGTTCAGTTTTGGGTTCCTTGTTCCTTTTTCCCCGCTGCTTGGCCAGGGGGCATAGTAAGTTCCATTGGGTTCGTTTTCCTTCTTTCAGAGAGACATGAAAAACTCCTGAGGGTTCCCTGGGCCTTGTGTGGCCTCCCCGTCCCTGAACCGTTGGCCTTGTCCTTTTGTCTTCAGTGCTGTCGAGGTGCAGAACTGGGCCTGAGTGTACAAAAGTGACTTTATTTGGGCAGGCTGGAGATTGGTTCTTTTCCCTCTTCCCTAGAGAAGCATCGCAGAGTTCGTTTTCCTTAGCTCTCCCGGGGTCTAGGTGATCCTACACGTCACTACAGTTCCTGGTCCCGTACTTGTGTTGGAGAATTCTGGTTGTTGTTGTGTTGTGTAGTGTAGGGAAATGGCTAGGGAGAGCCCCGTTGTTGTTAAAGACCTCATGTGTGAGGAAGAGGTCCATGGGAAACTGGAGAGATGGGTTTTGGGTAAGGGAAAGTGCCCCTGGAAGGACTCTGTCTTCCAGACGGCTGATCCTTTTACCTCTCTCCGTGAAGCGTATGACCTGGCACATAAATAAAGGAACCCATTCGGGCCTTCAAAGGATTCGTTGGCAGCTTGGGGACTTTGGCTTGCAGCCAGAGACACTAGTAGTGCCCTAGTTGAGACCCATGGGAGGCTAGTAGAAGTGAAAAGGAGAATGCCCGGCTTCATGCTGAGATCGAGACCTTGCGGGCAGACAAGGTAACTTTTGCATCCGTTGCGCAGGCCTCCGCACAGAAGCTTAGCAATGTCACCCTAGTCGCCCAGACCTGAGAATAGAAAGCCCATGCTTTAGAGGCTGAGCTTGATCATGCCCAGTCTGTGGCTCGATTCATGGTTGGGCAGATGAGGGAATAGCGAAAGGCTGTTAGTCATGCAGCTTGCCATAAGCAAATTGCTGCACTGGAAAGTCAGCTCCAGACGCGTAAGGTCCTAATTTTGGCAGTGTGTCCGCAGCTGCTCCTGAGTTTTGCCCCAGACTTGTCCGAGGACACGTTCCCAGAAGACGCCCTGGCTTCCTCTCCTCACAATCCGGATTGGGAAGCCCCTAAGGCAGTGGTTCTCAACCTGTGGGTCTCCAGATGTTTTTGGACTTCAGCTCCCAGAAGCCCTGAGTATTGACCATAGTGCAGTGGTTCTCAACCTGTGGGTCCCAGATGTTTGTGGACTTCAGGTCCCAGAAGCCCCAGCCACTATGGTCAATGCTCAGGGTTTCTGGGAGCTGAAGTCCAAAAACATCTGGGAACCCACAGGTTGAGAACCACTGCCCTAAGGTCTCAGTCCACCCGGTAGAGACGCAGTCCATGACACGCAGGACCATCCGTGCTATGGAAGGGAGTGCAGATACACAGGAGACTAGGGTCCCCTGGTGTGCAACTGAGGCGAAGGCAATTGCAGACCAATTGCGTCCTTTGAATCAGTCTACCAGCATCATGTGGCTAAACGCGGTGACACACTCGCACCCGACAGCCAATGGCCAGGACCTGACCCAATTGGCCCGGCTTTGCATGTCCCCTTCGGAGCTCCCTACCCTTGAATCGGCCGTGGCGACTTGAGGCCTGGTTAGGCTCGAGGCACACGACTTGATGAGAGAGGTGGTGAGGATCCTTTGACCCAGACAGAGTGCGAGTGTGCTCTACGTCATTGAGCAGCAGGGTCCTCATGAGAATCCTGAGGCTTATGTGGCGCAGAAGCAGCTACTTGCTATTCTGGCCGAAAAGGTACCCCTGACGGCTTGCGGGTACAATTTTGATCACGTTGAGTTCAGGACTGTTATACGGAGGCTTGAACCGCGAGACAAGATTGGCCCTGGACTTGGTGGAACCGGCCACAATACCTTGGGAAGAGCTTGGGAACAACCTCCACAGGGTCGCCAACCTCTTGCGAGAGACTGACTCCCTGCGTCCTCCCCAAAGGCCCATAGGAAGGAACCCCAGAATTGGGAAACTGTATCGGAGGTGACATACTCCAATTACGAACTCCATTCCTAACACAGAAAATCCACGCCGAATTCCATTCTGCGAAGGAATTGGATTCGCACCCCACTCCCAGACAGGACAGGCAGTGGCACAGAAGGGACTCACACAGTCAGCCCACTGCCCCCAAACCGTCTCCTGAGTCTGGTCCTCCCCGGGAAACATTTGGTGGGTATGATCCCACGACTCAGGCGTATTCCATGGAGAGAGCCAGAGTCTGGAGCATGTTACGCTGGTGTCGACTGGACATGACCCAGTTCGACAAGCGGCCCATGTCTGAGCTTCTCGAAGCTCTAGATAAACAGCTGGCATCGGGTGGTAGACAGCTGGTCCAGGCCGTGACGAACAGACCACCCCTGGCTGGATACTACCCGACCTTGGACTTTGAAGACTAGGGGTGCCCTTGGTCCCGGGATCTCCCCCAGCAAGTTGCAGCTCGGCTGAAGCCCAACAAATGGGGTAGATCTATGGTGACGGCAGGCACTGGGACCTATAGGGAAAAAACCCCTGCCACCCCTCCTGCAGACTCCGGAGCAGCGCCACCAGTGCTGCTCCCAAACTTGACAAAACAGGGTGAGCCCACCGCGGACGCTATCCATTTGCCCAGATATGGCAGGGGGGGGGCCCCACCCTAAGCCTTCCAAGAAACATAGGCGCCCAGGGACCACAAGAGTAAGGCCAAGTGTGTCTCCTCCTGACTTAGCCCCGAGTACGAATCCTGCCATCTCAGAGATCACTATGCTTTCAGAGCACCAAGAGGGATTGCACCAGGCTAAGATTCAGGAGGAAGCCCCCATCAAGTTTGACACGACACAGGGCACTGCCAGCATGTGTGGGAGCCAGGAAAGGGAGGGCACAACTGCCAGAGGAAGCCAGCCCCATGCTTCCAAAGCTCTCCATTGTTCCTGCTCTGAGCCCCCGGTTAGAAACCAGCAGTTTCCCCCCAGGATTTCCTTGAAGCAGTGGCCTGGAGAGTTCTTCCGCTCCATGCCGGCTATCTGGAGAATCTCAAGGGAGACTGGGGATTTAGACAGCCAGAGCAAGGGTTAGCAGGTTAGCAACGGCACTCGCCCTGGCAGCCCTCAACTTGACTCCACTTACTCCCTTTGCTGTAGTCCAGCCTGGAAGATTTCAAAAACGGAGAGTTCCAAATGCCACATGGGGACGGACCTGGCTACTGCCTCCCCCTACGTAAAGTTGTTCTGGTGCCAGCTGGCTTTTACAGTCAGTGGCACCCAATGCCTTTTTATGCTAGTGATTTTGAGAAGGACCAAGACCGTTCTTGGTTCTGTCTCGATCACCATCCTGCCAACAGATGCGATGCTTTGGGAGGCATTTGGACTAGATGCCAGCCTCCACTTTAAGTTGATGGAGTGGAAGGGTCAGCTGGTTGATCCTGCATCGGCAATCATCCCCGAGCCAGAAGGTCCCGGTGCCCAACGACCCAATGTGAGCCCGCTAATTTGCCAGACTTCCTTGAGTTGCAAGGAAGTGCCAGCCATTAATTGGTCCGAGGCATTTGCTTCCATATACGAGGTGTTCGACAACGGTTGAACAGCCCCGGGTTGTGGAGCGGAGGTGGAGTGGCGACCCCTCCGAGCTCCCGGTCTCTGTAGATAGTTGCGCCCTGTATATAGTTTTGCTTGCTTTGTTATTGTTTAACTTGCTTTTTCCTTTGCTAGCTATTTCTTTCTTTTTCACCATTTTGGGTGGGAGACTAAGCAGAGTCCCCTGGGTCCTGAGGTAAATCAGGCCTACAGAGTCAGCCCTGATTACCCTGAGTAGGGGTACGAGTCCAACCAGGACGCCAGCATCCTCTCACTCGGAGGGAATGCCTTGTGCAATGGCGTCCCTGGGAAGTACGGACGTGACGACAAGGGTTTAATGACTCTCTCAGTAGAACCATGTCTGACTCTGGAGTACTGGTCTACAGCCCAGAATGGTTTCTGCCGTGGAGAGGTCTCTCCCCCTTCCTTTTTGCGTGCTCAGACTGTTAGTTTGCAACACAATTAGGCCGTGTATTCCAAAAGTGTATGTCCACTCTCCGATGCCCCGTAAGGGCCAGAGATCCACACAATTGGCAAGACACCTGGCCCTGGTGCATTGTTTCCAATCTGCATATGTTAATATAACATTTGCATATGTAGGCCCAACCATCCTGGACAATCTCTGGCAATGTCAGCTTCAGCGTCTGCTCTGGCAACAAGCAAGCGTAGTCCGTGCTTGCCTTGAATTGGTTTCATTTCCGTCTTTCCACTGGTTTGGGAACCCTTGCCGCCAGGCGAAGGCCAGAGTATAACCTAGTTCAGATTAAGACCAGAGCCCACCCTAGTCACGCTGAGCTAGTGGGTACCATTGCCATTGCAAACGGAGCTTCAGCACAAACCTGGATTGCATAATAAATTCTCTCATATTACAGCTCCTTGGTGAAATATTGGAGCAAGCACGATTTGCAAGCCCGAGCTACCCCAGAAGGTACCCTCCGTATGGAGGCTCCCTCTACTGAGGTGCGGTCAGACCATTCTCCACCTTACTGTGACCAAAGTCTGGGACAGTAACCCCTGTCTCCTCCATGTTAACACCTTTGCCTGGCATTTCGTTAAAACCAATTGAGGTTCCCATCATCCCCGGTTGTCATAATTTGCACTCAGTTCCCAACAGGCTCCGTGTCAGTAATTTGCATTAAATGTTCAGATTGGTTATAAGCCGTGCCAGTCTTTCCTCTAATAAGTAATAGGTCGACATTTCCAGATAGCCAAGGCCATCCCTGGATTCGTCCATCGCCCCCAAGCACCGTGGGGGGGTGTATGTTGAAATTCTCATTCCAGTCAAGGGACCAAGCCCGAGACGACCTTCCATTCCTGTTCCTGCAGTTGGGGACCCCAGCCAGCCACTCCCCACCGAACTTCATGAACTATACTACCTGCATTCTGAATCGTAAAGCCTGTTTCCCGCTTGGACTGTTCCTGTTGCTGTTTTGCAAGCCCCATCCTGCAAAGGGCCAGTTTCCATTGGCTAGCTCGACCATGAACTTGGACATTTTTGCTGCTCCCGCTCCATTCGGACTCATTGCCATAGTTCCAGCTACGATGGAGCCACCGGTATGCCCACACTCTCCAGATTCTGAACTTTTCTGTTTCCGGGGGGGGGGGTGCAGAGACTTTTGCCGGCTCCTCACCTCCCCAGGACCACGAACTCTTGTTTCTGCATTCACATTGCCCGCATTGCCACTGGACTATTTAATTTGCCCGCATATTTTCGAATTGCCATTGGATTACTATTGAACTGCCCGCTTTACTTGTCATTGGACTACAAATTGTTCATTTAACATACCTGCGCTCACCTCGAGCAACTTTGGACTTGCCCACATCACTCTTCACTGGATTAGTGGAACTGCCCGCATTTTCCCTCTCCTTGCTCATTGTTTAATGACCATTGCATTTTTGTTTACTGTCACTATGCATTTCTTGTGTGTATGTAGCTAGGGTTAGGATGTTGTTAGTTAGGGACCGCTTTTACTAGATGGTAGTGTTGCAAATGTGATGAATGAATGAGTTCCAGAGGGAAAAAGTACGGTCCTGAACCAAAATGAAATGGCGCGTACAGTGCATTGTTGGAAGGAGGGGTTTGGATTGTGAAGCGAGGATTCCTTGAACTGTGAAATTGAGAACACATGGAATGCCGATTTGGCTTGAGAAGAAAGTTTACAAAACAATAAGGACTTGGCACCAACAGAATGTACTCTTGAGATGCACAGATCCAGAAGTGTGGCTTCCTCAATTGCCATGTGATGTTGCCTACAATGCATATCTTATTTGATTGTCTTTATGTTTCACCCACCTTCACGAATTCACGATATTCAACGGTGATCAATACCTTTATTAAGAAAACAGTTAAGTTCTTAAGTGTAAAGGCAGAAGAAACAAGGAGCCGTGAAAAGCCTGGCACACCCTCAGACAGGCAAGCGGTGACGTATTTCTGACCCTACCCTACCCTGCATGGCCGAGAACCACTGAGGCATTTGATACATTTCCTGACAACATGATATATGACCAATTCTTCTGCAAGCAACCTTTTATTAGTAAGGTACAAGATGATATGAACTATTCTTTTAATTGCTTGATTGCCTTTATACAATGGAAGTCTTGGAACCCTGGCAACCGGCAAAACATGTCCTTTTCTCAAGAAGTGAGAGACATGACTATAAAGAGGGGAAGATTTTCAACTCACTTTCATGACCCTTGGCTGCAGCAGAGGGCATCCATACCTTCGAGGACATCTGGCCAATGTTCGGCGAAGGACCGTCTTGTGAGTATGTAGAATGAATGTGAAATGTGAATGTGTGAGTGCAAGAGAGCTCTTGATACGGAAATGTGATTTTTGTATTTCATGTCTTAATAAATGTTACATGCATAGTGGTTAAACCCAGATCTGGTTTCCTATGTGTCTTCTGTTGGGATCCTATAGTCCAGGGTGGCTGAATTTCTCTCTGGGTCAAACACACCAACAATCTCGGTCCATGACACAAAAATCCCCTTGTTCCCGAGATGTGATGCGACTACGGAATCTGTAGACCTCTATTCGGTTCTAAATTCATTTTGAAATGTTTGATTGGAAAATGATCAATTTGTGTCAAATTGCCCATTTTTTGGGGGGGGGATTGTTACTACCATGAACTGGCCTGGCCTTTGGTAAACTTTAGATATCATTTTTGATATCACAATTCGGCCCTGTTTTGTCACCAGCCAAGTGTTTGTGAGGCTGCCGAACAAGCACGAATCTAGGCATGGCTATTATATGCTGACTCTTACTTCTTTACACCAAGGCAAGCCAGAAACTGCCAGATCTACTTTAGGAGACCTCCCGAAACAAACAACTTCATTACAGATGTGCGTCAAAACAAAGAGACCTCTGCCCTGAGCGGGCACCCAGGCGAGCTGAGTGCTCAACTGCCAAGCTAGCTGCATCTACATACCGGCCATACTATTGTCAATTTTGACCTTAACTCAATCATGTAAATTCTGACCTTTCGGAGGCATTGTCTCAAGCCCAAAACTCATTGTTTTCGCCCAAGACCAGGCTAGTCCATGGTCATTCCTTCCCTGATAAAACCCCCCAGTCCCGAGAGCTCCTAGGATCTCTCGCTGGACCGCCCGTTTGTACTACCTTGCTGCCGCTTCGTTCTGCGAGCTCCCCTCGGCCGCCACGCTGAGTTTCCTTCTCTTCACTTGGACCTCTTCAGGACTACAAGAAAGGTGTCGTATCACCCATTTTCCCCCAAAGTCTCATTTCCTATTTCTAGTTAGCTGTGTGGTTGTATTTTCTTAATAATTTGTTTGCTTGTTAATAAATATTACTGTTGCTATTTTAAACTATCTGACTGCTCACTGACCTGAACCTGTCTACATAGGGTAAAAGATTCCCGCTAAGTTACCCTGCCTCTCGTTAGCTTAAGAGAGTGCTCCAGCTAATCTCCCCATCTTTGCTTGGTTTGTTTGATCATTTGGGCGTCCCCAGGACCCCCAATCTACAGGGTAACACGTGTGTTGCTTACATTGTGTCCCTGTATTTAATAAAGATCATTCATTACTTTCAAACTGGTCTGCTTCTTGACTTGGCCTGACCCCGTAAATACTGGGTTACAAGATCCTGCTAAGTTACCCTGCCTCTCATAACGCTAAAGCAGTGCTCCAAACTAATTTTCCCCACCTATAGTTGAGCACATTTTGGTGTCCCTCGCGGGACCCTCAGAAAACAGGGTAACACCTGGATTAGGAAAGCAATGTGAGCAAGGAGTTAAGAAAAGGAAAGGTTTATTTCTGCAGCAGAAATAGGTCAACACCTTGGGAAGGTCCAAAGTGAGACAAAAACACATTTGCCTTCACCTACCTTATATATACAATAAACAGGTGGGTTTCCTCATGTGAACATTCAGAAAACAATTAGCACTTAGTTCAAAGCACATCCTTTCTATTTCTTATCTGTCAACATTAGACTGTCCCAATCAACTTTAAACTGTCCTAATCTGTTTATTATTTTCAGATAGATTGTGATAATTCAACAGGAACTTAGGGTTTGATTTCTTCAGAGTCTATTATCTTAAACAAGGAATGTAATTAACAATTGGAAATCAAGGAGAAAGCTCCTTTTTCTCACGTACATGTTAAAACACAGGATGAAGCCTGTGTGACTCTCTCGCCTCTAGAGAATGGACCTCGCAAGACTTTAGAGTTCAGATTGGAAAAGATGGATTTCTAGTTTTGAGAGTGAAGGTGGTGGTGGTATTATTATTATTACTATTATTATTATTCCATTGCATTCCAGTAGCTTTGATTATTATCAGCAGTCTACTTCTATCACTACCAGCATTGCCCATGGAATGGCATAACACAAAGGAGATGGTTGTAACCTCAAAAGCTTACAATATAAAGGAAAAAAAGAGATCAGCAACATGTTGTCTTTACCTTATACCAGGGATGAGTAGCTTGTAGCGTTCCACATGCTATTGGCCTTCACCATTGGCTATTGCCCGTGATGGCTGATGGCTGTTGCAGTTCAACATCTAGAAAGCCTCATCTCACTGTCTTTCATCTTGTCTCTGGTTACTTTTCTGACTCTGCTTGACAAACTTCTCAATTGCTCTCCTTAGAATTTGGAGCAGGTAATGACCCAATGCTCGACAAGCCCTGTCTTCTATCCCAGGGTTTTCCATCTAAAGGCTTATGTCCAACTGATGCTTGATCATGATGAAAACAGCCAAAACTTTCTGGAAAAGGCATTCCAAAACAGCGAGCTGTATGGAAACCATTTGGAACGATCCTGGCTGGAGATTAGCAAGGTGAGATCTTAGAAGCTTATCACCTATTAGAAAGTATTAAAATTTGAACAATAAATGGTACATCTTGGAGTAACATAGGATATGCAGAACATTTGGACTCAAGTTAAATGGAGGTTTTTTTTAAAGATGTGGACTTAAATTGTATTTATATTCCTGTGAGAAGGTTGGACACAGCATGACATAGTTGGCTGGTGAATAAGGGCCAACTGATCTGTGGACTTTATTAAAAGCAGCTCTATTCCAAGAGCCGAGGGTGGAGAACAACACTTAAAATCAATAGCATAAATTATTGAACATCAGAGTAGTAGTTCTTGTGTAGCTGCTCTTCTAACCATGCAGAGCAGGATTTAAGTAACTCAAAGTGACTCTTATGATTTCAATGTGTGAACCAGGAATGGGAATCATGAGGCCTTCTAGATGTTGGGCTGCAACTCTTATTAACCACAACCAATGCAGTAAATGGTGAGGAAGCTGCAGTCCAGCACATCTGGAGGACTATGATTTCTATCCCAAGGTAGTCATTGACAAATAGCTGTAATATGAAGAAAAGTGTTGCTCTTTTCTCTTTTTCTATATTAAAAAAATACACCCTCTCAAGCTGTCTCCATCAAGTCATATTCTGAGCCATTGTCCATTTTTCATAGGAGTGGTGGTTCACTGGAAGATCCCCAATGGAAGACTGGTGGTTAAAAACAGCTCCAGATTTTCCTGTGTGGAAAGTAGGAATGACATCGTTGGAGATGGGAGACTTCTACAAAAACAAGTATCTTCTGAAAGTACCAGAGCTGGATATAAATAATCCATTCCCAGACACTATTATAGAACACTAACCAGAAAGAATTTTAAAGTGTTCAGTGACAGGAAATCTGCTGAGCAAGAAATTATTGTGCATCACTGCATCTGCAAGAAACTCCGGTGCACCAGCGTACTTCTGCAAACTCCAAATTCTCTCTGGCCAAATCCAGATTCCAGCATTTGGCAAATGTACCTCCATATGCTATAAATTACAACTACACAGCATGTACTTAAAAGTCCTTTCCTTCCTTAAACTCTTGAGGCAGATCATTGGAATTAAGATTCAGTTATTTTTTAACTCCATGAAGTCTTTGAACAGAGGCCATATTTGTTTATGGGAATGTTCAAGCTTTCTGTTGCACAAAACTCCATGCATATTGTTGGTTCTTGTGTGCATCTTTGTGATAAGAATAGACAACATATAGACTTTAATTACTTTTTCTTTTTTTACAGACTTCCTATTGCCTCCAGCAACTGCTGCCAAGTCAGCAGACTATTTTTCTGTATGTTTCTAGGTTCTAGAAAGCCTGTAAAATGCTCAGTTCCACTATCTCACAGGCAGCAGAGGGGATTCAGTCACATCTGTATATCATAGAAAACCAGTGCAGGTGCTGTGAATTTTGTTGGCATCTGCAGTACAGACAAACTTGGCAGCAAATTCCTGCAGCAATGGGAAAGGTAGCCCAGGTCCCTGCATGACAGGCTGTATACTGCAGAATTCTCACTTCTGGCACAAAGGAACACATATCTGCTCCTTCCCCTTAACTAATGGGATACTATTGTTCCTAAATTCTGTTGTGCATTGCTTCACCTAGAGCCAGCATAGTGTAGTGGTTTGAGCATCGGACTATGATCCTGGAAAATAAGGCTTGATTTCCTGCTTGGCCATGGAAACCCATGGCAACTTTGGGCACATCACACACAATCAACTCTAGACAACTCTGTAACAGGCTTGCCTTATGGTCGCCATAAATTAGAGATGACCTGAAGAAACAACAACAACAATTGTTTCACCTAATCATTAACTGACATCAAGAGTTACTTTGAACTTCTAGGCTACTTTAATACTATAATAGCTATTAACTATTAATGTGCTTGCTTGGTTTGCAAGACCATAATCTTCTTTTGAAATAAAATACAGTAAGATTCAAAATAAAATGATAAAGTCATTTAATGTAAACAATTTCAGCGACTTAGAATAAAATACTATTTCAAATATATAACAGCAGCCAATATAATATTACCAGTATGTTACCACTGTGTACTGGTCTGGACTTTGGTAAACCAAAGATATCATTTTGATATCATCATTCGGCCCTGCTCTGCCACCAGCCAAGTGTTTGTGAGCCACTCTACAAGCGCGAAGCTAGACATGGCTACTATTTGTTGCTCCCACCAAACCAAGCCAGAAATAGCCAGGACTGCTTTAGGGGACCTCCCAAAACAAACACCCTCATTACCAATGCACAATAAACAAAGAAACCTCCTGCCCTGAGAGGGCACCCTGGTGAGCTAGGTGCTTAACTGCCGAGCTAGCCACATCTGCATACCATAGTATTGTCAATTTGGAACATAATTCAATCATGTAAATTCTGACCTTTCAAAGGCATTGTCTCCAACCCAAAACTTATTGTTTTTGCCCAAGATCAGACTAGCCCACGGTCGTTCTTTCCCCTATAAAAATCCCCTGCTTTGAGAGCTCTTTGGAACTCTCGCCGGATCACTCTGGACTTCTACTCTGCCTTGCTGCCGCTCGGTTCAGCAGATTCCTCTCCGCTGCCATGCCGGGTTTCCTCTTCTACAATCAGGCTTCCCCAGGACAGCAGGACAGGTGGCGTATCACCCATTCCCCTTGAACTCTATTTCCCTTTTCTAGATAGGAGTGTGTTTGTGCTTTTCTTTAATAACTGTTTAATAAATCTAATTGCTATTTTGAACTATTTGCCTCCTCACTGACCTGACGCTGTAGACATAGGGTAAAAGATCTCCGCTAAGTTACCCTGCCTGTCGTTAGCCAAGGGAGTGCTCCAGCTAATTTCCCCATCTTTGCTTATTTTGGTTTGTTGTTTGGGCACCCCTCCCAGGACCTCCAATTCACAGGGTAACAGAGTGGTGGAGCAACGCGGGCAACCCCGGACCCCTAATTTGAGAAGGAGTCATGAACCTCCTCAAATCGGGCGGTACTGACTTAGGGAACAGTCAGTGAGTTGTTTTAGAGCATCAGTAGGCAGGCTAGTGTGTGTGCGTGACCTCTGTGTGTATGTGCAGTATTTCTATTGGGTGGATATCTGTACCCCTCTCTTGTCTTTGTCCTGGGAACCACCTCCCCATCTTAGGTCTGTTGTGGGCTGGGACTGTACGTGTGTTAGGCCTAGCATGACAGGAACAGTCTACACGCATTCAACATCTTAGCAGTAAGGCACACAGCACGGAAGGAGCAGCCTCACTTCTTTCGTTGTCTCCTTGTGAGTTTCCCTTGGTTTTTGGTTTGGTTTGTATTGGTGAAGGTGCGGGTGGTGATTCCCGGCTTCTCAGTTTTATGGGTGCATCCCGATATTGCCGGCATGTTAGGATTGGGTGGTGAGTCCTGACCTAGCTGTGGGTTTAGCGGCTTAGCCCGAGGTAGAGGAGGTACCCCTCACCCAGAAAAGCAGAATAGGGGTGGTTCAGTTTTGGATTCCTCATCCCTCTTTCCCCGCTGCTTGGCCAGGAGGCGTAGTAAGTTCCTTTGGGTTCGTCTCCCTCCCTTTCAGTGAGCCACGGAAGCATTCCTGAGGGTTCCCCCTGGGCCTCGGTGGCCTCCCTGTCCCTGAATTGTTGGCCTTGTCCTTTTGTTGTCAGTGCTGTCGAGGTGGAGAACCGGGCCTGAGTGTACAAAAGTGACCTTTGTTTGGGCAGGCTGGAGTTTGGTTCCTTTTCCCTCTTCCCTAGAGAAGTTCCTCAGAGTTTGTTTTCCTTAGTTCCCCCAGGGTTCTAGGTGATCCTGCCCGTCCCTCCAGGTCCTGGTCCCATATTTGTGCAGGAAATTGTGTAGGAATTTGTTGTTGTGTTTATGTAGGAAGTCTTGGTGTTGTTGTGTAGTATAGAGAGATGGCTAAGGAGAGCCCTGTTGCAGTTAAGGACCTCATATGTGAGGAGGAGGTCCATGGGAAACTGGAGAGATAGGTTTTAGGTAAAGGAAAGTGCCCCTGGATGGACTCTGTCTTCCAGACGGCCGATCCTTTTGCCTCTCTCCGAGAAGCGTACGCCCTGATGCGTAAATCAAAGAACCCATTCGGGCCTTCGAAGGATTTGTTGGCAGCTTGGGGACTTGGCTTGTGGCCAGAGACGCTAGCAGTGCCCTAGTTGAGACCCGGGGAAGGCTAGTACAAGTTGAAAAGGAGAACGCCTGGCTTCATGCTGAGATCGAGACCTTGCGAGCGGACAAGGTAACTTTTGTGTCCATTGCGCAGGCCTCCGCACAGAAGTTGAGCAACCTCACCCTAGCCCAGACTTGGGAGGAGAAAGCACATGCCTTAGAGGCTGAGCTTGATCATGCCAGGTCTGTGGCTCGCTTTATGGTCACCCAGGTTAAAGAACAGCAGGAGTCTGTCAGTCATGCAGCCTGCCATAAGCAAGTTGCTGCCCTGGAAAGTCAGCTCCAGACGCGTAAAGCCCTAAATTCGGCGGTGTGTCCAGAGCTGCTCCCTAGTTTGCCCAAGATTTGCCCGAGGACCCTTTGCCAGCAGATGCCCTGGCATCCTCCCCACATAATCCGGACTGGGATGCCCCTAAGGCACCAGTACACCCTGTTGAGACGCGGTCCATTACAAACAGGACCATCCTCACTAGTGATGGTGGTGCAGAAACCCAGGAGATTCAGGTCACCGAGACCAGAATCCCCTGGTGAGCAACCGAGGCAAAGGCAATTGCAGACCAGTTAGGACCATTGAACCGATCCACTGGTATCATGTGGCTCAATGAGGTGACACACTTTCACCCGACAGCCAATGGCCAGGACCTGACCCAACTGGCTCGCCTTTCTATGTCCCCATTGGACCTTCCAACTCTTGAATCGGCCGTGGTGGCTCGAGGCTTGGCTAAGCTCGAGGCACATGCCTGGATGAGAGAGATCGTAAGGATCCTTTGGCCCAGACAGAACGCAAGTGTGCTCTACGTCATGGAGCAGCAGGGTCCTCATGAGAACCCTGAGGCTTACGTGGCGCGGAAGCAGCTACTTGCAATTCTGGCTGAGAAGGTCCCCTGACGGCTCACGGGTACAATTTTAATCACGTTGAGTTTAAGACTCTTTTGTACGGAGGCTAAAACCACGAAACGAGATTGGCCCTGGGCTTGGTGGAACCGGCCACAACATCCTGGGAAGAACTCGGGAACAACCTCTGCAGGGTCACTGAGCTGCTGTGAGAGGCTGACTCCCAGCGTCCTCCTTCAAAGGTCCACAAGAAGGAACCCGGGAATTGGGAACCCGTATCGGAGGTGACATACTCCAATTACGGACCCCATTCCCAGCATAGAAAGTCCACGCCGAATTCCGTTCCACGAGGGAACTGGAACTCGCACCCCACTCCCAGACAGGACAAGCAGTGGCAGGGAAGGGACTCCCGCAGTCAGCCCACTGCCCCTAAACCATCTGAGTCTGATTCTCCCTGGGAAACGTCTGGTGGGTACAAGCCCCTGACCCAGCCATCTCCCTCGGATAGAGCTACGATTTGGGGAATGCTGTGTACAGCTGAGGTAGACAGGACCCCATTGGATGGGAAGCCCACTTCGGAGCTCATGGAAGCTCTGGAGAGGCATTTGTTTGTGAGGGACCACCAGCTGGTCCAGGCCGTGACAAACGGCCCACCTCCAGCTGGCGGTCACTCAGCGTTGGATTGGGACTAGGGGTGCCATCGGTCCCAGGATCTCTCCCAGCGAGTTGCGGCTCGGCTGAAGCCCAACACACGGGGTAGATCCAAGGTGATGGCAGGCACTGGGACCTATAGGGACAAGACTCCTATCACCCCTCCTGCAGACTCTGGAGCAGCGCCAAAAGCGCTGCCCCCAAACCTGACGAGACGGGGTGAGCCCACCCCTGACGCTATCCGTTTGCCCAGATATGGTGGGGGGGACCCTAACCTAAGCCCTTCAAGGGAAACAAGCACCCAGGGTGCACTAGAAATAGGCAGATTGCACCTTCTACTGACTTAACCCCGAGTGCGAATCTTGCCATCTCGGAAATCACTGTGCTTTCACGGCACCGAGAAGGATCGCACCAGGCTAAGGTTCAGGAGGAAGTCCCCACAGAACCAGACAAGGCATCGAGCATTGCCAGCCCGTGTGAGAGTCAGGAAAGGGAGAGCACACGGCCAACGGAAGCCAGCCCCACGCTTCCAAAGCTCTCCGTTGTCCCTGCTCTGAGCCCCCAGCTAGAAACCATCAGTTTTCCCCAGGATTTTCTTGAAGCAGTGGTCAGGATAGTCCTGCCTCTCCGCACCATCCTTTGGGAAAATCTCAAGGGAGACTGGGAATTTAGACAGCAAGAGGCTCCTGCCCAACCAGAGCCCAGGTTAGCAATGGCACTCGCCTTGGCACCCCTTAACTTGGTACCACTTACTCCCCTTTGCTGTAGTCCAGCCTGGGAGATTTCTAAAAGGGAGAATTCCAAATGCCACATGGAGGCGGACTTGGCTACTGCCTCCCCCTCTGTAAGGTTGTTTTGGTACCAGTTGGCTTTTACAGCCAGTGGCACCCAATGCCTTTTTACATTAGTGATCTTGAGAAGGGCCAAGACAGTTCTTGGTTCTGTTTCGATCACCATCCTGCCAACAGATGCGATGCTTTGGGAGGCGCTTGGATTAGATGCCAGCCTCCACCCTAAATTGAAGAAATGGGAGGGTCAACCGGTTGATCCAGCATCGGTGGTCAGCCCTGAGCCAGAAGAGCCCAATGACCCAATGTGAGCCCTTTGATTTTCCAGACTTCCTTGAGTTGCAAGGAAGCACCAGCTGTCAATTTGTCAGAGACATTTGTCTCCATTTACGAGGCGTTCAACAATGGTTGAATGACCCCTGGTTTGCGAAGCGGAGATGGAGTGGCACCCTCTGAGCTCCCGGTCTTTATATATAGTTTTGCCTGGTTTATAGTTCTGCTTGTGTTGGTATTGTTTAACTTAATTTCCTTTTCCAGTTATTTCTGTCTTTTCACCATTTTGGGTGGGAGACCAGGTAGGGTCTCCGGGTTCTGAGGTAGATCGGGCCTACAGAGTCAGCGCTGATACCCTGAGGAGGGGTGTGAGTCCGACCGGGATGCCTGCCATTCCCGACCCTAGGGGACGGTCTTGTGCAAGGGTGTCCTGGGAAGTACGGGCATAGTGACGAGGGTTTAACAACCCTCTCAGTAGAACCAAGTCTGACTCTGGAGTACTGATCTACAGCCCAGAATGATTTCCGCCATGGAGAGACCTCTCTCCTCTTTCTTGTTGTGTGCTTGGACTGTTAGGGTGAGGAAAGTCTTGGCTGCTCCCTAGTTGCATTTCAATTCGGTCATACGTTCGAAAGGCATACGTCCACTCTCCAACGCCCCATAAGGACCGGAGACCCACATAATTGGCAAGATGTTTGGCCCCGGTGCATTGTTTCTAATTTGCATATGTTAATTGAACATTTGCATACGTAGGCCCATCCATCCTGAACAATCTCCAGTAGCGTCAATGTCTGCTCTGGCAACAAGCAAGCATTGCCCATGCTTGCATTGGATTGGTTTTAATTTCTGTCTTTTAAGTGGTTTGGGGACCCTCGCCGCCAGGCAAAGGCCACAGTATAACCTAGTTCAACTAAGACTAGAGCCCAATCTAGTCATGCTGAGCCAATGGGTATCATTGCCATTGCAAACGGGGCTTCAATAGGAGCAACTTAGTAGTCCATCTGACCCTTGAGCTTTGCAGGCCTGGAACTACCCCAGAAGATACCCTCGCATGGAGGCCTCCTCTACCAAGGTGTGGTCAGACCGCGTTCTACCTTAAAGTGACCAAGGTCTGGGACAGTCACTCCTGTCTCCTCCATGTTAGCACCGTTGCCTGTTAAGACCCAACAAGGTTCCCAGCATCCCTGGATTTGCAATTCGAACCCAATTCCCAACAGGCTCCACACCACTAATTTGCATTGAATGCTTGCATTTGTTGTAACCCATGCCAGTCTTCTCTCCTGCAAAGTAACAGGTCAGTGACCAAGGCCATCCCCGGATCCGTCCACTGCCCCCAAGGCACCGTGGGGTGTGTGTGTGAATCCAGATGCACCATGGCCCCAGTCGAGGAGCCAAGCCCGTGATGACAACCTGTTCCTGTTTTTGCAATTGAGGACTCCAGCCAGCTGTGTCCCAACAAGCTTCACTGCCCGCATTCCTGTTTGGACTGTTCCTGTTGCCGTTTTGCAACCCTGCTCCTACAAAGAGCTAGCATGCCTTGGCTAGCTCGGCGACGAACTTGGACTCTTTGCCTTATTGGACTCTGCCTGCATTCTCCAGACCCCAAACTTTCCTGTTTCCGGGGAGGGGGTGTAGAGACTTTGCCTATGCCTCACCTCCCCAGAATCACAGACTTCTGTTTTGTACTGCTTGCACTGGACCTTGAAACTGCCTGCATTTTGGAGCTGCCTGTTTTTCTCCGCTTTGGATTATGCCCGCATCATTCGCCAATGGACTAACTTGCCCACGCTCAGCCCGAGCAACCGCACATGTCGGACTGATTTTTAAACTGCCCGCATTCACTCTTCATTTGGGTTATGTTGGGAATTGGTTCCATTCCTCCGCTTGTTTCATTGCTTCAAATATTGCCCGCATTTGTGCATTTGTATTGCCCGCATTTTCATTGCTCATTGCTCAAACCACCACTGCATTTTTGCTGTTGCAATTTGTTCATAATTGAAAACTGCTTGCATCCTTAACTTGCCCACTGTTTGTTAACCATTGCATTGTTGCCATTTGACAACTGTACTTTTTGCATTCTTGTATATGTAGTTAGGATGTTGCTAGTTAGGGACTGTTTTTGCTAGATAGGCATGTTGCAAAATCCCTTGGTGTGATACGTCTCCGGAATCTGTAGACCTCTATTTGGCTCCAAATTCTTTTTGAAATGTTTAATTGGAAAATGACCAGTTTGTGTCAAATTGGTCATTTTGGGGGGGGGGTTGTTACCACCGTTACTGGCCTGGCCTTTGGTAAACCAAAGATATCATTTTGATATCATCATTCGGCCCTGCTCTGCCACCAGCCAAGTGTTTGTGAGGCCACTGTACAAGCGCAAAGCTAGGCATGGCTACTATTTGTTGCTCCCACCAAACCAAGCCAGAAATAGCCAGGATGCATTGGAACTTAAAATGCAATCCCTTGGAGGGAAAAAAGGGAACACTTAAATGTGAGGTAGAGGAAACTGAAGAGAGCCAGCATGGTGTAGTGGTTTGAGGATTGGACTCACACACTGGGAGACCAGGGTTCAAGTCCTTGCTCAGCCATGGAAACCAACTGGAGTACAGCAGACAAGTCACATTCTTTCAACCTGAGAGGAAGGCAAAGGGGAAACCTCCTCTGAACAATGTGACGGAAGCTGTTGAGCATGCAGGGTTTTACAGTTAGCTCTTGAGCATGATGGGCTTTACAGTACTAAAGGACATGCTAATTCAGCCTGATTGTTTTTACACTCATTGAAGCCACAATGAATCCTCTATTGTCTATTCTGGGAACTCTTGGAATGTGCTTACTGAAAAACTAACACTGATAAGAAGTCATATTTTAAAACATACTGGAAAACAATGAGAGCTTGTATAGGCAATAGCAAAATGGTACTACAGAAAGATGTGACAGTGGAGGGGAAAGAAAAGCTAAAATCTTGGAAATTAAGAGACTGCTTTTGGTCTGCTAGTTTCAATGTCAGCATTTCAAAGTGCAAACCTCCCTGGGTTTTGGTGGTTATGAACATTGGTAATGCTAGTGATAACTGTTATAGGAGCATTTATTCTAGTATGTTGCTGTAATGTAATGTATACATTATGTGTATCAGCCCTAAAACTGAAAATAAAAACTAATGGACAATTCATGGCTCTTAGGAGGATAGGAGGTAGTAATACTTACCAAGTCATGTCAAGGGTCATAACCCTAGGAAAATATCAAAGGGGAGATTGAGACAATGGACATTATGGAGAATGAAAGGGAGTTTTGCTGAAACAGTTAATATTGGAACTGCAAAAGCGAGTTCACAGAGGAGACGTATAAAAAGGAAATGAGCCAAAAGCCACTTGAGAAGTTAACAAGCTGGAAGGTGTAGTTCATGCCTAGAAGGAAGGTCAAACCATCCCTAGTAGATAAAGCCAGGAAGAAACCAAATTGGTATGAGCTAAGAAAAGAAGTGAAATTGTCAATATGACCTGAGACACATTATGGCAATGAGCTAAAAGAAGATGTGACAAAAAGGAAAAGGATGCCAAAGTGCTGACAGTGAAAAATAAGGTACAGGGGAATATACTTATGAATTAACCAATCAGGTTTGGCTTTACGGAACCAATCAAGTAACGGATCATAAACTAGTAACCAATAAAATAATGCTTCAGATGTTGGCCAAACTATATTTAAGGGATTGTAAACCATTTGTCTAGGTTCTAGATTTATCTAAGGGCCCAGGATCTATGCTGTGCAGTAAATCAATAAAAGCTTCTGTTGGGAGACACTCAACTAGTAGTCAATCTTTTGGATGTGCCAGGCATGAACCTAGGAGAGTCTTTTCCTCTTTGGTATGACATAGGTATGTCCTCTGGGAGTCAGGACTTCATAGGCAATGGACTCAGGAGAGGGACCACACAGCAAGCACTAGAAGGGTACAAGGAAACTGAATGAAAGATATCTTTTTTTAATTTAACTTAGGAGAGTACTTGGTGGAGAGAACATACTGGGGCACTTTGGAGGTGAGGTCACAAGAGTGGTGGTAGGCTACTGAATGTGAATGTGATGATATATGACATATTGTAACAGGGATGGATGGATGTTACACTGCTGTCTGCAAGAGTAGCGAGACTAAATGAATGAGTGCATTTAACTGAATAATTTATCATGAAGCAGAATGTAGATGGATTGGGAGGAAGAAAGAAATTTGGACAAAATAAGGATTTTTTTTAAAAAAATGTGAATTCAGTTTTGGAGTGGGAAGGAAAGGATAGGTTGGAAATTGCATGTCCCGGTATATGATCAGATTTAACACCATGCTCATACCTTCCACAGGCATTCAAAAATTCACAGGTTTCTTCATCAGTCAGAGATGTTAAAATCATGCTAAGGATCAAGGATTGATGTATCCAGAACATCTTGCTTGAGATGTTTAAATTGTAGTTTAAGATGGTCTTAAGGAGGAGTTAATGCAAATAAAGGCATCTCCAATCTTTGTTTCAAGGAGACTTAGGCCATTTCTGCACTACGAAGTTATAGTGTTATATATAGAACAGGAGGGACATTTTGAATTCTCAGCCAGAGAGCATTTTGACCTCAGTAAACTACAAACCTCAGAATTCCACAGAATGTTGAAAGTGGAATAATATAGTGCTAACAGTGTAGGGTGAAAATGGCCTTAAACAAAGGGAAGTAATGCAGATACTAAGTGGTTGAGAGGGTTTCCTTTTTTATGGACTAGATTAAAATCCAAGAAAGAAAAGATCCAAGAAAGAAAGAAAAGATCTGGGCTGAAATGCTATTCTTGAAACGAATGCATTATGAACAACTGAGAACTGTACAGTTCTCTCTCCACATTCGCAGGTGGCTTGCTTCCCCCATTTCTCCCTCCCATTCTCTAGTACAGGGAGAAGATCCCCCCGCCCTTCCCCCACCAGCTATGGCGGCGACAGCTGGTGCAAGAGTGAAATGGGGGGACATCTCCTCTGCCCAGCTCCCCTTCCAGGCAGCTGAGAGTTCCATCATGCCTGAGGGGGGTAGCAGATGGAAGTGGGGAGGGTGATCTTGCACTTCCTCCTCTGCTCCCCTGTGCCACTGGAGGGATCCTGCCAGGTGGGTGGCAGAGGAAGTGGGGATGGTGATCTTGACCTCTCTGCTCTGCTCCCGCACACCCCCTGTGCGATTGCCACAGGGGTAGGTGGGAGAAGCATGTGGGGGGCATGATCTCGCTCTCCTTGCTCTTCTCTGGCCTGCCACCGGTGCGATCCTGCTGAGGGCGGGTGGGGAAAGTATGCAAGGAGTGCAATCCCATGCAATCGTCCATTCTCTGCATGTCCCGGGGCCCCTGCTTGCTGGTAGGAGCCAGCAGGGGCGTGCAGAGAGGGCGATCGCCCGTTCTCTGAATGCCCTCAGCTGCCGCTGGTGCGATCATGCTCACCACTTGCCTGCCTGCAGCTCCAGCAAAACCGTCCCTTTGGGCGGGGAGATGGTGAGGGGGGTGGAAAAGATACTTTTCTCCTGGTCGCCATCTGCCTGCCCACAGCTCCAGGACCAATCGTCCACATGGGGTTTTTGAAACAGTGCATCAATGCGAGCCTGCAATCTGCCGGGGGGGGGGCTTTAGGCTGGCGAGCTTCAGCAGTTGGTCAAGAGCCTCGACCAACTGGAAGCCGCCATTTGGGACGCCAGAGCAGTGCATATTGACAAGCACACACTGCTCTGGAGCGCCGTGGACCAGACTGGGGAGCCGAAAGGTACAGTGAGTAGCGGTGCAGGGCGATTCCCTTGCCTGGTGTGGAAAAGGCCATAGACTTATACCCCTTCATTCCCCTTTCTCTTCCTTGCCCATCATTCCATACACTTTATCTTCTTTTTTTATAATTTCCTGGAGCAGAGGTTCCAAGACTAATTTCAAGTCATCCCTATACACTCACACAGAGGAAGAATGACAACTGCTGCTGTTATAAGTTTTTGAGTCAGTTGTGTATCTGGTGCCTAATTGAGACATAAAAAAAATCCCAGCTTCTAGGTATGGTGGCAGTCAGCATTCACTTTCAATTTGTCAAGTAGAAAATACAACTGTCGGCAAAGAGGAGACTGTTTTGCAGCAAGAACAGCCAGTTATCTTTCTGGTGCCTTGATAATTCAGAAAAACTGCATGAAAATAAAGGTATCATTCTGGACAGGTGCAGAAACACATGTTGAGGTAAATACTGTAGGGTGGCTGCGATATTGTTCTTTACTCTTGACACCTTTACATGTTAACCCCAAACTTCATTTTGTTTTTGTGGCAAATAAGGCATTGCCTCAGGCACTTTGTACATTTTTTGCTACTACTTGAGGGGTTTACCAAGCCCCTTCAGTCTATCTGAAAAAAAGTCTGTCTATAAGAGAAATGATCTGACTTGACATAAAAAATAATTAGAGTCTGGATAGGCACTGCATATCTGATTGGATGTGATTGCTGATTATGTAAGAGTCTTTTTTAAATTTATTTCTATTTTATATAACGTAATGTAATATTATATATAATAATAAACACAAAATGGACAATATCTAACATCAAGAAAAAAACAATACAGATACATGCATCCAAATAATTGACAACAAAAAAAAAACCCTTCCACATGATGGAGGAACAGTGTATGCTACCATTCTCTCATTACACATATTTCTTATCAGAAAAAAGGGAAAGTTAACTCATGTTATTCACCCTAGTCCCTCCTCTTTTTAGGTTGACATTTCCCTCATATAAGAAAAAAAAGAGTGCAAAGAAGATTATTTCTTCTTAAATATTTCAGTGTAATGGAATAGTTAGTATATTTCTGACTATCTACATTTACACACACACACACATGGACTTTGTTATTAAATAGAAATCCCTTCTCTGGTTATAATAAAACAAGTTAGTATATTGTTCTAACCAACATATATAATAAATAACTATTTAGCCTTTCAACTCAACAGTTGTTAAATTTCTGAATTTCTGTAGCATATACTCCTTAAACAATTCCAAATCTTTAATAAATTTACTATTGGTTGTACCATGTAAGCAAGCTTATCCATTTCATCAATGTCTGTTAGTTTTTCTATCCATTATTCTTCCATGAGAGTTTTAAATGTTTTTCAGTATCAGTATTTTGGCAGCTGTCACCATATACCAACAAAGTCTACCAATTTCTTTATCTGTTCTGTTGTCAAATTTAAAAATACCAAATTTAAAAACATCTGGCTCCAAATATATTTTTCTCTGTAATTTTTTGTATATTTGCTCTTATCATGTATCATTTTTAAAACTCTATCACAATCCTACCACACAAGAAAGAAGGATTCAATTTATTTTCTACACTTCCAGCATTTGTTATTTCTTTATATATTTTTGCCACCCTGTCTGGTGAAAAATACCATCTAGACATAATTTTTAAAAAGGTTTTCAAGAGGTCATAGCATCTCATATTTGCACTATTACTCTTCCATGTTTTCCCCTAATTTACTTACAGTATATTGTGAACAAGATCATTTCCCCATTTTGCCAGACACATTTTGCTTCTCCTTCTAAATTTAATTTCGGTAGCATTCTGTACAGGTTGGCAATCAAATGTTTTCCCCTTTTTAATAAATAATTTTCAAACTCTTATTTTTTCAAATCAAATCCTGCACTCATCATATCCATTTTGAACCTCTCTATGATTTGTAAATATGGGAACCACTGAATGTTTTTTCCTTAATCTGCTTTCTTTCCTTTAGTTGGTTAGAGTCTCTATTTTGCCTCAAAAGATCTCTATAGGTCTTCCACTCTCCATGTTTGTAATCCTTTTCTAGAAAGTGCTTCCAGTGGTGAGAACCAAGGTGATGTACAGAAACCGTTGGTGTATAGAAACTGTTTGTATTTCACCCATACTTTATGTAATACGTTCCTAATTACATGATTACTCAATGATTTCTGGCAGTGCCAATTTTATTGTCAATATCATCCTCCTCAGTTTCTAAGAAGTCTGCCATTTTCCCCATGATTCTCTTTCTTACATCTTCATTAATCACCTCATCCAAATCTCTTATTCTTCTTCGTGGTCTCTGTGCCTCATACATTAGGAGCTTTCGCGCCTGCGCGGTAGCGTTCGGAAGATTCTAGAGCTCGTTAGCTTTGGCAGGAACCCCTCCCCCATGTCGGTACTGCGCATGCTCCTCCCGCCGACTAACGGTCTCTCCTCAGTTCTTTCTTGTCCGCCTCAGCGTACAGAAGGTTCTGCTTGTTGGCTTGCTTTTTGATTCTGCTTTTTGGTGTTTTCGACTTCGGATTTGGCTTTTGACTACCCCTCACGCTGTGTTTGGTGTTCTCGGACTTTGCTTTTCTTGTCTTCCCCCAGTTTATGTCGGCTCTCTTCAAACGCTGCGCCTCCTGTGGAAGGAAGGTCGCTCTCTCTGACCGACACTCTAAGTGCCTGATTTGTTTGGGTGAGGGGCACAACGTTCAGGCCTGCCCCATTTGCAGAGAGTTCACACACCAGACTCTCCGCAACAGGTCGGCAAGGCTGAAATCCCACTGTTGGGAGGAGTCTCTGAGTGCTAAAAGACCCGAGACGATGGCCGAGAAACGCCCGTCCTCTTCTTCTTCTTCGGCAGCAGCGGCGGCTGCCGTGCCCTCGACCTCGTCGGTATCGGTACCAGGCTCGGTACCGATGATGAAGTTGCCGAGGATACCGAAGATCTCGGCAACTCGGGCACGTGAGGACCCTGCGGGCTCGCAGGCCTCAACCTCCTCCTCCAGGCCGCTGACCGCGGCTCAGAAGAAGCGCCCAGCCACTGAGGGCCTGGGGGAGAAGGGTAAGAAGAAGAAGCGCAAGGAGAAACGACGCTCTCCACCAAAGGTGGTGCGACCCCGACTCCGCCACCCACCCAGCCTGCCGAGGAACCTCTGTTGATGGAGCTACCCGTGGAGGAGGAGCCTCCGGAAGAGGACGTAATCCTCGAGGTGTCGGACGAGCAGGTCGTGCAGGCCTCGCCTCTTCAACCGCCCGAGCTGATCGTGGAGATCACTCCGCCGAGTCGCCGTCCACCCTCGGCAGAACGCCGAGAGGAGGCTGTGGTCAGACAGCGCCCAGCCTCTCGACGCGACGAGTCCCGCTCGCCGGAGCAGCAGGCCAGGCCTCCATCCCCGCGATATCGGGAGATGCGCCTGGAGAGACATCGCTCGGGAGAGAGAGCGTATTCTCCTGCCTACCTTGGAAGGTACACCCAGGAGCAGGTGTGGCACGAGCCGGCCGGCTCTTACTATTCGTACTCGCCGTCCTACAGGGACCGGTACCACCCAGACCCTCGGTACTGGTCGCCTCGTCGCCGGTCTCGTTCGCCACCGCGGGAGGCTCACTACCCCCGCTATGAGAGGTCACCCCTGCGTCGCTCGCCGAGTCGCCGTCGGTCCCCAGAGCCCTCACCTCGCTACAGGGCTGTTTCTCCATCGCCGCGGACGACGGCTACAGCTACCCGACCGGCGCCACAGCCCACCGTGGCCCAGCTGGCGGTAGCGGCGACTTCCACCACGCAGGCGGCACACCATCCTAGGCCCGCGGTCGTGCCCCTGCAGATGACTCCGATACCGGTCACGACATCGGCCGTATTGGTACCGACGCAGCCTGCAGCTCCGGCTGTTACCCTGGCAACTCCGGCCCCTGGGCCGGCCGAGGAGAAGGAGGCAGAGAGGTCGCCATCACCATCTGGCGGCTCCTACGACTCGGACTCCGATTCTGCTGAGTCCACCCCTTCTTCTCATGAGTCCCCACCGCTGGGGTTCGAAGAGCCAGCTCCGGAGTCTGCGCCGGAGGACGTCCGCCAGTTTTCGCCAATCCTCCTCCGGATGGCCACAGCCCTTGGCCTGAGGGTGACCGAACCTGCTCCCCAAGCCCAGGAGTCGGCTCAGACGAAGGGAGGTAATCGAGCACATACGACCCCTCCGGACCGTGAAGGACGGAGCTCGATACCTTCGGCGGAAGGTTCTACTCGGCATCGTCCCTGGTGGTCAGGATGGTGAACACGATGGCATGCCTCGCGGCATACCATCGGAACCTGTTTGACTGACTCGGCCTGCTCCTCGCTGACTTGCCGGAGGAGTCACGCGCCTCAGCCATGCAAATCTTCGGTGAGGCCGTTGCGGTGGCTACGCAACAGCCGCCACCTCGAGGCATGCCACGGAGGCTACCTCGAGGGTGATGGTCGGTGCCGTAGCCCTCCGACGCCACGCGTGGCTCCGGTCCTGTGGGCTCCAGGAGGACAGCCATCGGCGCATTGAAGACCTGCCATTCGACGGAGAAGGGCTCTTCCATTCCTCCACTGACGAGGCTATGGATCACCTCGTCAAGGCCCGGCTGACTGCGAAGAAGATGGGCATAAACTAGCCTGCCCAGACTCGCCGCTCTTTCCAGCCGAGGCCTACGTGGAGAAGGTCCTCCTCTTCATCGGCGTACCAGCCACAGTCCCCGCGGTCGACCGCGTCGAGGCCGTCGACCTCTTCGGCTTCCAGGAGGCTTCCCAGACGACGCCCATCTTCGTCGTCCAAGAAGTCGTCCTCGGGAGCGAAGTCCAGGTTTTGACGGCCTTCGCAGGACTCCACCCGTGCCATCCTTCGCCCTTCCAGTAGAACTGTTCCATCACCCGAGCCTGGCCAGGCACCTCGACTGCTGGCGGGAGATCACCGCGGACTCCTGGGTACTTACCATCGTCCGCCTGGGGTACGCCATCGAGTTCCAGGCTATTCCGCCACGGGGTGTCTACTATTCCACCCCGGCCAGCTCGGCTCTACTGGAAGAGGTCCAGTCCCTCCTCAAGAAGGGAGCGATCGAGAGGCTCCCACCTTCAGCCAAGACCACCAGCTTCTACTCGAGGTACTTCACGGTGCCGAAGGTGGACGGATCCCTGCAGCCCATCCTAGACCTGCGAGGGGTGAACGAATACATCTGCCCCAAGAGGTTCAAGATGGTCACGCTGCCGTCGATCCTCCCCTTCCTCCGCCGAGGGGACTGGTTTGCGTCCATAGACCTCAAAGATGCCTATTTCCACATCTCGATCCGCCCGCAACACAGGAGATACCTTCGGTTCGCGATCGACGGCAACAGCTACCAGTACCGGGTGCTGCCGTTCGGGCTTTCCACCGCACCAAGGGTGTTCACCAAGTGCATGGCTCTGGTTGTGTCCTTCCTGCGGACGAAAGGCGTCTCCGTCTACCCTTACCTGGACGATTGGCTATTGGTGGCGTCCTGCAGACAGAAACTGTACAGGGACATTCATCGGACTTTGTCCCTTCTCACTCGGCTCGGACTCAGGGGTCAACCCCAAGAAGTCCCATCTCGAGCCCACCCGGGTTCTCGACTTCATCGGGGCGACCCTCGACTCGGTATCGGCGAGGGCCTTCCTTCCAGATGAGAGGGCGTGGACGCTCTGTTGGGCGGCGTCCGCTGCCTTCGAGGCCTCGACGCTGTCAGCGAGGAGGATCCAACAGCTCCTCGGCTACATGGCCTCGACCACTGCCGTAACCTACCTTTCCAGGTTACGTGCTCGGCCGCTTCAGCACTGGTTCGTCAGGGCCTTCGATCCACTCTGGGACGACCAACACCACCGATACCGCCTGCCACAACAGGTACGTCGATCGCTCCTGTGGTGGCTGTCGTACCGGAACTTGCTGTCATGCATGCCGTTCCGCGAACCCAGGCCGTCGGTCATGATAACGACGGATGCCTCGCTCTTCGGCTGGGGAGCGCACACCGGGGATCTCCGGGTCCGAGGCCGGTGGATGGACGACGAGTTGTTCCTCCACATCAACTCTCTCGAACTGTTGGCGATCCACAAGGCCTTGAGAGCGTTTCGACACCTGGTCACGGGCCGCACAGTGTTGATCCTCACCGACAACACGACGGCGGTCTGCTACGTGAACAGGCAAGGGGGGACGCACTCCACCACGCTGCTGGGCATCGCACTCGAACTTTGGAACTGGTGCGTCCCGCTCCAGATACACCCTGTGGCGGTTCACCTGGCGGGGCAGGAGAACACCACGGTGGACGCCCTCAGCAGGGACACCACCTCCCATCACGAGTGGTCCCTGTCCGACGAGGCCTTCCGGATGCTTCGGGACCGATGGGGCGAGCCGACCATCGGCCTCTTCGCGACCAGCCAGAACGCAAAGTGCCGCCTGTTCTGTTCGAGGGCCGGTCACGATCGCCGCTCCATCGACGATGCCTTCCAGTTCCCGTGGGACGAAGGGCTAATCTACGCCTTCCCTCCGTTCCTGCTCCTGGGCCGCGTGATCGCGAAGATCATCGCGGACCAGGCGGACGCGATCCTGGTGGCGCCGTACTGACCGAGGCAGCACTGGTTCGGACCCCTGATCGAGGCCGCCCAGGTCAGGACTCTCAGGTTTCCAACGGTACCGGACCTGCTGTCCCACTCCGACGGACTGGTGCTGCACCCGGACCTGCCGGTGTTGGCCCTCCATGCCTGGAGGATATCGCCCTAGACGACCCGGCCATCGGGAACGTCTTGACCGCGGCCAGGAAGGAGTCCACGTGAAGGAACTACCACTACAAGTGGCAGCGCTTCGTGGCCTTCGCCGAGGAACGTCGAGAGCCGGTATCGCCTGTCACCCTGCGTACCGTGCTCCACTTCCTCCTCCATCTCCGGCAGCAGGGCCTGGCCTTCCCGTCGCTCAAGGTCTACCTCGCCGCGATCATGGTATACCAGCCGCCACGATCCCCGTCGGCCGCTCTCTTCAGGGACGGTACCGTCAAGCAGTTCCTGAAGGGCCTGCAGCACCTTTACCCGCCGGTATCGCCGCCGCTACCGCCATGGTCGCTGTCATTGGTGCTGTCCCAGCTGACGAGGCCGCCCTTCGAGCCCATGGCCACGACAGACAGGCTGCTCGCGATGAAGACCGCGTTCCTAGTGGCCGTCACCTCTGCCAGGCGGGCGGGAGAGTTGACGGTGCTACGGTGCGATGAACCATACTTAGTCTTTCACCGCGACAAGGTGGTCCTCCGGCCTGACATTTCCTTCCTGCCGAAGGTGGTGTCCAACTTCCACCTCAGCCAGGACATCATCCTGCTGGCCTTCTACCCGGACCCGACGACACCTCTGGAGCGTTCCCTCCACTCCCTTGATGTGCGTCGGGCGCTGGCCTTCTATAAGGATAGAACTGCAGCCTACAGACAGACACCCCACCTGTTTGTCTGTTACGGCAGGCATCGGAGAGGCCACAAAGTATCCACCCAGCGTTTCTCTAAGTGGGTGATACAGACTGTTCAACTGGCATATGAGCTTGCCAGGAAGCCTCCGCCAGACCTGCTTCGGGCCCACTCTACCAGGACCGTGGCGACATCTGCTGCCCTCCTGCGAGGCGTCGACCTGTCAGAACTCTGGCCATGTGGCGACCTGGTCCCAGCCGTCGACCTTTGTGTGCCACTACAGGCTTGACTGCCGTTCCAGGAGAGATGCCCGGTTCGGTCGTGCTGTGCTGTCTTCTGTGCTCTAGGATCTGGGACCTGACCCACCATCCTACTGGTAAGCTACACAGTCTCCTAATGTATGAGGCACAGAGACCACGAGAAGAAGAACAGGTTGCTTACCTGTAACTGTGGTTCTTCGAGTGGTCATCTGTGCCCTCATACATCCCCGCCCTGCCTTCCCCTCTTTTTCAGGTCCCATCTGCTTCGGCGGACCAGAACTGAGGAGAGACCGTTAGTCGGTGGGAGGAGCATGCGCAGTACCAACGTGGGGGAGGGGTTCCCGCCAAAGCTAACGAGCTCTAGAATCTTCCGAACGCTACCACGCAGGCGCGAAAGCTCCTAATGTATGAGGGCACAGATGACCACTTGAAGAACCACAGTTACAGGTAAGCAACCTGTTCTTCTCAACCATGACTCCATTTGTTTTTATTCCACTAACACTAAATAATCAAATTGTCTATCAATAATAGACTTTAAGTTTCCATTTTTTTGTTTTAAAATATTTTTTATTTGCATCTATCTCTTCTGTTTATCTCTTTCTTAACTTGATCTACAGCATCTTGCATCTCAGACATCTGACTTTTGAGTTCTCCTGTCTTGTTTGATTTCAGTCATGTATGTTCTCATTTCGTCCATGAATTTTTTCTGGTACTCTGGGGGTTCATCAAATGAGTCTCTCTTCTCCCTTGGAGAGTCTATATATCTTACCTTATTTGACCTCATTTTATGCATTCTTGTTTGTCTAGATTGAACTAAACATTATATCTTTTACTTAGTTACCCAATTTAGTCAGTTACAATTTATTTTACGTAACTCAGTTCCACAATAGATTGATTCCCCTTATAGCTTATTTTCCTATCCAAACAATTATTTAATTTCACAGATTATTAACAGTTTCGGAAATTAATTACTATCAGAACTTACATTTGCTATCACATTTGGTTATTGTTAACTATTAACTTAATCTTTATTAAATAGCTTAATTACCTGTTAATTATAAACCACTACTTAGATTTTATTTCATATAGTAAAAATCAGTAATAGTAAAAAGAAGAAAGACTGACAAAGAAAAATGCATATACTAACAAAGAAAAAAATCATTAAGAAATTCAAACAGAAGTCCTCTTTCTCCCTCTTCTTTCTTCCTTTTCTTTTTTCTTATCTTTTTGCCTTTTTCTTCTTTTCTTTATTTGTTCCAAGTACCCAGTTTCAGAGCAACTCATGCAAGGTCATTTAGTCCAAGGAATTACCCATGACTATTATTTATCTCACTTAGTCAAGGCCAATACAAGTTTTACAGGTCTCACCAAATTAACATAGGATAGTCCATTTCATTTCCTCATACACAAAATTTCAAAGAGAAGAGGAAAACAAACAAACAAACCCAAGGTATATTAGCACAAATCAGTTATTCAAATCAATTATTCTTATATTTTTTCTTCTAGTTTGTTTCCACCAAAAATTTTTCACCAAATATACTATACAATGTAATAAATCTGTTCAGTGGTGACAATCTCTTTTCTTTTTCCTTTTTTTAAAAAATGAGTTATTATTGTCCAATCATACCTTCTGTTCAAAAATCTGGAGTAATTCATCTATATACGGTCTTGCTTGAATCCAACAAACAACAAAAGAGAAGGGCGGAGAGAAGAGAGAGAGAGTGAGAGGGAAAAGAAGGGGCTGCAAAAAAAAGGAAAAAATGTACATCAGATGATTCTCTCTTAGAAAGGAAGAATATTCACTGTCTCCAGCATGCATCTTCCATTCCCTTACTTTACAAAATATATTATATATGCCTTAAAAATGGAATATGTCCAGTGGTTAGAATAGCGGAGAAAGAGGAAACCCCCCTCCTTCTGTCTGCTGTGGGAGAAGGTGACAATGGTGATGACAGCCAGTCCAACTCTCTCCTTGAATACAAACAGCCACAGAAGGAACAGTCTTGACTTCAGTAACCTGTCCAACTCCCACTGCCCCTCTTGATCCTAGGGGACAAACACAATCTAGTCAGGAAGCCTCCGTTCCACCAGTAATCACAGCACAGATGACCTCCAGTGTGGAGCTTCAGAGATTGTGTCTTCCAGCTCTCATGCTTGAACCCAAGAATATAAGAGTCTTGGACTCATTTTAAGTGTGAAGTTTATGAAGTTTATGAATTTACTGTGGTATAAGTTTGTAGAGGTTTTTTTAGCATTTGGTGTTTAGTATTTTGGTAATTTTAGTATTTTAATATTCAAACATATTTTTGAAATTATTTTTATATTTTTAAAAGGAATTAAAGTGCTCTATACAGGAGGACCAAACGATTTATTTTACAATCTGTTGCACCTCAAAATGGTCTCTACTCGGACCCAGCACAGATAAGCCTCAGCTCAAAATACACTACCCATCTTAGTCCACACCTCAGTATTAGATTATGATTTACCAAATGATGAAAAGGAACATGAAGTAAATGAACAGCGGCTGAATCAAGAGATCATAGAGATCCAACTATCCAATGGATAGTCCTGTCTCCTTAAAGAATGCTTGCACAACAGTTGACCTAAGAGTTGATAGAGTTGAGGCAGGAAACTAATCTCTACACTCTTTAAACGAAAGTGCTGCAAACTAGTTCTTTGACACATGTCTGGCTGAAGTAAATCTTTCACCATAGATGGTGAAATAAACACACTTAAAGAAAATTCTTATAAACCTGACTGTGCAGCAACAGATATAAATATCCTCAGCCCATGGAATTTTAAGTCATCAATGTTTTTTATCTGAATAAACTGCATAATTTTTTTCCTAGAATGAGTGTGCTGCAAAAGAAAGGTGGTTGTTGTTATCTTTATTTGTACCTTGCTTTTTTGCCAGGTTAGGACTCAAAGTGACTTACAACACTGAAAAAGACACTGTTAAAACCTATAGAGTACAATAGTTAAAACATAATATACAATAGTTAAAATATAATTAAACAATCAATTTCTGGCCTGAAAGCCATTATTGGAACATTAGTTGGATTGGCAGAGCTTTGGATTTTGATTGTAGTCCCTCAGACAAGTTCTTATACCTCAGACAAGAGGACAGTGCTGATTTGAAAGACCATTATGGCAAGGATAAGCAAGAAGTAGATAGGTCCCCCATAAACTGAGTAATTAAGCAACTAAATGACATTATGGAGAACTAGAATTTGAATTCTGAAACTTATCCTTAAGTTAGTAACAATGAACAAGACTCTAGTATTGATAATGCATCCTCTGTCTTTTGTCTTATGCCTTCTGACTCAAGATTCCAGATGGTGAGTGAGTTTATAGATGAGTATTGAGATACTGTTCCTCCCTCTGAACAAGGGAAACACAGTAACATTCTACAACACACTGTAATTCAATAGTTCTGTAGGTGAGGCCTTGGCTATCTCAAATGGGCGCCCCACCCAATCTGCACTGTAACACAGATTAAGGGAAATGGATAGAAGAGAAGGATTCTACATATAAAAAAAAATGGTGAATAAAAGATATGCTCCTAATTATGGTCAGCACAGGAAGAGATCTTTAGGTGAATTGCAAGCGGTTACGCATAATTGGCCAGAGATGAAATTAGGTGGAAGAATGATATCACCTAAGAACATTGAGCAGAAATTCAGTCTACCATAGGAGCTCTTCTAGATTTAAGCAATGGTGTCTTCTGCAAATATCTGGCCCAGCATGGACAAAGAGGGACCACCGAATTAATATTTCAATATCCTGATGTGCAGTATAAATTTTGGTCCCTATTACCTAGATTCATCAATAGACACCTGCTATTTGAAATAAAACTGCAACAAAACAAATCCTATCAACGGTGTCCTAATCTTCTACCACCCGCATTACAGAGAGAAAGGAAAGAGCAGTTTCGAAATGGTAACTGGAGTGGAAGGAGATGGAAGAATCAGAGTTACAAGATCCCTTGCTTCATTACATATCTACACAACATCCAGTTAGGATCTTACAGAGAAGAAAACAAGAACAAATGCATTGGTTTTTAAATGCAAAATGTGACATACCTCGGCAAGTCAATACAGCAATGTATCTCTTGAGCAACTAAGTTCTTCTCTAGTAATTCTGGAGATCACCATAGGCTTAATGTCAGAGAGTACAGCAGGAACAAGAGCACTTGTCAAAGAACTAACTTTGGACCTTTCAAACCACTCTTCAGAAATTGTAGTTGACTAGATACTAGGGATGGGCCAACCGAATCCTCAAATCCTCAAATCCTGGATAAGGATTTGAGATTCCTGAATCCGAATCTCTGTGCCAAAATAGGCAAATTGAATCTTTCGAATCCAACTAAATAGATTGTTGGACACCAGGATGCTTGAAAACCTGGGAGACCGGGATGCCTGAAAACCCGATAGACCATACGTACAATGGAAGATAGTAAGTAGGTGAGGTTTTCCCTTGGAGTAATAATGGCCTTTGCTAACAATATCAGAAATTACATCTGGGCTTGTATTCTAAGATATTTAAATTGAACATTTCATATCTAAGTGCAGTACTTTACTGGAAGCTACAGGCTTGAGATTTCAAGGTCAGCTGAAACATTCCTTTGCATAGTTCCCTTGCAAACCTCTTTCAGACATAATTCTGGGGTTTGGAGTTTTACAAGGTGTCACAGCCTTCTCTGCCAAAGTGTACTGGTGTATCATTAAACTATAAACCCCAGGATGCCAGAAAGAGCTATGCAAAGAAAATCCAGTTTTGACCTGGATTATCTCTCTATTGTAGTATGTGGCCCTGTTTACCAAGGCAGGAAAATGTGGGATTAATCCACTTTTTCCTGCCTGTGTAGAAAGGGCCTTCATGTCATTTTCAATCTGGGGAGATCCTGAGGCAAAACTATGACAATTGTCTTGGCCAGATTTCTTCAGAGGGAGGTTTGCCTTTGCCTAGGCTTTTGCTAAGGCTGAGAGAGTGTGTCTTGCCCAAGATTATCCTTCTTTCCCTTGCTTTTAAAACTCTTTTTAAAAAAAGGATTCAAAAGATTCGAGATTCATGGATTCCCAGAACCTTCCAGGGATTCGGATCCGGAAAATTCTGGATTCATCCCATCTCTACTAGATACAAACCAAAGACGGTTTGATATAATTTCCTGGAATCTGGCAGGCTGGGAAAATAAAGTGGCAGATAAGGAATGTACTGGAACTCTTCAAAAATATGATATATTTTGTCTGCTAGAGACATGGACTCATGAACTTAATCCTCCATACCTCCAGAGTCATAAAGCATTTAGCCAGCCAACTGTCTTACCCCAAAATGTGATGCCAGTACCGCCATTCAAAGGTGGGAAGGTTAGCTCAAATTAGGAGGCCTGCAAGAGGGGGGTAGCCTAACAAGATCTTTGACACCAGTGTTTATGGGGTCTTCTGCAGGGAAAAACCATCCAGAGATTCAAATGTAAGTTAAAATGGGTTTTATTGAGGGAGATTCAATCACTCACACAGATCCAAACAGACACACACTCATGCAAGGCTAACCAAAGGTAAAAGGAGGAAAGGTTTTAAGATAGTGAGATTTCAGGGTGAAATGGGCAATATTTACCAATCCAGAAGAGTAGAGAAGAAGTGGTGATGTGGCTTAGATTTGTGTCTAAGAACAGTACACAATCTGGGAATCAGAGTGACAGAGTCGATACCAGCAATCAGTGTACTGTGTCTGACTACTCAAAACTGGAGATTTTTTATACCCAATTTCTACCTGGAGGACATGGGTGTAAATGGCTCTACAGCCGAGTAAACAATGAGGTTTGCAACCAATACAATCAGGTCCAGAATGGCTTGATGGTCTTACTGTTAGGTGAGATTAAAGTTTATATAGCAGCTTATATATCTTATAAAATTTATACAGTAGCACAATCTATTCACTCTGAAAGGGAGTCCAGTGGATGTATCTAGGGGTTATTATACCTATTTAAGTAAACAAGGTGGTAGTGTCATCAATCACATAATGGTCTTGTGCTAGTTTGTCCGGTAGCCCTCCATATTTTAGTTATGGGACATGCAGTAGAAGTTAAGTAGCAGCTTGCTTGTAACAAGGTATGAGAACCAGAGATCGTTAGATAAACAAAGCTAGGAATGTAGTGATAAGCGCTGCCAGGCTGAAACCAGAACTCAAAGGTCTCTTGCAGGCGGGTTGAGAAACTCTTTGCTTTTAATGTTTTTAATTTTGCTAATGGTCTCCGGTTCGCTCACTGAAGTCCTGTACTATGTATCACGCTCCTAATAAATAGTGTATATGCACTGTTATATTTGTGTGTGTAAGTTCAGTTCCTGACAGAGTGAGCGAACTCCTGTAAAAAATATCAGCAATATGTATCAAAAAACTGAAGAAGAGCCTGAAGAAAAGGGAGCAAGCATCCAGCGGAGTCGTCGAAGCTCCAGGCAAGGGAATCGCTGAAAGGGACGAAATGGCCCCAGCCGGGCCCCTGAAGCGAGACCCAAGACACGACCTTCAATTCCACCATTCACCCCAACTGGAGGCCTAACCTGGGCCTGGTGAGAGAGACCAGAAACTGCTCAGTGCCAATATCGCCGGGCTACAAGATGGGACACATTGATTATCGAGACCAGCTTAATGGAACAACTTTTAGCCAGAGAAGAAGAAGTAGAAAAGCAGTGAGAAGAAATTTCTAAACTGAGAGCTCAGCTGCATGACTGGAGACTCCTGGTGCCTCAGGTTGGACGAGAGCCACCCCAGGTTCCAGCAGCGGCAGCTCCTCCAGCGGCTGCGGCATCTGCATCTCCCGGGATACTGGTACCCCAAGTTGGGCCCCGGCCTTTTTGAGAGTTGAAGACCACTTACGATGGCGATGGAGCTACTCTGACATAGTTTGTCAACATGGTCTCTAATTATATGATCGACTATGGGAACAGTTTGCCTGATGATGCCGCCAGAGTCAGATACCTGAGCCAGCACCTCAAAGGAGAAGCAGTGGAGTGAGTCGTCAGCCTGTTTGACTCACGAGCTGAAGAAACAGCCGACCTGCAGCTGTTTATGCATCGATTTAGAGAAAGGTTCGAGGATCCTTTCTTTCAAGAACAAGCCAGATACCAACTGAAAAAACTGCACCAAGGAAAAGGAACCACTGGTGAATACGCCCGAGAATTCAGAAAGCTAGCCACTAAGGTCCCAGAATGGAAAGATGACATCCTCAAGCAATTTTTCTGAGACGGATTAAACCCCCCATCCTAGACCGCTGCCTGACTCAAGGAGATCCTGCCAGTCTCCTGGGATGGATGAAACTGCCAGAGAAGTGGAAAGCATCATGGAGAGTGTCCAGCTTACCCGGCAAAGACAAGCGAAAGAAAGTGTTGCCGAACTCTGGTACCCCGAAAAACCATTTTCCTGAGCAGCGAGGAAAAGTAAAACGACTCAAGGAAGGCACCTGTGTCCAATGTGGGAAAAAAGGCCACATTGCCAGCAAATGCTAAGGATGAGAAAACCCGCTGAAGAAAAGTCGGGCACCCCCATGACCTGACCTGTATCCCGCAAAGCTGACACCCTGAAGCCGACAACCAAACGTCCCACCAGCGGAACCGCTGCTGGAACTTGCAATGGTGAGGACAGCCCCCTCACCACGTCTGACTCGAATAGCGATGATTGGGATCCCGACCAGTCCACAAATGTAAGTACAACCAAAACTCATCATGCATATGTTACAGTAACTTTACAAGGAAATGATGGGAAATTATGAATGTACAGGGCCTTAGTTGACTCAGGCTGCACAACTAGTTTATTGAATCCCACTATGGCAAAAGAACTTGCAGTGAAGTTTGAACCCCTAAAAAAGGCCTTCAAATTATCTCAAATGGACGGCTCACCCATGGCAGGAGGCCCTGTATGGGAAAGGACCAAACCTATCCCTGTTCAAGTGGGAAACTTTCAGGGGCAATCATGTTTCCTAGTGCCCAACAAAATCAGGTTTCAAGTAGTTCTTGGGTACGATTGGCTAAAAAAACACAATCCCCAAACTGACTGGATCCAAGGCTTACTCAAGCATAACCATGATGTAAATCTAGTGCCCATACCAAATCCCCCTGACTCAGCACTTTGAGTCCTGAGGAACTGCAGAAAATCCCGTTAGAATACTGAGACCCGCAAAAAGCTTTTGAAGACCACGAAGCAGACAAACTGCCCCCACACAGAGACTTTGATTGCAAATTCAGATTGATAGATGGAGCTAAAATTTCCAAACCTAAGATATATCCAATGAACAACCAAGAACTAGAGGCTATAAAAAAGATTCCTGAACAAAAAATTACAATGTGGATTTATTAAACCCTCATCTGCTCCCACCGCCAGTCCAATATTTTTCCGCAATAAAAAGGATGGAGGAGAACCCAGGCTCATAGTGAATTATAATTTAATTAATCAGGCAGTATTGCCTAATGTGTACCCGATTCCTATAACAAAGGATATCCTGAATCAGTTGATTAAAGGCAAGTTCTTTATCAAATTAGACCTCAAGGAGGCTTTCCACAGAATACGCATGGACTCCGAAAGTGAGTAGTTGACTACTTTCTCAACCCCCCTGGGAAACTACCAATGGACTGTTCTCCTTTTTGGATTACAAGCTGGTCCCGCAGCCTTCGAAAAGTTTCTCAATTCTGTATTACAAGATATCCTCTACAAAGGTGTTGTTTACCTAGATGACAGTTTGATTTACTCAGAAACCCTTGAACAACACACCGAACTCGTACGTACTATCTTGCAAAGACTCACAGACAATGAACTTGTTGTTAAACTCTCAAAATGTAAATTTCACGCTCAACCTTTTGACTATTTAGGGTACCGTATTTTCAGAATACCCTAAACATGGACCCCGCCAAAACTGACACCATTTTGAACTGGCCTACCCAAAACTAGAAAGCAACTCCAACAATTCCTTGGTTTTGCAAACTTCTAACGTAACTTCAGAGAGGGGTTTGCCACAATTGCTCTCCCTCTTACTGACCTCTTGAAGAAAACAACCGATAACAAAACTAACCGATGCAACTGCATCCTCTAGGGCAGAAAAATGCCAAACAGCATTTGAAACCCTCAAATGAAAATTTATTTCCGAACCGCTTCTCTTATTCCTTGATACTAGCAAAGAATTCATAATTCAAACCGATGCCTCTGACTCTTCCATGGGAACTGTTCTTCTTCAACACAACACAGACAGCCACCTAAAACCATGCGCCTTCATCTCCAAAACATTCTCTGCCACACAACGCAACTGGCCAATTTGGTAAAAGGAAGCCATGGCCATCCATTTTGCACTCACCTCATGGAAACACCTCCTTGAAGGTGTTAAACTTCCTTTTCAAGTCTGGACTGATCACCACAATCTTGAAACTCTAAAAACCGCCAAAAAACTGACCCCTAAACAAGCACGCTGGGCTGAATTTTTCCAGTGATTTAGATTCAAAATTGTTTTTAAAGCTGGAAAAAGCAACACTTTAGCAGATCTGCTCCAAGATTACCCTGCCACGAACCTCCCTCCTGTTCTTCTCCAATCAAGGAGAAACCTCCCTTCTCCCCAAACAATTTTGGATTATAAGTCACTATCCAAGCACAACAGTGAGCCTGAGAATCAGCCTCAACACTACTTGATTCTGCCTTCCAACACTCTTTGAAATCTCCCCACCAGACTGACACTTGGCTAGAAACACACAAAGACTAGTCACCTGGGTTAAAGATTTGGCTTTCATCGGAACTAAAATCTACGTACCATCAGCTTGCCGAATCGAAATTTTGAAGTGATACCATGATTCCAAACCTGCTGGACACTTTGGCTTTCTTAAAACTCTGCATTCCATCAGAAAATGTTTCCACTGGCCAGGTCTCACTAAATAAGTCCAAGAATATATAAAGAACTGCACTGTTTACAACACCTGCAAATCCTCTTCATCTAAACCGCATGGACTTCTTCAACCACTTCCTGCTCTCTCCTCACCTTGGGACACTATTTCATGGGACTTGATTGCTGGTCTGCCCAACTCATGCAGATTCCACGCCATTTGGGTTGTCACCGATCATTTCTCCAAACAATCTCATTTCAGTCCACTAAAAAAACTGCCTACTGCTGAAAAACTGGCCGAGCTCTTCATCAATAACATCTGGAAACTCCATGGGCTTCCTTCCACAATCACTTCTGACAGAATACCTATATTCACTTCAAAATTCTGGACTTTACTCCTGAAATCTCTCAGCATTTCCCCAAAACTCAGCAGCTTCTATCACCCTCAAACTGATGGACAAACCGAATGCACAAATCAAACCCTAGAACGATACTTACGCTGCTTCATCAATTCCAACCAAAATAATTGGCCACTCCTCCTCCCTTTTGCTGAATTTGCTTACAACTCTGCTCTACACTCCTCCACTGGCAAAACTCCATTTGAAGTTATCCTCGGCATACCCCAAACCTTTTTCCTTCATTCCCCACCATCTTTTTTACAACTCAACCTGCCTCACTGATGTCTTGGATTACAAAAATTTCTTCTACTTGGGACTCTGTACATTCCTCTCTTGAAGCTTCAAAAGCTTCTCACAAACGCTTTGCTGACTGAAAATGGCAACCGAATCCAACGTACTAGCCTGGGGATCTTGTCTACTTCTCCTCCAAGAACATTTCCTTCAATGCCCCCTCTAAAAAACTCTCCCCAAATACCTTGGTCCTTTCCCAATCAAACGTGCCATTAATGATGTCACCTTTGAACTTTCTTTGCCTGACACTTACAAACTTGTTCACCCTGTTTTTCATTTTCCCGTTTACCGAAACCAGCTCCTTCGAATTCTTCTTTGGAGATTAACCCACCTACTCAACCGGCTGTTCCTACATCACCAGTGTCAACACTCCATGTTTAACTACTGCATTTCGTATTTGTATTTTACCTGTTGTCTCTCCTCTTCCCCTTTCTCTTCCACACCCCACGACCTTTCCCTTTTCCCTCTTCATCACTGCTGTGCTATGTGTTGATTCCTTTTTTGGATGGGCAGGATGTTCGAGTAGCCCTCCATATTTTAGTTATGGGACATGTAGTAGGAGTTAATTAGCAGCTTGCTTGTAACAAGGTATGAGAACCAGAGACCGTTATATAAACAAAGCTAGGAATGTAGTGATAAGCGCTGCCAGGCTAAACCAGAACTCCAAGGTCTCTTGTGGGCGGGATGAGGAAGTCTTTGCCTTTAATGTTTTGAATTTTGCTAATTTTCTCCAGTTCACTCACTGAAGTCCTGTACCATGGTATCACGCTCCTAATAAATAGTGTATTTGCATTGTTATATTTGTGTGTGTGAATTCAGTTCCTGACATTGTTGTTCTCCTAGGTAAACACTGTGCAGAATGTGATCCTTTCCCTTTAGCGGTATCCTTAGGACCAATACGCAAATGGGTGGCATTAACTAAAACTGCAAATTTAACAGGTGTTTTATTGGGAGAGAGCAGGCTGAAGTCGTCTATTAGACTGAGTAGTAGTACTAGCCAGGAGAAATTACATACTAACTATCTGGCAGGTATATGTAAACTTTTCTGTGATAAGTGAATGAATCATTTAGATATCTCTCAACAAACTGTCAAAATTCAGACCCCATCTAATAACAACTGCAGATAAAAAAATTCAGCCTGCTAGATATGGTTAGGTTGATGCAGAACGTTTGAGCAGCCGAAAGAGACCTGGAAGAATAATAATAATAATAATAATAATAATAATAATAATAATAATAATAATAGAATCATGCAATAACACATCTGAAGAAAAAGAGGAAAATTTAGACTAAAATATAAAAATCTACTCAAGGACAAGGAAGCTGAACACATAAAATCTCACTGGCAGGACCTGGATGTTGCAGTAACAGAATGGAAAGAAGACAAAATTCTGGGAACCTTTTACCAGAGGCCTAAACAGGGAAAGATTACACAGGAAGCCTCAGTCTCTGCCTTCATGTGGATTAAATACTTCCAAGATTTTTTTGCAATCATTACGCCTTTGGAAGAAGTTAAGGACAGATGAAGATTTTCCTAATCTACCTGAATGGAAACAAGTCATTGGCAATTCAAGAAGGATATTGACAAGCTGGAGCATGTCCAGAGGAGGGTGACCCAAATGAAGGGTCTGGAAGCCATGCCCTATGAAGAGTGGCTTAGGGAGCTGGGGTTGTTTAATCTACAGAAGAGAAAGTTAAGAGGGGACATGATAGCCATGTTTAAATATCTGAAGGGATGTCATGTCGAGGAGGGAGTGAGCTTGTTTTCCGTTGCTCCAGAGACTAGGGCAAGGAGCAATGGATCCAGCTACAGGAAAGGAGATTCCATCTGAACCTCAGGAAGAACTTCCTGATGGTTAGAGCTGTCTGGCAGTAGAATATGCTGCCTTGGAGTGTGGTGGAGTCTCCTTCTTTGGAGGTTTTTAAGCAGAGGCTGGATGGCCATCTGTTGGGAGTGCTTTGATGTGTGTTCCTGCATGGCAGGGGGTTGGACTGGATAGTCTCTGTGGTCTCTTCCAACTCTATGATTCTATGGCACTGACATAAAATTTCTAATGCCATCCTTGAACTCTAAGAAAGCACCTGGAAAAGATATGTTCCCACTAGAACTTTTTAAAGAATGTGTTGAATGAGGGAGTCCCATTCTTGCTGACCTAGTTAATATGATAAACAGTACTGGACAAATGCCTCATGGATGGAAAATGAGTGTTGCCTCCTTGGAAAACCCTGTCCCGGGGTCTACAACTTTGTTATAAAATTAATCTAACCCATCAGAGAGGTTACTCGAATGTGCACTTGGCAATAACAGTTGTATGATCGAATGAACCAGATCGAGCCAGTAAAATCCCCAGTCACGTAGCCACAGGAGACCTCATGTCATCGTAACCCATAGTGGACAAAAGGTCCTTAACCTTTAAGGAGTCCACTTGAAGGGAGTAAAAGTGTTCCCGGAAAATTGGGCGCTGGAAGCAATAAAACCTTATCAACTCCATCTCCAGAAACTCACACCGCAGCCTCAAAGTGGAGAAAGACCCTGTTATTTAGATGACACTTTGTTATCTTCTGAGAAATGCCAGGTGTGGAGTTGTTTTTCTTATTCTGTCCCTGTTTGTTTTCTCCGGGAAAGGATTTGTCTTCAAAGTAAATTCTTCCTATAAATAGTCCCTGTTTTTGGGCTAGTTAGGCAAAGGGGCAAGGAGAGGAAGGTGATGCAATGGGTATGATGCCTCCCAGTCTTACCAACTGACCGGTCCCCCTCCCTCCTCAGCATCTCTTCGCTGAGCTGGTGTTCGATCGCTGCTTCCCAGATCAAAGGACTTCAGGAGGAGGTGCAGTATTACCCAAGCTGCGAATCCCTCAACAATCCCTCTGTCTTATTTCCACTCTTTATTTCTATTAGCCCTTGGATGTGTGTGTGCGTTAGTGTGAACTATTACTATTCAATAAAGTCATTCATTTGACTTTTTTGTGTGATTTCTGACTGAGCCTGACCCGGTGAACATTGGGTAAATGATCCTTAATTACCCTGCCCTCTTTGCATTGCTAAAGCAGTGCTCATAGCTAATTGTCCCCAAAAGTGATAATTTTGACAGGCATTGGGACCCCCCCCCAAGGGTAACAAGACTACTGTATTTCCTATTTACAAGAAAGAAGACAGAAATGATATACAGAACTATTGGTCAATCAACTCACTTGACATCACTTCAAAGCTCAATACTTCATAAATTAAAAGACTGGCTACAAGAAAAGCAAATCATATACGAAGAACAGGCAGGATTTGGAAGTGGATATAGTACCATACAGCAATGTTTCACATTGAGTAACATCATAAAAAAATACTAAGGAAAGTAAGAAGCACGTTTATGCTGCTTTTGTTGATCTTTCAGCTACTTTTGATTCTATCAATAGGAAAAGATTACAGGAAAAGTTACAGAATTCTGATGTTGACTGTAGACCAATACAGGAACTATACAGTCACACAGAAATGAGAGTTAGAGTTGGCCTAAACTGCTTCTGACAGAAGCATTTATAATAACACTGGGAGTGAAACCAGGATGCCTGTTGGCTCCCACTCTTTTTAACATATATGTAATGATTTGGTGCCTTGTTTAGCTCAAGTTGATTCTCCATCTCCAGTAATCAGGAATGAAAGAGTTTCACGCTAATGTGAGCAGATGATCTAACGCTTTCTTGTTTGGGTCTTAAAAACCTTTCAAATGCATTCATTGCTTATTTGTCAACAAGAATATCTGTCAATAAATTATTCCAAGAGCAAGATAATGGTTTTTGGTAGAACTTGTCCAAGGAACAAATGGATCCTAAATTAACATGCCATAGAACAAACCAATTTATTCAGATATCTGAGCATTATTTTCACTGAGGCCTAAATAGGCCATTATTTTCTCTTGGAAATGGCACGGTATTACAGGGCCTTACTTCTCCCAGACTGATGTGGTGATTCCCAATCTGATGAGGCTTTACCATCCAGTGATACCTCCCTGCTACCTTTGTGCAAAAGGGTGAGGGTTTTCAATGTTTATTTAGAACCACTTTTTACGGTAACGTGTTTCCTGTTTTACTTTATATATTGAATACAACTCAGCTGAGCCAGTGTTTACAAAGATAAACTGTAACATTTATTAAAATAACAATTAAGTAGTTTGTTAAGACTTCAAATGCAGGTCATGGTTGATACATTTCCCCAGTGAATATTTCAGACAATGTAATAGGTAACTCTCTGCTCAAGAACAGTTCAATTATATCTTTAGACTTTCATACAAGGCACAAGTATCATATAATGGCCCTTTGGCTCAACTCCTACCAAAATCTTAAACCCTAATCTAGGTCACACTCTCTGACCAGATCCTACTAACATTCAATTATTCTTCTGCCTCTCAATAGGCTTCCACTGAGAATTAAACGTCCTCAAACAGGCACACTCTCTTACTGACTAGGCGACTCTGCTCCCTAGCTGCTTGCCAGGCTCCCACTGAAAGAATCCCAATACCCACAGGTCCTTGGCTTTGTCCAACTTTTTCTCCTGGCAAAAGCCCCTCCCACACACTACAGGGCTTGGATTTCTTTTCTGATGTGTTACTCTGGTTGCCTAGCAAACTGTTTCCAGCCTGCCTTGGCACTTCAAATAGCCACACGTTCCAGAACTCCACTACACATAGGGAGGCAGAGAAGCTGAAAGCTGAGAAAACAATAGGGGCACTGATGAAATTTTATTACAGCCAGGGTGGTCAATTGATTTAATATGCCCTGGGGGTTTTTTTTGGTAGCAAAGTAAGTGCTCAGATGCTTTATGGTGTGGAAATCTGGGGGTTAGATATTAACATTTGTGAAGTCTTTTCTCCAAAAACGTTATTCTCGTCCAATTGGAATGCCTGCAGCTTTTTGGTGCACTTAATCTGGTTGACTGTTAGTTAAAACAAGCGTACACTGTGTCCAGTTAAGGTACTTCAAACAAATTGCCACTTAACCAACTGACCATCTTCTAGCATTGTGTTACACGAAAATCAGTAACAATCAAAACTTGAAGTCAGCCTTACAAAATCTCCTACAAAAGTACTACTTCCCTAAGCTGAATTTTGCCTTGGGTACGAACAAGAGCCAATTAAAAGACTCGCTATTTTGGTTAGATTCAAGAAGGTATCTGCAAGCAATTAGGATATCAAAATTCTCCCCATGGTTCTCTCTTTAGAAAATTCAACATTTCAGAGCCAGGTATCTGCTCAAACTTAAGCCTTCGTTGAACTGTGATTTCAAGTAATGCCATCTGCAGTTTTAAATTAACGTTCATAAGGAGCTATCTGAAAACAGACTATGTATTTGTAATCAATGTCAGGTGGAAGACGTTGTGCATTACATATTAACTTGTCCCCTATATAGCAACATTAGAGATTTCTGACACTCATCCTAACAAACGAGGATGAAAATGGGAACTCTCTTATTGAACCAGTTTGATTCCTTTTGAGGGATACCCATGACTATATAAAACTTAAAAGCGGTCCTTTTTGCTTTGGCCACAAAAAAGATGAGAGATAAAATTGCCACGGGGATTCCAAGTATGAACATGAGTTTTGTGTTAGCAACTTAGAAATCTATTTATAATTTGATTTTTTTTAATCCTTTATACTAGTTTTGCTGTAACTTTGGATATTGCATATAAACTTTGTAGTTTAGACTTTTCATTCTCAATGTTGTATTATAAAGCTCTTTGTCATGGCCTTTGCCTAGCGCAATAGACAAGCATGTTGACACTGAGCATAGTGTACACCTTCCTGCGTTTGGGTTGTTAAAGAGCGATGTTTAACCAGATGTCAAATGTGTAACTTTTACGTTAACATATAACAAGCCACTGTAATCTCGGCTCTTCCTTCCTTCCATATCCTGTATATTTATGCAGCTTTTGTTGGAAAAACTTTCCAAGAAAATGCAAGCAAAAAAAAAAAGCACGAAGACGTTATGGAGGAACATGCGGCTGCCCCCCAACTTTCAATTTTTATATTGCTTTCTATCCACAGCTCTGACCTACTTTCTGCCACGGGAGAAGGGAACCTTCCTGGACGTTTTGTCTCCAGATAACCTGGAGTTCCCTCTCTCCGAATTCTGCGGAGGCTCCGCCAGTCCCGTAGCCCTCGAAGGAGGCAGCCGCAAGCCAACAAGTGGGACGATGCATCCGCTTTTCCCCATTCATCTCTCCTAATGTCATTAAACCAAGCCTCCCCTCTCACAAAGCAACGGAGAAAGCGGAAACGCTGAAGCGGAAACCAAAGCTATTTGCTAAGCGACTGGGCCTGACGGAGGTGTACGTGACCGGAAGAGGCGGTGCTCCCGCCAGATTTCAACTGACATCTGCTCGGCGAGCGATTGTCTGCCGTCTGAGAAGAGCGTCTCTTCGAGCTGCCTGAGCTGGCTTTCCAGAGAGCAGGTCAGTGGAGCGGAGCTGCATCCCCTCCCTTCCACAGCTGGGTCGGGGCATCTTTGTGCCAGGAAACGGGGCCGCGGGCGGGCGGGCGCAAAGGTCAGAGAGGGGCTTACTGAAGGAGCCGACATGAAGCTCCGACAAGCCCGGTGGAGCTTCTCCAGATGAAAGCATGGGTGCCGCGGAGAGAGCATCGGGGCGGGGGGAGGCCGTCGCCTCCTTTTTAGGGTCTTGGAGGCGCGTGGCTCGCTCGTATCGGGAGCAGGAGGAGGGCCGGAGGACTGAGCCTCTTGCTCGGACCCTGTGAGACCGTCGCTATTTTTGGGAGGACGAGAAAAGGGCAAACAAGTAGTGTTGACAATGTTCCTGTTTCTGTGCCGCTTCTAACAAAAGTAATCTAGGCAGCATTTGGCTTCTCAATGAAGAATCTGTATTTTTAACCTGTCTTGTGATTTGTTTAGATATGTATCTTTTTTTTCCAGATTAAAGTCAGATTGCATCGGTATTTTGTGAAAACTGGATAACCTGAATTAGGCTTTGATTTAATCTAACAATGCTTTTGGCTCTCAGTCTGTTCGTTGACGAAAGTGCGTTGGGATGCTATGTAAATTCCTCCATCACTCTTTTTGCTGAAGCATTTGAGCCACATGGTGTCGTGGTCCTGAGCATTGGACTACAACTGTGGAGACCAGGGCTCAACTTCCCACTTAACCACTCAGAAACCCCCTGGGTGACCCCCTGGGTCACATTTGTTCAGCCTCGAGGGAGGTAAACGCAAATCTTCCTCTGAGCCAGTGGTTCTCAACCTTTGGGTCCCCAGATGCTTTTGGACTTCAGCTCCCAGAAGCCCTGAGCATTGACCATAGTGGTGGGGGCTTCTGGGAGCTGAAGTCCACAAACATCTGGGGACCCACAGGTTGAGAACCACTGCTCTAAGCAAATCTTACCAAGAAAACTATGATAGGGTCGCTTTAGCATTGTCGTAACCTGGAAATGACTTGAAGGCGCACAACAGCAACAAGCTGCTTGAAGTAACTCCTCAAATTTTCTTTGGTCATAGTTGTTAACACTGCTGAACAAAGCTTTGTATTGAAATGTCTGGAGGCTGTCTCTTCTACAGTGGTTATGTCACTAAGATGCTGATCACTGTATTCTTGTCACAGCCAGTTATCCATTCACTAAAGTAGAATTTCTTTCCCCTTACACAGCTAATCCTACATGTAAGAAAATGTGTGGTCCTTTAATGTACTCTATTCTATGTTTTGTTTTCTTACAGAATGGATCATTGTACTTTTCCAAGATACAGTGAAAATGATATTATTGTACACATCCGCAACTTCTTGCTGACTGGAGCTGAGGCCAAAAACTTTTCCAAAAGTGATTTATTTCCAAACGTTAAGGTAAGAGTTGACTGTCAAAGAGCTTACCCAAGTGATGAAATTGAAACTGAGCACTCTGTGTCGTTTGGTTTTTCCTTTGTAACTTCTGGAATAAAAACTAATGATTTTAGCAATAGCAGCTACTTGTTTGAAAGAGAAACTGTTTATTTCTGCTGTCAAAGATCCCTTATAAACTAAACAGGGCAGGATAAATAATTTAAGTTAAAAATCATACAACAGTTAAATGGCTGGGCCTCTGTACATGTACACAAGTGGTCATCTGCCTTTGTCGCTTCCACATTTTGTCGTGCTAAAACTTGAAGTTGTTGGCATTGTTACCAACTAAAATTCAACACTGTAAAGGTACAAAGTATTTTTATTGTGCGTGAATGTTAAGTAAACAAAAGCAGACTGGCATTTTGGATGCATATGTAATCCCCCCCCCCTCAGTTTGGCAGAATGCACCTTTACCAATGATTAACCTTGTGAGTTTTCTTCAGTTCTGTACATCTAGATCCTGCAATACTTGTCAATTTTTCTTGGCAGAATTGGTCCAAGTCTTGTTGGTTAGGATGAGAACTACTGGTGGACAGCAGTTTGTCTTGCCATAGGTTCTCAAGTTAGCATTGGTTAGGCCATTCTCACACATTCAGATTCCTGTTTTAAACCACTCTGGTATTACTTTTGGTATATATTTATGACTCTGGTCCTGCTGGAAGATAAATCTCCATGCAGTCCTAGGCCTATTGCAGACTGAAACAAAATTTTCTCTAGATTTGGTCTATATTTAGTTCCATTCATTTTTCCCTCAGTCCTGACCAGTTTTCTCGTTTTTGCTGAGAAAAACCATCCATAACAATGGTGCTACCACCCTGCTTCAACATGGGAATGGTATTCTCAGGGCAATGAGCACTGTTAACTTTGTGCTGTGTGTAGCATTTTGCATAAGGTCAATTTAATCAGATCAGAGATCACTTTTAATTTAATCAGATCAGAGAACCCTTTTGCTGTGTCTCTTACATACCTTTTTGCAAATTCCACATGGGTTTTACTGTGGATTTAGTTCAGCAATGACTTTTTGTCACTTTACCATAACACCTAGCTTTGTAGAAAGTGCAGGTGATGGTTGTTCCATGGAAAGTTTCTCAGCACCTTGGCCTCTTAATTGCTTCTCAGGCTAATGCTCTCCTTACCTAGTCACTGAATTTTTGTGAGTAGCGTTCTGTAGGCAGTGTTGTACTTGAACTGTATTCTTTACATTTTGTAATAGTGGATTTAGTGGTGCTCCAGGACATTTTCATAGTTTGAAATACTTTTTTATAACATCCTGGATTGGTGGTTCTACACAACTTTGTTCTAGACGTGTTTGGCTATCTCCTTAGTCTTCATGGTACTGTTTGTTTAGATATGGTCTCCAGCAAACTCTGGGGCCTCCTAGAAAGAGGTGTTTAATCTGAGATCATGTAGTACTTGAATTGCAGATAGGTAGACCCTTTTCAATTACTTCTGAGACTGATAGAGGTACTGTGTTACATCAGACCTTGTCTACTCAAGTTACAATAAAATATTGTTACTACTCAGTGTCAGAAATACAGAATTGTTATTTTATGTATGTATGAATGAATGTTTTTCCTGCTTGTTTGTCCTGCTTGTTTCCCAGTCTAAGTGTGCAAGGTAGCTTGCAAATGTTAAAACACATACAACTAAGGAACCTCACTGTAGAAGAGTCAAAAATATAATTAAGCTAACAGTAAATTAAAATCAGTTAGAAGCATGACTATTACAAAGAACAGCACATTCTGAAAGGTCCTTTCCCCCTTAACAGAGTTGAATGGATTTCTTCTCTGTTTCACTGTAAAATTGCTTCTTAGGCGCTATCAAGTGGATGCAGTTCACTGAGGGTTAGGAGGGTTCTTTCTGTATAAGCCTATTGATTTTAGTGGTTTTTGTGTTGGGAGTGCCCTGATTGATTGTGCCCAAAAGCTTAACTTGGGAGACTTGTTAGCAGCAATGCATACATTCACTGATGAAGAGGAGAATATTTGTGAGTGGCTTACTCCCACCTGCTTTGATAGACAGTCTCTTGCAAGGTAAAATTTTGCTCCTTGAAATGAAGATAGTTTTGGTTTAAAAGTTTTCGCTTACTATAATTTAAAAGGCACATCATAGACATTCACATGTCTTAGAATCATTTTTAAGTGTTCCAGTGTTACACTTTTCATACATTGACAACACTCATATTGATAAATTCAGCTTATTTCTGCAGTTAAATACAGTCATCCTTCCACATTCACTAGGGTTAGGGGCACAGGACTCCCATGAAAGTGGAAAAACTGAATAACTCTAGTGCTTCCCAACCCATATTTAACGCACAAAAAAGTATGATCACCATATTCAACATACCATGGATTCCTTTGAGGCATCAGGTTTCCTTCACAAGGGTGGGTGGAGCTTTTGGCCACCTCCACTGCTGCTCCACACCATTTTTAATAAGGACTTACTAACCTCGTTTGCAGTTTCTCAGGCTCACAAGGCTTGCAGTCTCTATTAAAAATGGCATAGGGAGGCAACAGACATGACAGCAATTAATCCGTGAATAATGAATTCTGCAAAAGTGAAACCCACAAATGTGGAGGGCTGGCTAATATGTCCTCTGTGTCTTGTAATAGTTTCTTTAAAATTCAATTATAATGTTTCTTGGGACTTTTCCCACATCCTGCTGCATAATTCATCCAAAATGTTCCTACTCGTATCTTTCCAATTTTCTTTGATATGAATTCTCACAGCTTCCCAGTTTCACAAAACTTTTGTGCAGTTACTTAAATAATACAGTATCTATAACATATGTTTAAATCTTGTCCTTCTAAAAGCTGTGTTTCCTAATGGAAAAGTTTGTGTTACGTGCAATCTGAGTATACTTTATTAAAAATGTAAGATTTTCTATCTCTTGGCAATCTCAAATTATCACATGACCCCATTATCTTTTTTTATCAAATCTTCAATATAGTTTTTTTTTCAATATGTTATCTCCCAGTATGTCCCTATTGTATGATAGCCATATTACATTCCTGTAAAAGATAAAAGATGAGGGTATTTTTAATGCAATGCTGCTTTGAATACAATTGTCCTGTAATTATAGGACAATCTGTGTTGCTGTGTGTTATTTCTGGCTTATAGTGAATCTAAGGTGAACTTATCATGGGATTTTCTTGTCAAGGTTTGTTCAGAGGGGATTTGCCCTTCTCTTCTTCTGAGGCTGAGAGAGTCTGACATGCCCCAGGTCACCCAGCTCAAACTCTGGTCTCTAAAGTCCTAGTGCTCAAACCACTATACCACATGGCTTTCATATTATTGTATAATATGGTTTAACTCATTATGATACTACTGTTCTGCAGTGATGGGATGATGTGCTCCTGTGAGGAAGGAGGCTATGGTGATAGTAGCAGTGCTGCTGGTAAGGCCTCCCATGTCAGAGAGGAGCCAGACTAAATGTGCCAAACAGCTACTGGGCAGAAACAGTGGATTGTGTATGTATGTTGGGGGTATCACTGGTAAAGGATCTCTCAGAGACAACACCAGTGGCATAATAACTAATACCTGTTAGTACTGTGCAGAAAACCTTTTTTGAATAACTTTCACCATGAAAAACCTATGATGAGACAATCCAAATTGAAATAAAATAGAGCCAGAAGATGAGACTCAACAATCATAGAATCATAGAAATGTAGAGTTGGAAGAGACCACACGGGCCATCCAGTCCAACCCCCTGCTATGCAGGAACACCCTCAAAGCACTCCCGACAGATGGCTATCTAACCTCTGCTTAAAAACCTCCAAGGAAGGAGACTCCACTACACTCCGAAGCAGCATGTTCCACTGCCGGACAGCCCTGACCGTCAGGAAGTTCTTCCTGAGATTCAGGTGGAATCTCCTTTCCTGCAGCTTGAATCCATTGCTCCTTGTCCTGGTCTCTGGAGCAGCAGAAAACAAGCCCTCTCCTTCCTCTACATGGCATCCCTTCAAATATTTAAACATGGCTATCATGTCCCCGCTTAACCTTCTCTTCTGCAGACTAAACATCCCCAGCTCTCTAAGTCTATCCTCATAGGACGTGGCTTCCAGGCCTCTCACCATTTTGGTCGCCCTCCTCTGGACTTGCTCCAGCTTGACCATGTCCTCCTTGAATTGGGGTGCCCAGAACTGTATTCAAGATGAGGTCTAACCAAAGCAGAGTAGAGTGGTACCAGTACCTCCCTCGATCTAGACACCATACTCCTGTTGATGCAGCCGGGAATTGCATTGGCTTTCTTGGCTGCCGCATCACACTGCTGACTCATGTTCAGCTTGTGTTCTATGAAGACTCCTAGATCCCTTTCACATGTACTGCTATCCAGCCACGTGTCCCCCATCCTATATTTCTGTATTCCATTTTTTCTACCTAAGCGTAGGACCTTACACTTCTCTCTGTTGAATTTCATTTTGTTAGCCTTGGCCCAGCTCTCCAATCTATCCAGGTCATTTTGAATTTTGATCCTGTCCTCTGGCGTATTAGCAACCCCTCCCAATTTGGTGTCATCTGCAAATTTGATGAGCATGCCCTCTATTCCTCCATCCAAGTTGTTGATAAAAATATTGAACAGCACTGGGCCCAGGACAGAACCCTGTGGCACCCCGCTAGTCACTTCTCTCCAGGATGGAAAGCAGCCGTTCGTGATCACTCTTTGAGTTCGGTCGGTCAACCAATTACAAATCCAACTAACAGTAGCCCTGTCCAGTCCACATCTTACTAGTTTCTTTGCAAGACTGTCATGGAGAACTTTGTCAAAGGCCTTACTGAAATTGAGATATGCTACATCCACAGCATTCCCTTCATCTATCTAGCTAGTAACTCTATCATAAAAAGAGATAAGATTAGTCTGGCATGACTTATTTTTGAGAAATCCATATTGACTTCTCATGATTACCGCCTTGCTTTCTAAGTGATTAGCAACTGACTGCTTAATGATCTGTTCCAGGATCTTTCCGGGTACTGATGTCAGGTTGACTGGGCGATAATTATTTGAGTCCTCTTTTTTCCCTTCCTGAAGATGGGGACAACATTTGCTCTCTTCCAGTCTGCTGGAACTTCTCCTGTCCTCCAAGATTTCTCAAAGATTATAGCAAGCGGTTCCGAAATGACCTCTGCCAGCTCTTTTAATATCCTAGGATGCAATTCATCTGGCCCTGGAGACTTGAATTCATCCAGTGTGGACAGGTATTCTTGTACCACCTCTCTACCTATTACGTGCCTCATTTCCCCTGCTTCCTCAGCTGCTCCCCAACTGCCAGGTTGAGTGCTTGTATCCTTTTGGGGAAAAACTGAGACAAAAAAGGTGTTAAGTAATTCTGCCTTTTCTCTTCCCCCTGAGAGTAATTCACCATCTTCTCTGCACAGCGACCCTATCGTCTCCTTCTTTTTCCTTTTGCTGCGGACGTATTTAAAAAAGCCCTTTTTATTGTTTTTGATGTCTCTGGCCAGCCTAAGTTCGTTCTGTGCTTTCGCCTTTCTGACCTCCTCCCTACATCTCCGGGCTACTTGCTTAAATTCTTCTTTGGTGGTTTCCCCCTTCTTCCATTTCCTATACATGTTTAGCTCAGCTGAGAGTTCTTTAGTCAACCATTCTGGTTTCTTCAGATGCCTTCCATTTTTCCTCCTTATTGGCACAGTTTTAGACTGTGCCTTCAATATCTCCTTTTTAAGGAACTCCCATGCCTCCTGAACTCCTTTCCCTTTCACTATTCTTGACCACAGAATTCCAGCCAGCAGCTTCCTAAGTTTACAGAAGTCTGCTTTTTTAAAATCTAAGATGAGTGTTTGGCTACCCTTATCTTCTCCTTCCCACTGAATGCCAAATTCCAATACGGCATGGTCACTCCCCCCTAAAGATCCAACCACTTCTACCTCATTAACAAGGTCATCCCTGTTGGTCAGGATCAGATCTAGAATATTTGATCCCCTTCTGGCCTCTTCCACCTTCTGGACCATGAAGTTGTCTGCAAGACAAGCAAGAAACTTGCTGGACCTTGCTGTCTTGGCAGAGTTTGGCTACCAGCATATATCCAGGTAATTGAAATTTCCTCTTATTACTGTATCTCTCCTCCTTGAATGTGCAGTCATTTGGTTGAGGAAGGCGTCATCAAAGTCCTCAGCCTGGGTTGGAGGTCTGTAGTAAACCCCCACCAGAATATCCCTATTGTTTCTCGCTCCCTTAATTCTTACCCAGATGCTCTTGACCTGGCTTATTGGGTTTAAGTCATGGATCTCTTCACAGGTGAAAACATCTTTGACATACAAGGCTGCTACTCTTCCTTTCTTGTTTGGTCTATATTTACAAAATAGGCTATACCCCTCTATTCCTATATTCCAATCATGAGACTCATCCCACCAGGTCTCAGTGATGCCTATCAAATCGTATTTATTTTGTTGTACTAGGAGTTCAAGTTCATCCTGCTTGTTTCCCATACTCCGTGCATTAGTGTAGAGACACTTAAGTCCCCGGGCCCTTCCTGCAAGTCCTGTACTATTGTTTCTACTCCTCCCGCCATTGGCCGCTTGTACTACTTGTGCAGTATCAATTGGGCTTTTCCCCCCTGCGCTCGCCAAGTCCCTGCCCTGAATAATATTATCTCCCTCCCCAGCGGAACTTAGTTTAAAGACCTCTTAATCCTCCTTGCGAGACTATTTGCAAAAACATTCCTGCCAAGTTTTGTGAGGTACAGCCCATCCCTCACCAGAAGCCCACGTTCATGGAAATTCAGACCATGTTCCAAAAACCCAAACCGTTGCCGGCGGCACCACGTGTGGAGCCAGTTATTAACCTCTGCTATTGTCCTTTCCCTACGTGCGCCATATCCTGGAACAGGGAGCAGAGACGAAATGACCACCTGTTCACCAAGGTCCTTAAGGTTCGTCCCCATAAGCTCATAGTCCTTTGCGATATGGTAAAAGCTGCTCCTCGCAGTGTCATTGGTTCCGACATGAACCAAAATGAGGGGCTTATGGTCAGTGGGTTTGACCAGCCTGGTTAGCTTCTCTGTTACGTGGTTGATCCTGGCCCCAGGAAGACAGGAGACGTCTCGATTGAGCTTGTCCAGTTTGCAAATTGCTGTTTCGGTTCCTCTGAGGAAAGAGTCCGCAACAACCAGAACTCGCCTTCTCTGAGGCTTGTCCTGTTCTCCTCGACGAGCAGGTTCTACTAGGACTGCCTGGGCATTGTGTTGAGTCTGGGAGCATTGACCTAGTTCCTGTTGCCGAAGTTGGATTTCTTCTTGTTGACATTCTGTTCCCTCCGCATGGCACTCCTCATTGTTGGTAAGGCCAAGAACTTTGGAGCGATTGTGTAGGTTAAGAGTCTCTGTTGCCTTCCTGGTCCTTCTACTCCTCCGTGTGACATTCGTCCAAGCCTCCGTTTCCTGGCACAGTGTGCTGACTTGCTGTTCTGGCAGCTCCTCCGTGCGTTCGGTCTTCCGGTAGGTCTTCTCTGCCCTATCCAAAAACTCCTCCCCTTCCCTAATAAGATGAAGATCAGAAACTCGTGCCTCCAGCTGGCGCTCCTTCTCCTCCAAGAAGGTGACCAACTTGCACTTGGTGCAGGTGAACCTGAGTACATCTTGTGGCAAGAAAAGGAACATGCCACAAGAGTTACAGGTGACTTCAGCAGCTCCCTCACCTTCCATCCTTGAAACTACAGAGAGCAATATAGTACGGAATTCTAGAAAGAATAACTAGGCTTTCTTTCTGAAATTCAGCTGTGTAAGCTACATCTGCTCTACCGAATGCTGAGGGTTAAATTGGAGGACTCAAGTAGAGTACTTTAAGTGTGCGCGCCAAAGGCGCACGCCGTTGGAAGCTCCTAGTAAAGCTCCTCCCCCAACTGGCTCCTCCCCCTCGTTAGTCAGACCATGTGCTCAAGTAGAGTCCACGGCCAGCACAAAGAGACTAATCAAACACAAGGAAGACGAAACAAAGACAAGCAAGACTAAACAAACACAAACAAGACTAAACAAACACAAGCAACAAACAGACAAGCAAGCACAGCCCCTCAAGCCTGTAAACACACCTGGTCTAGGATTTCTTCACAGACCCAGCTCTCCCTCTGCTCTCTCCTCTGGGAAATGAGCTAGAGGTCCGTTGGAAGCTCCTAATAAAGCTCCTCCCCGCTAGCTGGCTCCTCCTCCTCATTAGTCAGACCATGTGCTCAAGGAGAGCACACGGCCAGCACAAAGAGACTAATCAAACACAAGCAAGACTAAACAAACACAAGCAATGGCACTCAGCAAGCTGCTGTGGTACAGTAGAGGACAACTATGAATAGCGTTGTGGCCAATGATATAACAGACTCAAGCAGAAAAGGTATTGAGCTGTTGACATGCTAAAAGTCTGAAACTGCACAACACATTATAAGAATGGAATGTGAGAAGCGTGAATCAAGGAAGCCACACATAGTAAAACCGGAAATTGAATATATAAACATTGTAATACTTCAGGTGAGCAAGCTAAAGTGGATGTGCATGGGATGTTTTGAATTAGGTTATTACTTAATGCTTTACTCATTCAATGAAAGTCTAAGAAGAAATGAGGTAACATTTATAGTGAGGAGAGATGTAGCAATACAAGTCAAAGGATATAAAGCAAAATCTGACCAAATTATGTCAATAAGACTTCAGGGAAAACCCATCAATAAGTCCATAATCCAAGTTTATGCTTCAATTACAGAGGCAGAAGAGGAAGAAACTGAAAGATTCTGTGATGAAGTCTAGGGAAAAAATGGTCACATACCAAAACAGGCCTTACTATTAATTAAGGGCAACTGAAATACAAAAGGAGCAAACAGCAGAACCAAAGATTTTAGCAGAAATTGGCTTATGATCAAGATGTGAAGTAGGAGACCAACTAACTGAATTTGTGAAGCCAACAAATTGTTCATCACAACATATTCCTCAGGCAACTGAATGCATGGACATCACCTGGTGGCCATTACAGAAATCAAATAGACTACATAATTGCAAGCAGAAGATGGAGAAACTCCATTCTTTCTGCAAAAACAAGATCAGGAGCAGATTGTGGCACAGACCATGAACTGCTAAAATCAAATATTAGAGAAAAGTTAAGAATGTCAAATCTACCATTGTCCCAAAATACAATCTGAAGAGCATCCCCATAGAATTTAAAATTAATATAAAAATTGATTTGCAGTATTAGTCCTAGTAGAGCAAGAGCTAGAAGAACTGTGTACTGAAGCCAAGGATATTGTCTGGGAGGAATGCAGCCAAAAAGAAGGAGAATCCTCAATGGATGACAGGTGAAACTCTTCAAGCAGAGAAGGGCATATGAGAAGCAAAAGTAATAGGTCACAGATATAGAGCCAAAACCCTGAATGCTACTATTCAGAGACTTGTGCTCATGGACAAAGAGATCTACTATAATAGTCAATGCAGGGAAGGAGAAGATGACAACAGAAAAAGAAGACTAATAGACTTCTTCCACAAGATCTGAGAAATCCAAAGGAAATTTAAACTAGGAGTAGGGATGCTCTGCAACCAACAGGGGAACATATTACATGACCAAGTACAAATAAAAAGACAAAGGAAGCAATATCCTGAAGAAATACATAAAAGAGATGAAAGGATGACCGATTTGTTCGAGGAGGAATTGTTTAAAGATGAGACTACAATTCTCGAAAATGAAGTGAAATCTTTACTCACGGCACTTGGGAGAAATAACTCACCAGGAACAAGTTGCATGCCAGTAGAGCTGTCTCAGTCTACAGAGATGGAATATACTCTAGTTCTAATTAATATCTGTCAAATATTGAAAACAACAATAGCCCACTGATTAGAAATCCTCAATATACATTCCAATCACCAAGAAAGTCATGCTCAAAATTCTACAACAAGGATTTCTGCCGTATAGAGAATGAAAAATGCCAGATGTCCAAGCTGAGTTCAGGAAAGGAAGAGACATTACGGATCATATCATATCATACAGGTTGGCTAATAGATTTCATCAAGGAGTGTCAGGAGAAAAGATCAGATTATAGCAAAGCCTTTGATTGTTTAGATCAGTATTTTTTAACCTGGGGTCCGTGGACCCCTCACAGGGGGTACGTGAAGCCAACAGCAGTGGCAGCAACAGGGACATGGCAGTAGGTATGTGTGCAGGTGCTGAAACTGCTCTCTTGTTTGCAAGCAAGGGAGAAGTTTGGGCACACCTTCCAGTGTCTCTTTCATCAGTCACGGAGGAACACAACAACAGGCTCATGTGCACACGAATGAGGGAGCAGTTTCAACATCTGCACCCCCACTGCCATGTCCCTGATGAAAGCGACACAGCAGGAGGCATGTATACACACCCAAACTATGACTCTCGAGACCAGGTTTTGAATCACTGAGTGACCTTAGGCAAGTCATGTTCTCTTAGCCTCAGAGAAAGGCAAAGGCAGCAAATCTTGGCCAAGGAAGCTCCCGTGACAAGCTCACATTAGGGTTGCCATAAATCAGTTTTCAAAGAGGAGAGACATGATGGCTAGGAAGAACCTCCCTCTGTTAGCTACACTTTGTTGTGTGCCTTCAAGTCACTTATGGCAATCCTAAGATGAGCCTATTATGAGGGTGTTTTTTAGCAAAATTTGTTCAGAGAGGGTTTGTCTTTGCCTTCGTCTGAGAGAATGTGACTTGCTCAGTCACTTAGTGTATGAGCAGGGATTTGAATCCTAATCTCCAGAAGTCTTTAATAAATAAATATTTGAAGATTTAAATATCTGAATGTTTAAATATAAATTTAAATATTTAAATCTTGAGTTAAGTTTTGGGAGACCCTGGCAACAAATTGCATCTACAGGGGGTTCTCCGTAAAGAAAAGGTCAAGAACCATTGGTTTAGATCATGAAAAACTTTAGATCACTGTTAAAAGAAATGGGTGTGGCGCAATATTTGATTCTGCTGTACTCAGGATAAGAGGCTGCTGTTAGAACTGAATACTGAGAAACAGAATGGTCTCCAATTGGCAAAGGGGTCAGGCAAAGCTAAATTTAATCACCCTATTTGTTTAACCATTTTCTGAACATATATGTGAAGCAGGATTAGACTCAGAGGAAGGAGGCATGAAAACTGGAGGAAGGAACATCAACAATTTAAGATATGCTTATGACACCATGGTAGTAGCAGAAAATAGCAAAGACCTGGAACAATTACTGAAGAAAGTCAAGGCAGAAAATTCAAAGGCAGGTTTACAGGTGAACGTTAAGAAAGCAAAAGGAATGACCACAGACAATTAACATAACTTCAAAGTAGACAATGAAGACACTGTAATAGCTTGTTCATTGGTCAGAATTTAATGGCTCAGTCATTAATCAGAATAGTAATTGCAGTAAAGAAATTGTGCGAAGACTGGGATTTGGAAGGGCAGTTATGAAGGAACTAGACAAAATTCTGAAGTATAAAGATATATAATTGAATGTGATAGTTAGGATTCTTCACACCATTGTATTTCCAATTTCTATGTTTGGTTGTAAAAGCTGAACAGTGAAGAAAGTTGATGGGAAGAAAATCAACTCATTTGAAATTCCTTCTTTGCTTTACTTGGTAATTTAGCCCTGACAGATGTTTGGAGACTAAAGTATGGAACAGAAAAGGACTATGCTTTTTTTTTCTGATCATCAAAAATCATGGGTGAGCATTAGAAATGTTTTTTGTTTCCAAATCTTTATTTAGATTGAAAAACTAGAAACTTTCCCAAGAACTCTATCTGATCATAATCCTTTGTTTCTCATTCTTCAAAATAAAAATAAAGAATTTAATTTGGAGGTTAAATGATAATTTATTAAAAGATGAAGGAATTATTGAAAAAGCAAAATAGAGCTGAAGATTTTTTTTTGAAAATAATTTAGATAAGGGAATCAAATTCAAAAAGGTTTTTTTAAATATAACTACAGGCTTGGTAAACAAAATCTAAGAGAGAAAAAGAAAATCAAATTTTACAGGAACTTCAACAGAAAGAAGAATATAGAAAGAGACTTAAAGATCTTAAATTACAAAATGCAATAAAAGCTATGAATAAACAATTATCAATTTTTGCTGTTTCTGAAATTGAGAAAAAATTTAAATTCATAAAACAAAAATTTTTTGAACACACAAATAAACCAGGAAGATGGTTATCCCATGAACTAAAGAAAGAAAGAAAAAACCATTTAATTATGAAATCAGGGAAAGGCAAAAAGTGTATTGTCACAAAACAAATTAAATATCATTTCGCTAATTATTTTCAGGATCTATTTAAAGATAAATTGCCATCTGAAGAGCAGATATTAAAATAAACAGCTATTTGGACCACGTAGAAATCTCTCAGATTACAAAGCAACAAAGAGAAGATTTAAGTAAACCTTTCATTAATATGGAAGTTCTTAATGCAATTAAGAAATTGAAGTTTGAGAAAGTCCAGATGGCTTTACTGTGATAGAAGACATTGCAGGATCTCTTGGTTTCCCCCCACAACAGACAATAAGTTCAATGATTCCGCAAAGGTTTCCCAATACCTGGAAGGAATCCAAGATTGTTTTGATTCCAAAATAAGGAAAAGATTTGCTAGACCAAGGAAAAAAATATTTATTAAATACAAATGACAAGATTTTTGTTTTGATTATGACAGATCAATTCAAAAAAATAAAAAAATAAAAACGTGGATACATGAGGACCAGAATGGATTTCTTCCCAGAAGACATTTAAAAAAATAATATAAAAATGATGTTGGATATTATTGAGTACTATCAAAAACATAATGAGAAGAAATTAGCCCTGATTTTCTTGAATGCCAAAAAGGCTTTTGAAAATGTTAAATGTTTATATATGTTTGAAATTCTAAATAGAATGAAACTAGGAGAGACATTTATTAATTGGATCAGAGCAGTTTATAAGGAATGAAGAGCATGTATTTGGATAAATGGAATAAAAACAAAGCAATTTTCTATACAGCAAGGGACAAGGCAGTGATGCCTGCTTTTACCCTTACTTTTTCTAATATATATTGAAGTTTTAAATAACAAAATTAGAAATAATCCTATAATTCAAGGCACTCATATTTGAGAACAAAATTACAAATTAAAAGCATGTGCAGATTATTTAGTAACTGTATTAGAAGGCCTTTAGTAGCATTCTAATAGTCCTGGAAACCCTTCAGGATTTGGGTGATGTTGTAGGCTGTAAGGGTTTAAAAAAAAGAGAAATCATTATTAATTCCTAAAAATTTGATCTGCAAGAATTAGAATTATTGAAGGACTTTTAAATTAGTTAATAAAATTAGGTATCTAGTTATAATAATTTCTAAAAATAACTTGGAGATGTATGATAAGAATTATAAAAAGGTGTGGAAGGGGAAAAAGGAAATCATAAAATGGAATAGATTAAGACTATCCCTACCAGGTAAAATTTCATCAGTTAAAATGAATGGTTTATCAGATTAATACTGTAGTGGAACTGTGATAGAACCCCGGTTTTAGAAAAAAGATTTATTGTGCACAATGTCTCAGTGAGAAATTTCTAAAAGTCTGAGCCCCCCCCTTTTTAATTCAAAACAATTTAACATCTCCAGTGCAAATTCATCACGTGTCCAAGAAAGGAAACTGACACAAACAACAGTTCTCATCATTTTTCTGCGTAACCTTACTAATGTTGCAAAGCATAGCAAGGCCATAGCGAGGCACATTTCATCCCCCCTAACATTCTATTTCACAGTGTCCTATTGTTCTTCTTTCAAACACAGAGTCACTTCAATTGCGGGGAAAATTAACTGTTTTTCTCAACTGCTTTTCCCTCACACTCAGAGGTCATCTGGGCTGACCCGAAACTGTCTCCACCACCTTCCCCCCTTTATGCTGAATTCATTAGCAATTCAAGCATAATTTTTTTGTTTGTGCCATCAAAACATATACAGCAGCCTTCTCTATTGCTCTAATTATTACAGATTGGAAACACTTTAACACGCAGAGTATTGTCAAGCAGATTTGGGAAAACGCAATTCTAAAGCAATGCCTTTACCCATACTTACTTAGGGAACCAGATAATCATGTCCACATCCCTGTAGACTACAAGAATGATTTTCTAAAATTGAATACTTCAGAATGCAAGTATTTATCCAAATACACAGACCCCCTTCACGACTGAAGAGATAGTCTAAACCTATTTCTTGCTGGGCTGACAGCCAACAACGCATCTGCCTTACATAAAAAGCGACCCCCCCCATGGGGATCATGGTGACTCCCAACCCTCAGATATGTGTTGTCAGAATCATACCCATTGCTTTCATTATAAACTTTTTTTATTCTTGCCCAGGAAACATATTGGTTTGTGTACTGGGTGATAGGTGATACCCTCAGGGGCCCAAAACCAAATTTATCCCAGAAGATAAATCATATACCCATTTACCATTGTAAAAGCTGGTTACTTTCTAGAACTACTAAGGAGGACCACCCCCCTTATTCTCATATAACTCAATGAAACCATTGCTATAACTAAAGAAGAAGAAACTATTTTTTCCCTGGATCCCTTTAGAGATTCAGAGATTTCAAACTTTACATTTCAGGGGGGATGGTTCCTAGTTTAGCCCATGAGTACATACCCAGCCATTACTGACATTCAAGGTGTTCATGATCTGATTGGCCAGTTGGTGGAATTGTTTCACCTCCTTGCCTCCCTTGTTCTGCATCAACCTCATCATCACCAACAGTTGGCATACACACATATCTTCCAATCCCAAAAAATCCGTCTGTAGTGATAAAAAGATAGGCCAGGTTCCTGCCCCCCCTATGCCTGCCACAACCCATGTTATTGTCCCCCCATTCAGGATCTGATCGTGTGTAGAGTGGTGCGTGCATCCCTGGCCCAACCGCAGCGGGAAATCACCCCCAAATTTCTTTTTCCTCTAGGTGGAGACCTGACCGGGGGGGTGTCTGGCTTCTGTGCAGACACAACAGGGTCTACTCGGGTCTTCTTACTGCATTTATGATTTTCAGCTTCAGAGGTTGCCCTAGGGTTTTGGGGGAACAGTCCAGTTAAAGGGCCCTTTTATCCTAGCGTAATAGCCCCAAAGGCTTCATCCTGGCCACCTTTACCACAGTGGGAGTTGTCACTACTACCTAAGGTTCCTCACCCATGACCAGGTTGCCCCCAATCCTTCACCCATGTCTCCTGGTTTGAAGGGGTGTGTCTGTGCCTGAGGAAACCTGTTCAAACATTTCCTCCCTTGTTGTACTCAGAGCTTTTCCTAATGCACTAACTCCTTCCTGTAGAGTTATGTTTCCTAATTCCTTTTGTCCCTCCCCTTTAATCCCCCCAAAAATGGCTTCATACTTTGGCTAAAAAGGGGACAACCTTATGATTCTGTGAGGTGTGCACCTCACCATGCCTTATCATAATGGGGCTCTGGGAAGAACAAAAACACTCCTGGTTTTTTTTGGGGGTTGCACATGGAATGAAAGTGAAAGGTTTCTGAAAATGGGCTAGGAAGATGAATGTGGTATCGTGCCACTTGCCCTGTGGTGGCATCCAGCCCAAAAGACATAGCCAGGGCTGTTATCTGGGCCATACACGTTGAACTACTGTGTCTTCAGGATTTTGTTTCATCTTCTCCATTTTTGTTCAGGTCTGGGGTACAATGTGACTCCTCCGGGTGATTCTTAGTTTAATCTTTGATGATCTTGGGGACAAATGCAGGTCTGTTGTTTGAGCCTATATGGTTTGGGCCTTTTGGGGCTGACGTTGGTCCCGGCTGTCTCACAGCCTTCAGCTGTCCCTTTCTCTGTCCTCCTTTCAGTCAGAGTCCTGCAGCTGCAGTTCCATTTTCAGCCTGGAGGGGCGCTCTATCGCCTCTCAGAAGTGCCCCTTTACCTTTTCCCTCCCAGCTCAGAGGTGCACCACCCCCTTCTTCTCCCAGCTTGTTTGTACTTTAACCTGCTGGGTCTGGGCCGGGGGCCAATTGCCGCTCTATTAACTGGTGGGGGGCTTCTTCGCAATTTGGACTGCCTTGCATCTAAATTTCCCCTTTTTCCTGTGTTCTTCATGCTCTTGCTGCCAACTTCTCCTTCCAGGTTGTCAAGCCTTGCTCTTCTCTGTCTGAGGGATAGAGAAAAAACTTTTTCCTCAGTCTGCCCTTGCAGCGGGCCACAGACACCTTTACAGCCTCTGCTTCTCTCTCCTTTCAGTGCCTCCATTGGAGCTAGCACGGAAGCTTGCTGCTTTGAATCTTAGCTCTTTGCTATGAGAGCCGTTCTCCAAGCACAATTCTTCCATCTCTCGCTGCCTTGCCAGCTTTTTCCATGCCCAGTCATTCCTGCTCACCTCTCTTTTTCCCGTCAGTCGCTTTGCTTCATACAGAGCCAGCCCTTGTCTTTGGGCCCCTTAATTTTTGCTGCGGCTGCTGCAGGACTTTTAGCATCAGTCTTTTGGGCCCCTTTTTCCCCTCTTTGTCCAATTCTAAAGTCCTAAACATCAAATGAACTAAGAAAAGGGGGGGGTAGATCCCCCTTTCAGGTCTGACAAGTTGGGAATGAGAGCGGGATGGGGGTGGCCTCCTCTGCGTCTGCTTTGGCTGCTGTCCTTATTCCCTTTCCATCTTGCCCAGCCTCGGCTGAATCTGCCAGCCTCCACTCCCCCATCGCTTTCCTGGCCTCTTGGCCGGCTCCTCAGCTGAGGGATGTGTGCTGCTGTAGCCATCGCCCCCCGGTCTCACTCTCCCTCTTTCATGCAAAAACAGGCAGGGGCCCCACTCTCGAGGTTCCTTTGGAGGTGGGAGTGGCTGGCTGTTTCCTAAAGAGTCACTGCTGCAGCTTTAGAACCTCTGTGGGGGTTATCTAAAACTTCACTTGTCTGCTCTTTGCATTTGTAACCCTTAGGGGAAAAATTCAGGTATACAATGCCCATGTGTCCAAAGTTCCCATGTCATGCTTTAAAAAAATCATTGTCAGATAGAGTTTTGCAGCTTTCTTTTTTTAATTCCATGTCAAGGGGGGAAAACCAAAAGTCAAATAGTATTTAAAATTCCCCCTTTTCCTCCCCCTTTCATTTGTTGAATTAGAAAGGACTGGCCTTTTCCTGCTTGCAAATTGCACACTATTTTTTCCCAATTAGGCCTCTGTCTTTCTCCTCTCCACTTGCCTCTTCCTCCTCCCCGCTTGGGGTTTCCCCTTTCCAAATAGTCAATGCAGCGGCCAAAAATTCCACCTTCTTTTGCATTCATCTATCCTTTTCCCATTTCTCTGCTTGATCCCCATTTTACATGTACCTTCTGGGCATCTCCCAAAAGCTGGCTCAAGTTCATGCCTGCAAATCTTTCTTGTTTCTGTAGCTTTTTCCGTATGTCAGGGTAACTCTGGGACACAAGGGCCAAATTCATTGTTGTTATTGCCTGGGGCATCTGGGTTCACAGGGCTATATTGCCTGTAGGCATCAAGTAGCCTCTCCAAAATGCCCCTGGAGACTCGGGAGGTCCTTGGGGTACCTCTGATACTTTGGACATATTAACAGCTCTCTTCATCGCTTCTCTCAGGCTTCCACTAAAAGGGGCTTGATAATCAGTGAGCATATTCATCTGGTCAGGATTATTTGGGGCCCACCCTGGATCAGCTAGGGGAACTCTGCCTCTCATCCATTGCTCAGGATTGCCTTCCCAAAAGGTGCCCTGTTTCTGGCTAGCTGTTCCGCATGTTGAATTTATTCTCCTCCACTCCTCAGTGGTGAACAAGGTCAAAAACAACTATTGACAATCCTGCCAATTAGGGACATGTGAGGCCGTGAATTTGGGGCAAAGTTCATTATTTCTTGTGGCTTTTCCAAATAAGTTGCATAGTGTGTCTTCCAATTTAGTAGGTCTGACGTGGTAAAGGGTGTATATTGATAACCTGAACTACTGGAGCCCCCTGATCTAAAATCAAAACCAGTTGGCTGATCGTCTAGTGGGGCCCTAGCTGGTAATGGGATATAGCCTTTTCAGAGCTCCTGGTTCTTGGGAACCTGCGTATCTGTCACAGAAAGGTGGAGGAGGGAGGGGGGGGTTGTGTTTCCACAGACTGTTATTGATGAAGGGATTTGTTGAGCTTCCCAATAAAACCTTCACCCCTGGGGTCTTTAGTGTTGGCTGGTTCACTGGTAGCAGCACCAGTGCCTCTGTTACTTTGCATAGGTGGAGGTTCAGTGGCTTGTGCCACCATAGGGGCCACTTGGATTCTGCTGCTGGGACTGCTAGAAACTCTTTTGCCTGTTTCTCCTGGTTTAATTGCTGGAACATATGGCGGGGGGGTACATAGTTCTTTGGTTCCTCAGGGGGGCATCAAACTTATGGGACCTCTTCCAAATTTCTTCTGAGTCTTGTCTTTTATGACCAACCCTGGTACACTGCTCCTTGCACCTCTCAAGCCAAGGTGGGGATTCAGTCACTATAGTGTCCCATGAATCTATATAGGGATATTGGTGCGGGTGTCCAGGGGTTTCCCCACCACCACTGCATACACAGCCTTAAGTGATGGTGAATGGATGGGAATTTGCAAATTGACAGCTCATTAAATCTTCACTGAAGTTTCCTTTCTCCCTTTTCTGAGACATGAGAGAACTTACTAGGAAACCAACTTGCTTCTATCATTAAAGGGGGAGAAGCTGCCTGTCCCCCCCCCTTTCAGGACTTGATTCTAAAGCTCCTCACTTCAAGAGATGGTCTCAAGGCTGTCAGGTTTGTTTTTCTTTCCTCTTTCAACAAGAGGGGTGAGGGAAATTCCTGGTGAGCGCAGAGTTTCCCTTTTTTTTTTTTTCTTTTCAGATGCAGCTTTTAAAAATAACTCTTTAAGCTGAACTCTGTAAACTGAATTGTTATCTTGCTTAGAAATGTTGCAAAAGTACTGAAGGGAATCTTCAGAGTTTTGAGCTATGTTTTCAAAGTTTGGAGGCAAATTTGCTGAGCCCAGGTTAAGCCTCCCTTTTCCTTTTTCACTATTTCCTATCCAACACCTTAAAGGCTTATTTCCTCATTAGCTCGTAACTCATTTCTGCTATTCCCAAACCTCTGTGGCTAAATAAATGTCAGCCCAAAAAAAAGCAGCTATAGGGTTAAGGTTGGAGGAGGAAAGGGGGGGTTGCGGGGGGATGGCTTCAGGCACCAAAAACAATTGCGCAGAGAGGGGGGGCCACATTTTTCCTGGAATTTTAATTACACACATTAAAACATTTTCTAGTAAAACCCTACAGAAAAAAAACTTGGAGTTTTTTTTTCCAACAACATTAAGAAGTTGTCAACTGCCTCCCTCTACCCAAATTCCTCTCACAACAAACACAAGAGGAGAAGGGGGTGAGCTAGGGTGAGGGGGGCCCAACAGCTCGAGACATTAGGGGTTAACACTCAATCGTACGCATCACCCAGGCACCCAGAACTTAGGGGAGAAGGGAATTGCGATGCCATTCACGCACACACTTTTCACATACGAACACAGCCTCCCACCTTTCCCGTGTGTGTGTAAGGAACTTGGGGGTTTTTGCAGCTCCACCTGTTGAGTTCTAATTAGGGGAGGATTCCAGGGGGGAAACAAACCCCCCTTTTTCCCCAGTGTCCCACACTTTAGGGGAAGGCCCTTGACACACTTTACCTATGGCTCTGTTCTGTGGCTGTGTTCTGTCAGTTTTCCAAACCGTTCCTGGGTTCTTTAGCTGGCAACCATTTCCCGGCTTCACACTCCCACGAACAGGGCCATCTGATAAAAGAATCGGGGGGTACCCAAGGTCCCTATCAATGGGGCACAAACGTCGCTTCAAGAGGGCAAAAAAAGCCTATCTATCCCGGACCAGAGCCCCCAAAATACGTAGTGGAACTGTGATAGAGACCCACGGTTTTAGAAAAAAGATTTATTGTGCACAATGTCTCAGTGAGATAATTCTCAAAAGTCTGAGCCCCGCCTCTTTACATTGAAAACGATTTATACATCTCCAGTGCAAATTCATCACGTGTCCAAGAAAGGAAACTGACACAAACAACAGTTCTCATCATTTTTCTGCGTAACCTTACTAATGTTGCAAAGCATAGCAAGGCCATAGCGAGGCACATTTCATCCTCCCTAACATTCTATTTCACAGTGTCCTATTGTTCTTCTTTCAAACACAGAGTCACTTCAATTGCAGGGAAAATTAACTGCTTTTCTCAACTGCTTTTCCCTCACACTCAGAGGTCATCTGGGCTGACCCGAAACTGTCTCCACCACAATACTTTTATTCCAAAATTTGCCAATACTCTTTAATGATCAACTTTTTAAAATGTGGGATAAAGAACTGTCTAAATTTATTTGAAGTAGGAGAAAACCCAGAATCAAATGAAGTATTTAAAAGATCTTAAAGAAAGAAGAGGGATGGGCCTGCCTGATTTAAAGCTTTATTATGAGGCTTCTTGTCTAACAGATTGAATTACATTATCTAATTCAAGAATATTGAACCTTAATGGATTCAGTTTATATTATGATTGGCATGCCTGCCTTGGTATGAAAAGTACAATGTAAATAAAGAATTCTATAAGGTTTTCATTAGAAAAGCTCTTCTTAGAGTTTGGTTGAAATTTAAGAGTAAATTTTACTGTTCACTTCCATTCTGGGTTTCAGCCCATGAAGTTTTGTACAGGTGAGAAAAGTCACAATTAGGTAAATGGATTAGTTATAAAGATATAAAATAGACCCTCCGCATTTGCGAGGGTTAGGAGCACATAAGTCTTGCAAAAGTGGAAAAACTGCAAATAACTCCCCCCCCGTGATTCCCCTCCCATTCCTCTCAGCAGCTTCCCCCTTTCTATTCCTTTGCCTCTTCCCTGGCATTAGGTGAGGGGAAGGGAAAAAAAAAGCCTAAAAGGCTTACTAGCACTTTCCCCACAGATGGAGAAGAGATGAGTTCTGAATTACTTCTGGTGGCCAACTTGAGAAAGGAGCACCTGATCAATCAGCAACCAATACAGAGCAGAATGTGCAACCATATGGCTGAGAGACCGTCCCCTCAGCAGTGGGAGAGGGCCTTTGCTCACACAAAAGGAAAAAAAAAACCTTCTTCATTTTAAACACAAGCCTTGCCAGCATGGGGTGAGGAATGCAAGGGTTGGGAGGAGGAAAATGGGAGTGTTGTGGCCAGGAAAGAGACGAAGACCAGGTTTCCAGGGAAAAATCAAAAAAGCCTTTATTATTTAACAATTACTTGCACAAGGACAACAGTTATCCCAGAACTGTCGTGCCAATTAATTGAGGTAGCATCACTATATACCTTTTGCCTTCTATGTCAGCAATCAATCATTTATTTAGCCCGCCCATCACTGGAGAAAAAGATCTTTAGTTAACTTTTCCATTACATCATTGACTGGCACAGAGGAGAACAAAGAGTTAGTTAGAAAATGATACAAAATGATGCATGTAGCCAAAATGAGGGAGTATGCTTAACTCCCATTTAGTTCCCAGACCTTTGAGTGTTGCAAGGCCATTCCTAAAATTTGAGATAAGACAAAGACATCTGCAATTTACTCAGAGACACAATTCAATTCGCTTATTTTTCCTATTCAAGTGGCATTGGATTTAACCCCTTCATTCCCCCCTTCATGCTAAATTCAAAACTTTGCAATTTCAAGCATGTACTATTTCCTACTTCCTTATAGCACAAGTAATATATAACAGCAAACTACATAGCAGCATTAGGATTCACTAACACACATTACACACTGTTCCCAATAACGGAGGGGGTCTGATTTGTGCGTAGAGAGGTTAGCTTCCTGGTGTAACCCCAGCAGAAATCTAGCCCCAATCTTCTATTCCTCAGCAGTTGCTGGGTCTGCTGTACGATGCCTGACAGCCTCCGGAGTGCCAGATGTACTATCTAGCCCAGAATTCTTCTGACCCCCCTTTTCTGTAACCTCCAGCTTTCTCCTTCCATTGACTTGAGCATTACAGATTAGAAAACACTTTTTAACATGCAGAGTAAAGACAGGCAGATTTAGGAAAGCCATTATGTTAGTGCGAAGTACTTCTGCATACAGTGCTTTTACCCATACTTACTTAGGGAACCCAATAATCATGTCCTCATGCCTGCAGACCACTAGAAAGTTCTTCTAATATTGTATACTTCAAAATGCATTTTCCCTTTTTTTGCATTCAACTCATTTACATAATGACAACAGGTTGTATTTTACCAAAATACTGAGTACCCCTTCACAACTGAAGAGATAGTCTAAACCTATTTCATGCTAGGCTGACAGCCAACAACGCATCTACCTTACATGAAAAACAATTCCCTCCATGGGGATCATGTGTTGTCATGTACCTGTTGCTTTTATTGTGAATCCTTTTCATTTTTGGCCAGCCAAACTATATCAACTTGTGCACCGAGTGAAAAGTGATTCCCTCAGTGGCCAAATCATTTCATCCCAGAAGATGATCCATATACCTATTTGCCATTGTAAAAACTGGTTGCTTTCCAGAATTGACTATGGAGGACCAACCCCCCTTTTCTCACACAACTCAGTAAAACCTATGCTGTAACTGGAAAGAAGTTAACATTAGACATTTCCCTGGGCATGCCTATTTGCCATATACACATACCTTCCAATCCCTAGTAAAAAAAATAGGCAAACCAGACTTCCTGCCCTTCCTACACCTACCTCAACCCATGGTATTCTTCCATATTCAAAATCTGATCATGCATAGAATATGCATGAGTCCCGATTTAATAGGCCACCTTTACCACAGTGGGGGGTGTCACTACTACCTGATAGGTCTCCTCCACCCATGTCCAGGTTCCCCCCAACCCTTTCACCCATGTCTCCTGGTTTGAGGGGTGTGCCTGTGCTTGTAGGAAAAGCCCCTATTTTAACATTTTCTCCCTTGTCGTACTCAGAGTTTTCCCCTAACGCACTAACCTTTTTGAGTTTTTTCCCTTTAATCCATCCAAAAGGGCTTTTGCTGAAAGGTGACAACTTTATGACTCTATGAGGTGTTTTGCATCTTTTCCCCCTCATGATGGGGCTTGGAAAAAAAAAAAACACTCCTGGTTTCTCTTGTTGTGGGCTGCACTTGGAATGAGAGTGAGAGGTTTCTATAAAATGGGCTAAGATAATGTGGTATCATGCCACTTGCCCTGTGCTGGCATCCAGTCCAAAAACATAGCCAGGGCTGTTATCTGGGCCATACACATTAAACTCTTGTCTTCGGGATTTTTTTTATCTTCTCCAGTTTCCTTAAATTCTGAGGTCTGCAGGTACAATGTGATCCTCGGGGTATTCCTAGAACAGTGGTTTAATCTTTGATGATCTTGTGGACAAATGAAGGTCTTTTTTTACCTTTGATTGTGGGCTTTTTCAGGGCTTTGTCGGTCTGTTAGCTGTCTCACAGCTTGATTCTTTTCCTTCTCTGCCTTCTTCAGCCAGAGTCCCTTAACTGCAACTCCACTTCCAAACTGGAGAGGCGCTTTTCGCCTCTCAGAAATGCTCCCTTTTTCCCCCTCCCAACTCAGAGGCCCCCCCCCCCTTTTTCTCCAGCTTGCTCGAGGGGTGCTCCATCACCTCCTCCATCCCGCTGGGACTGCGCCAGGGAGCCTTTCCAGTTTCCACCTTATCGGGAATGGTGGGGGGGCCTCTTTGCAGTTCTGACTCGGCCCTTTCCCGTATTCTCCAGCTTTGCTGCCAACGTTTCTCACCAGAATGGCACAACTCCGAGCCCTTGCCCTTTGCAGTTTATGGGGTGAGGAACAAAATTTTTTCTTAACTACTGACCACTGACATTATTCATGGAGTTCTGCTATCGTCTTCCACAAAAGGATTCTCACCATAGATCACCTCTCGCTTGGTCCCTGCATATGCCAGTTGGACCATCTATTCCACTGTCCCTTCCACATCCACCACATATCCACATCCATATCCACATCCTTCTCTGACTGTCTTTACCATCTGTCCAGATTTTTCTCGCCTATGCCTCCTCCCCACACTGGGCACATTGGCACACTCCCAGAGACCCTCTTCCTCTTCTGGGGTCTCCTACCACCTTCTCACTTTCTGACCTCTACCTTATTTTGGATTTTAAAAAAACTTACAGCTCCCAGTTTCACAGGCGGTCTCCCCCCAAAGTCCAACCAGGCCTGACCCTGCTTAGCTTCCAAAATCAGACGAGATGGGCGTGTTCAGGGTGGTATGGCCGTAGGCTGCTGAGCCGCTCCTTTTTGCCCTCTTCACCCCCTTTGCAGCTCCTGAACTTTTGGCTGCCCTGCTAGTTTTTTGTGTCAGCCGCTTGGCTCTGCTGCATTTTATTTCCTTTTTCGCCTGGTTCTAAAATTCCAAACATCAGACGAACTAAGAAGGGAGGGGGTGAAATGGTTCATCCCTTTCCATCTTCGCCGCCCCGGGGGAAAGCTACATCCCTGGAGCACCTCCGCATACCATTCTCCCCCCTCCCGTCACCTGCCTGGCCTCCTTGGCCGGCGCCCTCAGCGGGGGGGAGGGCTGCTATAGCCATCGTTTCTCCCCCAGGAAGCCTCTTGATGCTGGCAGCGGCTCTCACTCCTTATTGCTGGTATTTTGCTCCCCCCCCCATCTGTCTCCTAAAGAGCTGCCGCTGCAGCTTCAGAGCCTCTGTGGGGGCTCTACTTTCTGTCTTTTGCATTGGAATTCCCAAGGGTCCTTGGGGGAAATTTATTCAGGTACTACAATTCCCATGTGTTAAGTTCCTATGTCAACTGCTTCTCCAAAAACTCATTGTCAGATAGATTTTTGCAGTTTTTAAGTCCATCATTCCCTGAACTTCCCCTTCTCCTCCTTTCTATCTATTGACTTAGAAAGGACTGACCTTTTTCCTGCTTGCAAATTCACACTGATTTTTTCCCAATCTAGGCCTCTGTCTTTTTCTCTCCACTTGCCTCTTCCTCCTGCCTGCTTGGAGTCTCAACAGCTCTTTTATCCCTTCTACCATTGCTTCCACTAAAGGGGCTTGATAATCAGTGGCATTTCATTGGTCAAGATTATTTGGATCCCACTCGGTAGTTAGGGGGAAATCTGCCTCTCCTCTGGTGCCCTCCTGGCTGGCTCGCCGTTCCTCATGTTAATTTTTCCTCTCCACTCCTCAGTGGTGAACAAGTGGTGAACAAGGTCAAAAACAATATTGACAATCCTGCCAGTTAGAGACATGTGAGGCCATGATTCTGGAGCAAAGTTCTATTATTTCTTGTGGCTTTTCCATATAATTGCACAGTGTGTCTTCCAATTTAGTAGGTCTGATGTGATGAAGGGCGTATATTAATAACTCTGAACCTGCTGGTAGCCCCCCGACTGCTGAGCATCAACTACCAGTTGATCTGTCTGAGTGGGGCCACTACCCTTTTTCTTGATCCTTGGGGAACCTGCATATTTATCCCGAAGGGGAGGAAGTACGGGGGGGGGCTTGTGTTTCCACAGACTGTTGATTGATGAAGGGGTTTGTTAGCTTTCCAGTTTTTTTGGGGGATTAGTGTTGGCTGGTTGCATTGGTGGAGGTCCCGCACTTGGATTCTGCTGCTGCTGCCAGTCTGGGCATTAAAATTGCAAAAACAGGCTCCTCACTTAAGAGGTGGCCAAAAGGGCTGTCAGGTTTTCTTTTTTTCTTTTCAACAGGGAGGGGCGAGGGGGAATTCCTAGTGAGTGCAGAGTTCTTTTTTTTTCTCTTCCTTTCAGATGCAGCCACCATTTATAAGAGCTACCCTTTCCTCGCTCTTCCTTGAAACCCTTTAACTGCTAATTGCCGGCCCATTAAATCTCCATTAAAGAGGTCAGACTTGGGCCCAGAAAACGCCTTACTTTTTTAGGCTGGGTTCTCCCCCTGCCTTTAGCATGGGACAAAGGGATTTTTAGTTAATTATAGCATTTGACATAGTAAAACTCTCTGAAGCCCTTTGGGTTGAAACTCAAAACTCCCACTGCCTGAATTGCAACATCAGGCTTTTTCCTTTCACTTAGAGAAAACAATGAGATTCTGCATTGCTTCCTCACTATTTCTCATTAACTCCTGAGGTTTTTGGGTGACTTAATTTCTACCATTTCCCCGCCTCTGGCTGAGTTTAAATTCTAGCTTAAAAAAACAGAGAGCCCCAAGGGGGAGGGGCTTCAGGAAATGGCTTCAAATCCGAGAGACAACTGAGGGAAACAAACCATTTTTTTTTTACACTACAGCAGCAATAGTAAAGTTTCCACTAAATCCTCCTTTAAATTCTTTAACATACAGCCCAGAGGCTCTGCCGGTTTTCCCCACCCATTTTCCCCCCAAGTTCCAGACAAGACACAATGGGGATGGGATTGCGCACGGGTGAAGGGGGGCCCGGGGCCCCCCACAAAGGGGTTTTTACTCCAGTCACTCCAGCACTGACTTAGCCATGGAGTCTGGCATGGACGTAAGCTGCAATGCTGCAAACATTTCATACACGCATCTTTCATTCAGACAAACAACCTCCCATCTGGCCCATTAAACCACAACTGAGACGTCTCATTTTTTTCCACCATACCAAGAGTTTTTGGGGTTTTCTCTCCACCGCTGAGAGGTACTCGGCCGAAACTCGGGGGTGATCAGTTCCCCCCTTTCCCCCCCCCAAACTGGGGGGTCTACTACCAGAGGGCCATGGGAGGCTTGGTTTCCAGCTGTAACCCGAGGGCCGTTTACTGGATGTGTCCCCCGGGATGCCACCACTCCCCCAACCAAACCTCTTCGACAAAAGGTCGAGGGCGCCCTGGGTTTTGTCAAGGGGGGGGCCCCAAACCCCCCGTCCAAAATCCGTAAAGGGGGACAGAATGCCCCTTCCCCCATTTCCCGGCCAATGCACCAGAAATGTTGTGGCCAAGAAAAAACGAAACCAGGTTTCCAGGGAAAAATCAAAAAAGCCTTTATTATTTAACAATTACTTTTGCAAGGACAACGTTTCCCAGAACTGTCGTGCCAATTAATTGAGGTAGCATCACTATATACCTTTTGCCTTCTATGTCAGCAATAATATTTTTTAGCCCGCCCATCACTGGAGAAAAAATTTTAGTTAACTTTTCCATTACATCATTGACTGGCACAGGGAAACAAAGAGTTAGTTAGAAAATGATACAAAATGATACAAAAGGCCAAAATGTAGCCCAAAAAGAGGGAGTATGCTTAACTCTCATTTATTCCCCAAACCTTTTAGGGAAGGCCATTCCTAAAATTTGAGATAAGACAAAACATCTGCAATTTACTCAGAGACACAATTCAATTCGCTTATTTTTCCTATTCGTGGCATTGGATTTAACCCCTTCAGGAGAGGTAAGCACATCCTTTTCAATCATAAAAATAGAATTAAATTAGAGTTTGGGAAAAGACCACAAGGGCCATCCAGTCCAACCCACTGCCATGCAGGAAAACCCTAAAAACTCCCAACAAGTGGCCATACAGCGTCCGCTTAAAAACCTCCAACGAAGGAGACTCCACCACACTCCGTGGCAGCACATTCCACTGCCAGACAGCCCCGACCGTCAGGAAATTCTTCCTGAGGTTCAGGTGGGAAACTCCCCCCCTGCAGCTTGTATCCATTGCTCCTTGTCCTGGTCTCAAGAGCAGGAGAAAACAAGCCCACTCCCTCCTCGACATGACATCCCTTCAAATATTTAAACATGGCTATCATGTCCCCTCTCAACCTTCTCTTCTGCAGACTAAACATACCCAGCTCTCTAAGTCTGTCCTCATAGGGCATGGCTTCCACGTCCCTCTCCATTTTGGTTGCCCTCCTCTGGACCCGCTCCAGCTTATCCATATCCTTCTTGAATTGGGGTACCCAGAATTGGACGCAGTATTCAAGATGAAGTCTAACCAAAGCAGAATAAAGTGGTACCAATACCTCCCTCGATCTAGACACCATACTCCTATTGATGCAACCAAGAATTGTATTGGCTTTCTTGGCTGCCGCGTCACACTGCTGACTCATGTTCAGCTTGTAGTCTATTAAGACTCCTAGATCCCTTTCACATGTACTGCTATCCAGCCATGTGTCCCCCATCCTATATTTCTGTATACCATTTTTTCTGCCTAAGTGTAGGACCTTACATTTCTCTCTGTTGAAATTCATTTTGTTAGCCTTGGCCCAGCTCTCCAATCTGTCCAGGTCCTTTTGAATTTTGATCCTGTCATCAGGCGTATTAGCAACCCCTCCCAATTTGGTGTCATCTGCAAATTTGATCAGCGTGCCCTCTATTCCTTCATCCAAGTCATTAATGAAGATATTGAACAGCACCGGGCCCAGGACAGAACCCTGTGGAACCCCGCTAATCACTTCTCTCCAGGACGGGAATCTGCCATTGGTGACCACCCTTTGGGTACGGTCAGTCAACCAGTTACAAATCCACCTGACAGTAGCCCTGTCCAGCCCACATCTTACTAGCTTATTTATCAATCAATCAATTAATCAATAATCAATCAATCAATTCATGAAGCTCAAACCTGTGAATGTGGAGGCAGGACTGTACTTAAATCAATAGGAAATAGCATACAGTTAAAATCTAAAAAAGAACTGACATCCCAAAGTTATACATCCCACTGGTTGCTGTATAGACTATTCGGAGAGAAGTGTAAAATGAATAATAAGGTAACGGGTATTTTTAGAGGAAACTGAATTTGATAAATTGTTAAAACTCAGAGTAACTCACTTGTTAAGTAAGATTTACAAAATAATTTCAAATTTAGAAAGGAAACAAGATGTAGTAAAAGAACATGATTAAGTGGGCCCAGGATATTAGATGCCCCATAAATTTGGATCAATGGGAAAAATTGTAGACTTCAAAAACTTACAAGAAGCTTTAATCTATGAGAAAACTACTTCAGACTGTTTTATAGATGGTATTTAGTCCTAGTTCAACTGGCAAAAATGAGTAATAACAGTAATAATATGAATTGTTGGAAATGCCAAGATAGAGGGTCATTTTTTTCCATATTTGGTGGCAATGTAAAAAAGCCAAAACATTTTGGATACATATTCACGAGCATATTACAAAACTATTGCAAATTAATTTCCTTTTATTAGCAGATATTTATTTATTGAATATCCTAGATTGTTTAGATTTTCAATTAAGAAATAAATATTCTAGAATTTTTTTGTATATGATCTATGCCTACAGATTAACTTTTGCACAAAAATTGAAGGACCTTTAAATTCTGAAAGTGGATGATTGGTAATTCAAACTATATGATCTGGTGGAGATGGATAAGTTGACATTATTGTTGGATATTAAACCTAGTTGGATAATAAATAATTGGATAATAAATCTAATCGATCCTTGGGAAAACAGAAGGAGAAAATTATCAGTAGCTGGCTTTGATGTCTATGGCTTGCATTGTTTTTATTCATATTAATGAATCATTGAGTAATGTTTGGTTTCTTGTGGTAAAGAATATATACATATGCCAGGATTAGTGAGATATAAAATTATCACCCTGCAGTGATTTGAATAGGAAGTCATGCCATTTGTAATGTTGTATTGTTGTTTCTTTGTCTTTCGTTTTTAGTTCAATCAGTTCAGATGTAATTTTTCTTTGATCACTGTTGTTTTCTTTTTTTCTTTTCATTAGCATTTTTTCTTTTTTTAAATATCTTGGGTTACACTCTGTTGTATTTTGTACTGTATTCAGCATGGGTTAGCATGGTAGCATGCCCTATACTTTCCCTCTTGCTTATCTCCTTCCTCGGGTGAGGGGGCATCGAGGGAAGGTTTGTGGTGCTGAGAAATCAGGCTGTGAGCAGTCCTTGGCTTACCAGGCAGTGACTGGTGGAGGAGGAGGGCCAGTGGTGGGTATTTAAAGGTTTATGTGGCCTGATGGGAGCTGCCAAGAAGGAAAATTCCTCTGGAATAGAAGTGCCTGAGGTGAGGTGGCACGGGTTAAAGAAACTCGCAGATAATCAAATATGTGAAAGTCCAACCTGCAAATGTGGAGGGCTGACTGTTAATTAGGCCCAGAGCAAATCAAGCCTTTTTCTATCAACCCTTCCTAGAAACCAAGATGACTAGACTGAGACTGTCATACTTTGGCTATATTATGAGAAGACAGGACTCACTAGAATAGACACTAGTGCTTTGTCAGGTAGAAGGCAGATCACATTATAGACTCAATCAAGGAAGGCGTGGTCTGAATCTACAAGACCTAAGCAGGGTTTTTGATCATAGGGTGATGTGGAGTCTCTCATAGGGTCACTATAGGCTGAAGTTGACTTGACAGCAGTTCACAAGAACAGGGTTTAAAGTAAGATTTCCTACTCCCTAGTCCAGTGGTTCTCAACCTGTGAGTCCTCAGATGTTTGTAGACTTCAGCTCCCAGAAGCCCCAGCTACTATGGTCAATGCTCAGGGCTTCTGGGAGCTGAAGTCCAAAAACATCTGGGGACCCACAGGTTGAGAACCACTGCCCTAGTCTTTTTTACTGTGATAATATAATCCCAAGAGCAGTACTTACCACTTGCTCCATTTTTAACATTATACCTCAAGTAAAGTATTTTGTTATATGACTCAATATGTGGTGAGTAGTAGAAGAAGAAGATTGCAGAATCACCTTATCCAAAGCTCTACTGAATTTTGAGATGGAAGAATGGTGCTAAAGATTCAGTAATTAGGACAAGATAGCAGAAGAAACAAGGGACAGGATCTGGATTGCTGGTGATGTACCTCAGTGCTTCTCAGGCTGTCTGATATAGGGGATCGCCAATTATTTGGTATCTCACAACTCATTTGACTAATGATTGTTTAAATGAGACCTAGACTGTGGCCAATCTTGGGTGTACTTTTTGATTGCCACTTAAACAGCTTCCAGCTTGCTCCTGACTTGTATGTCTGTGTGAGAGAGAGAGAGACAGAGAGTATGTATGTGAGTGAGACTCATATTCTTCCTCAGTCAGGGTCCACCTTCACAGAAGCAGCCACCCTCCTCTCTTCTCAGGGGACTGTGCAGGAGCTGTAGGCTCCTACTCTTTTCCTCTAGGGGAAAATACCTAACTTAGCGCCACTGCTACCATCTTCCCTTCTCCTTCCCTCCATTGTGCAACAACTCCAGTGGTAGTGAAGTGAGGCAACTGGCAGCATCCCCCTTCAGCTCCGTTCACCCATGTCTGAGTGCAGACCCCTGTGATGATCTCTTGTCCCCCCAGAGACCACGGGCCACAAGTTAAGAACTGGTGGCCTATATAATATCTTGGTGGTGTTTACATGTATTGAAATCTAGTCCAGTGCTAACACTGGTACTTCTCCCTAGAGCAGTGGTTCTCAACCTGTGGGTCCCCAGATGTTTGTGGACTTCAGCTCCCAGAAGCCCTGAGCATTGACCATAGTGGCTGGGGCTTCTGGGAGCTGAAGTCCACAAACATCAGGTTGAGAACCACTGCCCTAGAGTTTCCCAGCCTTCTAGAGCAGTTAAAAAAAACAACATATGAGGGAGATCCTGGGAGAAGCAGCTTCTGCTTATGAAAGTATCCAACTGAATTCTGTTCATGATGCATATGAGGGACTCCTTGCTCAGAGGAACCGAACCGGCAGTTTGCAAACCAGACAAGCTCAATCAAGAGGCCTGCTGTCTTCCTGGGGCCAAGATTAACCACGTAACAGAGAGGCTAGCCAGGCTGGTCAAGCCCACTGACCGTAAGTCCCTCATTTTGGTTCACATTGGAACCAACGACACGGTGAAGCACAGCTTTCACCACATCACAAAGGACTACAAGCTTATGGGGAGAAAGCTTAAGGACCTTGGTGCGCAGGTGGTCATTTCATCAATCCTCCCTGTTCAAGGATATGGTGCATGAAGGGAAACGACAATAGTAGAGGTCAACAGCTGGCTCCGCACATTTTGCCACCGGCAACAGTTTGGCTTTTTTGGATCATGGCTTGAAATTCCATGAACATGGGCTTCTGGCAAGAGATGGGCTGCACCTCATGAAACCTGGCAGGAACGTTTTTGCAAACAGTCTCTCAAGGAGGATTAGGAGGTCTTTAAACTAAGTACAGCTGGGGAGGGAGACAAGATTATTCAGGACAAGGACTCAGCAAGTGCAGGGGAAAAAGGCCCAAATGATATTGGCCAAGTAGGAATAGCATCCAATCGTGGGAGGGGTGGAAACAATGCTATGGGACTTGCAAGAAGGGAACGGGGACTTAAGTGTCTCTACACTAATGCATGGAGTATGGGAAACAAACAAGATGAATTTGAACTCCTAGTACAATAAAATAAATATGATTTGATAGGCATCACTGAGACCTGATGGGGTGAGTCTCACGATTGGAATGTAGGAATAGAGGGGTATAGCCTATTTTGTAGAAATAGACCAAATAAGAAAGGAGGAGGAGTAGCCTTATATGTCAAGGATGTTTTCACCTGTGAAGAGATCCATGACTTGAACACCGGAAGCCAGGTCGAGAGCATCTGGGTAAGAATTAAGGGAGCGAGAAACAATAGGGATATTATAGTGGGGGTTTACTACAGACCTCCAAGCCAGACTGAGGAACTCAATGGCGCTTTGATAGACCAAATGACTACACATTCAAAAAGGAGAGATACAGTAATAATGGGAGATTTCAACTACCCGGATATATGTTGGCAGTCAAACTCTGTAAAGGCGGGAAGGTCCAGCAAGTTTCTTGCTTGTCTTGCAGACAATTTCATGGTCCAGAAGGTGGAAGAGGCGACAAGGGGATCAAATATTCTGGATCTGATCCTGACCAACAGGGAAGACTTTGTTAATGATGTAGAACTGGTTGGATCTTTAGGAGAGAGTGACCATGCCCTATTAGAATTTGGCATTCAGTGGGGAAGAGAAGGCAAGTGTAGCCAGGCACTCGTCTTAGATTTTAAAAAAGCAGACTTCTGTAAACTGAAGGAACTGCTGGCTGAAATCCCGTGGTCAAGAATAGTCAAGGAGAAAGGAGTCCAGGATGCATGGGAGTTCTTTAAAAGGGAGATACTGAAGGCACAGGCTAAAACTGTGCCATTAAGGAGGAAAAATGGAAGGCATCTGAAGAAACCGGAATGGTTGACTAAAGAACTCTCAGCTGAGCTAAGTGTTAAGAAAAACATGTACAGGAAATGGAAGAAGGGGGAAATCACCAAAGAAGATTATAAACAAGTAGCCAGGAGATGTAGGGAGAAGGTCAGAAAGGCTAAAGCACAGAACGAACTTAGGCTGACCAGAGACATTAAAAACAATAAAAAGGGCTTTTTTAAATACGTCCGCAGCAAAAGGAAAAAGAAGGAGACGATAGGATCACTGCGCAGGGAAGATGGTGAATGAATAACAGGAGGAAGAGAAAAGGCAGAACTCCTCAACACCTTCTTCGCCTCAGTTTTTTCCCAAAAGGATAAAAACACTCAACCTGGCGGTTGGGGAGCAGGTGAGGAAGTGGGGGAAATGCAGCAGAGAATAGGTAGAGAGGTAGTACAGGAATACCTGTCCACACTGGATGAATTCAAGTCTCCAGGGCCAGATGAATTGCATCCTAGGATTTTAAAAGAACTAGCAGAGGACATTGCGGAACCTCTTGCTATAATCTTTGAAAACTCTTGGCGGACAGGAGAAGTTCCGGCAGACTGGAGGAGGGCAAATGTTGTCCCCATCTTCAAGCAGGGAAAAAAAGAGGACCCAAATAATCATCGCCCAGTCAGCCTGACATCAGTACCTGGAAAGATCCTGGAGCAGATCATCAAACAGTCAGTTTCTAATCACTTAGAAAACAATGCCGTAATTACGAAAAGTCAACATGGATTTCTCAAAAATAAGTCATGCCAGACTAATCTTATCTCTTTTTATGATAGAGTTACTTGCTTGATAGATGAAGGGAATGCTGTGGGCGTAGTATATCTTGATTTCAGTAAGGCCTTTGACAAAGTTCCCCATGACATTCTTGCAAAGAAGCTATTAAGATGTGGACCGGACAGGGCTACTGTCAGGTGGGTTTGTTACTGGTTGACTGACCATACCCAAAGGGTGGTCACCAATGGCAGATTCTCGTCCTGGAGAGAAGTGACTAGTGGGGTGCCACAGGGTTCTGTCGTCGGCCCGGTGCTGTTCAATATCTTCATTAATGACTTGGATGAAGGAATAGAGGGCATGCTGATCAAATTTGCAGATGACACCAAATTGGGAGAGGTTGCTAATACGCCTGATGACAGGATCAAAATTCAAAAGGACCTGGACAGATTGGAGAGCTGGACCAAGGCTAACAAAATGAATTTCAACAGAGAGAAATGTAAGGTCCTACACTTAGGCAGAAAAAATGGTATGCAGAATTATAGGATGGGGGACACGTGGCTGGCTAACAGTACGTGTGAAAGGGATCTAGGAGTCTTAATAGACTACAAGCTGAACATGAGTCAGCAGTGTGATGCGGCAGCCAAGAAAGCCAATGCAATTCTTGGTTGCATCAATAGGAGTATGGTGTCTAGATCGAGGGAGGTATTGGTACCACTTTATTCTGCATTGGTTAGACCTCATCTTGAATACTGCGTCCAATTCTGGGCACCCCAATTCAAGAAGGATATGGATAAGCTGGAGCGGGTCCAGAGGAGGGCACCCAAAATGGTGAGGGGCCTGGAAGCCATGCCCTATGAGGACAGACTTAGAGAGCTGGGTATGTTTAGTCTGCAGAAGAGAAGGTTGAGAGGGGACATGATAGCCATGTTTAAGTATTTGAAGGGATGTCATGTCGAGGAGGGAGTGGGCTTGTTTTCTCCTGCTCTTGAGACCAGGACAAGGAGCAATGGATACAAGCTGCAGGAGGGGAGATTCCACCTGAACCTCAGGAAGAATTTCCTGACGGTCAGGGCTGTCTGGCAGTGGAATGTGCTGCCACGGAGTGTGGTGGAGTCTCCTTCGTTGGAGGTTTTTAAGCGGAGGCTGGATGGCCACTTGTTGGGAGTGCTTTGAGGGTTTTCCTGCATGGCAGGGGATTGGACTGGATGGCCCTTGTGGTCTCTTCCAACTCTACACTTCTATGATTCTATGATTCTCTGGATGACTTGAAGGAGTAATCCACAACATGATTGTAACCCCGTGTGGCAGGAGTCTAATTTTTTTTTTCAGTTGGTAAGTTTGACAACTCTTTCCTCTAGATCAGTTTTTAATTTTATACCTTGCCAACAGGTTGAGCTTTTACTTTCTTTCCTCCTGTTCTCTTTAATCTTTCATTTTCTCTACTTGATCTATATTTATGAAAATGGCAAGTGGAGTTCTAAAGAAAAAGAGAAAATTATTTGGTTATGAGGTTATAGATAGTGATCCACAAATGCTGTCTGACAAAACAAAAAGGCCTTAGTTCAACAGGATAGAGAACAAGAGATGACTAAAAATAATATGGATCTAAAAATAATACACATCTGTTGGCCATTGAGAGGTGGTTCCTGATGTGACTTTGGAAACAGTACTAAGAAAAATATTTTTAACAATGAGTAGGAGTGACTCAGAGGAGTCAGCCTTAAAATCATTGCTCAAAACAAAATCAAAAACACTGTGGGTGGAATCTAAAGTCTTCAGATAAAGCTTCATCATTTGCAGTAAGAGAAAAGAAACCAAACCAAACCAGGGCACCCATCCTGAAAATGTTGATTGTAAACATATGGGCAGTGCTGAAGCCTCAGTCCCTGGAGCTCATTCAACAGGGACTAAGCTGAGCTTGTGTCTATTGGGCTAAACTTCTCCAGTCCCAGAGAGTCTTCTGGGAGAGTTTGTTGTGTTAAGGATGTTGTATCTCTTCAGATATGACTACTTGTTTGTATCAGGTGGGAGGAGCCATGCTTGTGTGTTCGTTGGTGCTCTGTTGTTCTATTGTGCATTGGGGGAGTTTTATGGGGGAGGCCTGGAGTTCTGTTTCAGTGCCTCCATAAGACTACTGAATATGAATGGTGAGGGAGCTGCTGCAGTCACCTGCAATAGCTGTGGTCTGTTTGTATTCTTGCTGGGGGATGTGGCTAGCTACATCTGAAGCAAGTACAAGTTAGTTACCCTGTTGGAAGAGGCTGATGGATCTACTCTTAAGCATATTAAAAAGCATGAGGTTTTCATAGAGAAAACCAAGCAGACTGTCTTGGATGAAGAACACACGGGAGATACCACTTTCCACACAGGTGGTGGACATTTGGATGAATGTGACACATTGAAGTTGGAAGACCAGGGATCATCCTGTGAGTTTGGAGCTACAGAATTGATTTGAAGTTTTTGTCCTTATCAGTGATGATGAGGAACAGGAGCAAGAGCAACAATGTCCAAAGAGAACATACAAGTGACCTTGGAAGATTTAGAACATGGATTGGTTCCTGTCAATCCCCAGAAAAAACATGTGGTGGTGATCATAGGGGACTCCCTGCTGAGGGGAACAGAAGCAGTGGTTTGTGTGCTTGACAGGATGTCTCAAGAGGTATACTGTCTCTTTGGGTAAAAAATCCATGATTTACCAAAGTGCTGACAAAATTTGTCAAGCCAACTAATTGTTACCCCTTCCTCTTGGTCCACATGGGAACCAATGACAATACAAGGCACAGCCTTCAGAAGATCACAAGGGATTATAAGGCTCTGGGCGGGAAGCTAAAGGAACTTTATTCTCAGGTTATCATTTTGTGTCTCCTCCTAGCTGAAGGACATGATTCAGGAAGGGAGAGAAGAACAGTGGAGATAAACAGTTGGCTTCACAGATGGTGCCTCTAGGAATGGTTTGGCTTCTTAGCTTCTGGGTCTGCAGTTTCTTGAAGATTGATTTCTGGAAAGGGGTGGGTTGCACCTCACAGCAGTTGACAGAGTTCCACAAACCTGATCAGGAGGGCTTTAAACTGAGTTATGGTAGGGAGGGAGACAGTATTTGTGAAGATAGGAGTTCATCAAGTGCTGGAGATAATAGCTTGAGTCTTGTAGGAAGCACTGGGTGAATATTACAAGAACCCAACAGTGGGAAGAAAAAAAACCTTTAATAAGCAGTTAGATGGAATAACCCGTGGTCTTAGATGTCTCTACACTAATGCACAGAACATGAGACATAGACAAGTTGAAACTGAACTCAATACAGCAAAGCCAGTATGATATAATGAGCATCCTTTGAAAGCTGGTGGGATGAGTTTCGTGATTGAAATATAGCAATAGAGGGTTATAACCTATTTCAAAGAAATGGACCAAACAGAAGAAAAAGTAGCACTGTATGTCAACAATATTTACATCTGTGAAGAGGTCCATGACTTATATTATGTAAGCCAGCTCAAGAGCTTTTGGGTAAAAATTAAGGGGGAGACAAACAACAGCAATGTCATTGTGGGAGTTTATTAGAGACCCTAAAGCCAGACTGAGGACCTGGATGATGTATTCCTGGAACAGATGACCAAACACTCAGAAAGGAGAGATGTAGTGAGAGACTTTATCTCTCTTGATACTTGTTGGCATGTAATTGATTGACTGACCACACCCACAGGGTGCTCACCAATGGCTTCTCTTCATCCTGGAGATAAGTGATCAGTGGGGTGTCACAGGGTTCTGCCCTGGGACCAGTCCTATTCAACATCTTTACGCATGACATGGATGACAGAATAGAAAACCTTAACAGATTTAGGAGAGTTAGACCAAACCTAACAAAAAGAATTTCAGTACGGAGAAATCTAAGGTACTACACTGAGGCAGAAAAATTGAAATGCACAGGCATGGGATGGGTGATACTTGGCTCGACCGCAGTACATGTGAATAAGATCTATGAGTCTCAGTAGACCCCAAACTGAGTCAATGGTGTGATATGGCAGTTAAAAAAACCCCAATGTGATTCTAGGCTGCATCTGTAGGAGTATATCTAGGTCAAGTGAAGTAATAGTACCACTCTATTCTGCTTTGATCATACCTCACCTGGAAAATTATGTCTAGGTCTGGGCATCACAGTTGAAGAAGGATATTGACAAGCTGGAATGTGTCCAGAGGAGGGTGACCAAAATGGTAAAAGACCTGGAAACCATGCCCTGTGTGGAATGGCTTAGGGAGCTGGGTTTGTTTAGCCTGGAGAGGAGAAGATTAAGAGGTGATGTGATAGCTATGTTTAAATATTTGAAAGAATGTCATATGGAAGATAGAGCAAGCTTGTTTTCTGTTGCTCCAGAGACTGAGAAATGGAGCAATGGGTTCAAACTTCAAGAAAAGAGATTCCACTTAAACATTAGGAAAAACTTGACTGAAGAGCAGTTCAACAGTGAAATACGCTGCCTCAGAGTGTGGTGGATTCTCCTTCTTTGAAGATTTTTAAACTGAGGCTGGATGGACATCTGATGGGAGTGCTTTGGTTTTAAATTCCTGCATTGCCAAAGGTTGAATTCAGTGACCCTTGTGGTCTCATTGAACTCTATGATTCTATGACTTTTTAAAACTGTTCTCTATTTTGCTGTTCTGTTTGCTGGTCACACATACTCAGGGATTCTGGTGGCAACCATTGTTTAACTGGTCTTCTGTAGATAGACATGTAAATTACAGTAGCATTGGCTAAAGTATAATTCCATTTTTTTCTCAGCTCAAGCTTTTCTTGCATTGTTTACTGTAGAGGCTCTGTTGCCACCTGATACCAAAAGTCTATGTTTCTTTACATGTTCACTATCCTGCCAATGCAGCTAAAAAGCTTGCCAGCGGTTACAGGAGGAAAGCAAAGGTAATATAAACCTCTTCAAACTATGAGCGGTGAAATTAGCTTTCATAGGGTTCGAAAAGGTAATAAGGAGTAAGGATTTTCAAATGACCACTGCCAATGTTTCTGTGAAAGTTTACATGTACAACCAAGGGGACTCCTGATCAGGGAAGATGTTAGATTGCTATTCTGGGCAGAGGGAACTGTACAATTGTTAACAACAGCCTTCTTGAAAGGTTCCCTAAATCTCAATGCAGAAAAAGAATTTTGCCAAGGGAGTGGTCACTGAAGAATTTAATAAATATTCAACACATTGTAGAGGCATTTCAGTTCATTCCAGGAGAAACTATTTGCTTTTGGGAATAGTTTCAAAGTAACAGCATATTTTCCCATAGACTGAAGCATAGGTATAGATAAGTGTCATGGTTTGGCGATTCCATGGCAGCAAAAGTGGCTATATGCATTGTCCCCATTTTCCAGAGTTCAGAAAGTATTGAAGAAAATACAAGGAGAAAAAGCGAGAGTGGTGATAACAGCTCTGAACTGGCATTGCAGACCATTTTCCCCTTTATTTTTTCAAATATCGACAGGAACACTACAGTGAATTTGCTAATGGAGAGACCAATATATCATCTTAATCCTCAGTGGCTAAAACTGGCCACCTGAATATTGAGTACCGTATTTTCCGGTGTATAAGATGACTTTTTAACCCAGGAAAATCTTCTCAAAAGTCAGGGGTCGTCTTATACGCCAGGTGTCGTCTTTGCAGTCGCCGCATACGGTGGGGGGAGCTCAAAAATGGCCACAGCCGCATCCCCGCCATATGCGGCGTGGGGGGGAGCGGTGGCGTTTCGAGAGAGGCTTGTTGCTCTAGCCGCTCTTCCCCCTCGCACGAGTGCTGGTCACGCTGCCTCCCTGCTTCCACCCCCAGCTCTGTCTACAGCTCCCAGGCCAGGGAGTGCTGCGGAAGCTGGGGGCGCGATATGGATACACCAGCACCGCCGCCACTGTGCGCGCGCGAGGGAGGGCGGAAGTGAGGAAGAATCCAGCCAAGTTGGCAGAGAGGGGGAAAGGAGGGCTTCCTCCGGGCCGGCGGGGCACGTGGGGAGCGAGGGCCGGTGCCAGCCTCCCCGCCCTCCTCCCCTCCGGGCACCCGCCCCTCAGCCCCCCAGCCCCAAAGAGCCGGGCGCGGGGCGCTGCCCCCTTCCCTCTCCTCCTCCTCTGCTTACCTTGGTGGAAGCAGCTGCGGTGGCTCGGGCAGGCATTTTGTTTCCTCCCAGCCCCGGCGGAGGCGGAGGAGGCCAACGAGGGGAAAGCGGGTGAGAACTGAGGAGGACAAGGGGTGGGGGGATGCCGCTCGCTCCTTCCCTCCCTCCCTCGCCGGCGGAGGAGGATGGGGGGCCCGGGGGAGGGAGGAAAGGGGGCACCGCACTGCGCCTGCGTCGCTGAAACTTCGCTCGCTCGCTCGCTCGGCTAGGGTGCCGCCACTGCTGCTCCCTCCCAGTGCTGCCCAGAGGACATCCTCCCAGGAAAGGAGGAGGAGGAGGGATATTAAAAGGGGGGAGGGAGGGAGCGGCTCAAGTTTGCTCAAAAGTCCAGCGGGGCTGGCAGGAAGCGCCTGGGGCTGGCAAGGCTACCCCTTTTCGCAAGGATGCAAGCCTGGTGCTTGGCTGCTGGCTCCTCCAGAGCAACGGCGGTGAGGGAGGAGGAGAGGAGGAGCTCTCAGCGGCACGCCCCAAGAATGGGAGCCGGGCGGCCTTTCTGGCTCCTCCACCGCTTCCTCCTTGGCCGGGCTCTTGTAAGATAAACGTGTAGAGTTTCAGCTGGAACACGGCTGGTTTGGAAAGTCTGACCTTTCTAGCTATTTGCATTTACTTAATATCTCTCTCTGTAGCCGGAAGGGTAATGATTGTTGGTTAACATTGCCTAAAGCAGATGGAGAGATGTCAGGCTTTGTAAGATCTGCTTGTTTTTCCCCAGACCCTTAGGGGTCTACGACCCAGAGACAGGCATAGAGTAGTGGCTTGTGCTGCCATGTGCTCATTTTAGGAATTCCTAATGACAGATGCACAATAATATATATATATATATACACACACACACACACATACATACATACATACATATATTTTAAATCCCACCAAGAGGCATTCCAAGGCGCCGGCTCCACTTTCCCTCCCTCCAGACAACGGGGTGCTGGCGAAGGCTCACACATCATTCACGGTGACTGGGGCATCCGAGTTTCCTGGATCGGGCCAGCCTATCAGCGGCCGCGGAGGGAGGGAGGCTGGCCAGAGTTGCTCCTGTTGCTAGGCAGAGGACCGCCGGGAAGGAGGAGGAGGACGGGGAGTGGAGCCAGCGCTGCAAAAAGGGCCATAGAGCAGCACCGTGCCCAGAAAAACACGCCTCTTTCACACATCTGGCCCGCCCTTGTATCCTATTACCGTACCTCCTTCTCTGCCTCTCAGATTCACTGCAGTCCTCAGGTGTGAGATCTACCACTTTGATAGTCTTGGAGACAGGGAGGGCTGGACAGGCAGGGAGAGCTGACCAGTCCAAGCAGGCTTTGTATACAACAAGCAGCCAATTGCCAGTAAGGTACATCGATTGCCATGATTGGCTGGTTGTTGTATACTGGGTACCACATACAGTATAGCACCAGTATCAGTACCTGTTCATACAGTATAGCTCCAGTACATACAGTACAGTATACAAATGTCCAACAGTCAAAACCCCAGCATGGCTCCACCAGCAAGAAGAAAGAAATATGAAACCAGTTTCAAGCTTAAAGTTGTAAACTTTGCCATGGAACATAATAACTGCGCTGCTGCAAGAGAATATGGAGTAACAGAAAAGATGGTTTGGGACTGGAAAGCGAATGAAAAAGCATTAAAGAGTATGCCAAGGGGTAAGTGTGCATTAAGAAGAGACACCCCACGTTGGCCAGAACTCGAAAAACATGTAGCAGGCATGGTGAATGAGCATCGCCAAAATGGTTATGTAGTAACACGAAATCAAATACGTTTGTTTGCACTTCAGTGGGCCAAATCTAACCCAGATCACAGCAACAGATTTAAGGCCACTGTATCCTGGTGTACTAGATTCACGGCAAGGCATAATATGGTACTGAGGCAAAAGACGAAAATTGCCCAAAAATTACCTGCAGATCTTGATAACAAACTAAATAGTTTCCATCGATACGTAATAAAACAGCGCACTAAACATGGCTATGCGTTATGTAGTATTGGAAATATGGATGAAACTCCAATGAATTTTGACATGGTTGGAAATAAAACTGTCCATCAAAAAGGTGAAAAAACAATTTTACTTAAAACAACAGGACATGAGAAGTCCAGTTTTACAGTGGTACTAGGATGCACAGCTGATGGCACCAAACTGAGACCAATGATTATTTTTAAAAGAAAAACAATGCCAAAACTCAAGTTCCCTGTTGGTTGCTTTGTACATGTGAATGAAACAGGCTGGATGGATGAAGAAGGGGTAAAAGCTATGGCTTGATAACGTATGGAGCAGGTGACCAGGTGGACTTATTCAAAAACGTAGTCTACTGGTGTGGGATATGTTCAGGGCTCATTTAACTCCCAGCAAAGGCTTGCAAGACTAAACACAGATGCGGCAGTTATTCCTGCAGGATTGACATCATTGGTACAGCCACTGGATGTGTGCCTAAACAAGCCATTTAAAGATCGCATTCGAGAACAGTGGAATGAATGGATGGTTAGCGGTGAAAAGTCATTCTCAAAAGGAGGAAACATGAGTGCTCCACAGTTGGATGTTTTGTGCAAGTTTGTCATAAAAGCCTGGAATGATATTGATGCAGAAACAGTAATCAAGTCTTTCAAGAAGTGTGGCATATCAAATTCATTAGATGGTATGGAGGACGACTACTTGTGGCAAGATGAAGAGGAAGCCGAAGCTGAGACCACACCATCTGATACGGAATTCGATCCATACGATGACTGCCTTACAAATGTATCACAAGATGTCATTGATGTACTTATGACATCAGAGGACGAACAGGAGGATTTTGAAGGCTTTTAAAGGGAAGCTGTCATGCCAGCAAAACCTGTAAAAATACTATAGCTTGCTAACTCGCCAGGGACTTGCCCAGCACTTGCTCTTTCTCTATTGTTTGTTATCTTCCTCCTATCATCATCAGTTCCAGTTTGGTTGACAGCTTATAAAACAAACAGCATGGCAGCTCCCATGGGTTTATTGTCTTATCCTTCCTTTGAGCTTTAGAGTGAATTAGGAAAAGTTTAATCCACTTGCACTGTTTTATGTTTACATGTTTGATGACAAACAGCCTTATGTTTATAACTGACAGTTTTCCTGCTAAGAACCTGCATGTCATAAGCATTTGCATTAAAATTACCATGCTGAAATCAATTCTGATGTTTTTTTATTTTTTATTTGGTGTGCGTTGGAAGAGGGGTAGTCTTATACGGCGAGTATATCCCAAACTCTATATTTTAACTGGAAAAGTTGGGGTCGTTTATACGCCGGAAAATACGGTAGTTATATTTGCTAGAACAGGAGCCATTTCTACACTACACTTGCTATAGTGCTATCATTCCACTTTCAGCATCCTGAGGAATTCTGGGGTTTGTGGTTTACTGAGGCCAAAAAGCTCTCTGGCTGAGAACTCTAAATGCCCCTCCCTAAGCTGCAAACCCCAGGATTCCATTGGATGGAAGTGTAATAATATCACTATAACGATGTAGTGTGGAAATGGCCAGGAATATTTAGAAGGAGTAACAAGTACCATGGTAGCATCCTGCAGAGAATCAACACAAAAAAATACATGAGATAACTTGGTGTTTTGTTGTGATGTAAGTGTTGGACTAGGAGGCCAGGATTTCACTCCCTGCTCAGCCATACCAACCTGCTGGATGACCTTGATCAAGTCACACTCACTCAGCTGCAGAGAAGAGCAAAGGCAACCCCATTCTGAACAAGTGTTGTCAAAGAAAACCCCTGTGATAGGTTCACCTTGAAAGCAAACCTATCACAGAGTTTCACAGGTCTGAGAGTGTGTGACAGTCACTCTAATTCAGAAATGGCTTGAAGGCAATATCACTTGATAATGTGCAAGTTAAAGAAGTTCTGGCTTTCCTGAAGAATGGCTTTGCAAAGAGTCTGAGACCAAACACATTGAAAATATAGTAGGCAAAACTACTGTCTTAGCAACTAAAGGACAAACTCTTTTAAGGAAGCCTCATGTGAAGACATCTTTAAAGTGCTGTTTCTATTAGCAATCACTTCAGTAAGAAGAGTTTCCAAATTTACATTGTTGTGTAGAAACTAATTTGTACAGATTTCAGGAGGACAAGCTGGTGCAGACTATAGATCCATCTGTTGTGCCTAAGTGTTTGTCTTATAATGTAAGGGAACAGGAGATCCAGTTACTGACTTTATGTCTGAACCAGATGCTTAGAGAAGAAGTGGAATACTTTAGATGTAAAAAAGAACAGTTAAAGTGTATATAAACCATAAGACAAATGGAGGCACTCTTTATTTCTTTCCATCTTAAGATGCTGCGTTTCAGAACTAGCAGTTTGAAATTTTGAAATTTGAAATTTAAATCTTTATTTGTATAGTCAAGGCCATTACAAAGTATTTCAGATGGAAACAGCATTAAAACAATACAAAAAGTGTTGTACTTTATGGTCCCATCCATCATTTCTAGTATCTTTTTATCCTTACTACTAAGTTCCGTTCTCAAAATTGACACTTTGAAAGCAAAACAAGAAACTTTATTGGAAATGTGTGGAACTGAATCCCCCAGAAGAAATTTAATAAGAAAGGAGCTAGGCTTATTGGGTGTAAGGTCAAGTTCTTTAAACAAGGCCTTTCTTAAGTCTGTGTAAATTGGGCATACCAATGTACTAGATCTTCAACTGTGTTGCTCCCACATGGTCAGACTCTGTCCTCCCTAGCGAAATGATGGTGCCTTCCACGAACTACTGCTGAGTCCATTGAGTTACAGTGGAGAGCCGTGAGAGCATATCTCCACTTAAAATTTGTTATACTATTTAAATACAGAGGATGAGGCATTTGTGTGGGTAATTTGGCATACCAGGAAGCACATTTTGACAGACATATGGAAGCACGATCAGCTTGGAAGTCCTTTTTTGAAATGTGTGCTTTCAGATGTCGAGCTGCTTGCTCAAAGTTTAAAGCATCTAAAGACTCCAGCGAGAGACCATAACCCACCACTAGATGTAGAATCTTCTGATTCCAGGATAAATATTTTCCACTGTTGCAATTTAACATTTCTTTGAAGGCACTCAAAACTAAAGAAGAACCTGTTCCTTTCCTCAGTTTCAGCCAGTATTTGATTGCATACATGTGAACAGCACTCTTCAGTGTATGGAGACCAGTCTCCAACTGCAAAATGGAGGTTTCAGTTCCTATAGGTAATCCTAAAATTGCCCTGAGGAAATGATTCTGAACTGTTTCTAGGTACGTTTTCAAGGATACTCCCCAAAGGTCAGCTCCATAACATAACTCAGAAGTTCTGAGTAACTTCTTTAGTCTTATAAATTTTAATAGCAGGTAGGATCTGTTTACCACCTCTGTCCCAATAGAATCTCAGTAGGGAGTTGACAGTGCCAATGGCGATTTTTTTGGTACTCTCATAATGATTTGTCCAGAGTCTGGTCTAGGAAAAATTAAGGCCTAAATATTTAAATGATTTCACCTGTTCTATAGGACACCCATCAATCTGCCATACATGTTTTATATGTCTGTTGGCAAATACTAAGATATACTTACCTGGTGGGGGAGATACCATGATCATGAACTAGCAGTTAATAATTTCCAGATGGTCGAAAGCGTGTATCCATCTATGCTATGAGTTTGCACATATATTGTAACCTAAGAACAGATGGGCATATTCCACAAGATCAATGGCAAACATTGACAGCTTTTCAACTACCATCTTTGTATGTGAAGTGATAGAATGGAAGGAACAATCAACATTCATGAGGCATTACAAGATAGATAGATACAAGTCTGCACAGACTGCTTTGGGGCACAAGTGGTTCTGAAGTATATCAGCAGCCAGATCAACCTGTGGGGTTACAAGGACTGAGTGCATCCTATATATTGTGGATTGTTCCTTCAGCCATTCAGAGAATGAGAGATTGGATTTACAGTGAATAGTCGTTCTTGGATGACTGAAGGAGCAATCACCCCCCCCGGTTGCCTCCCTCCAAAAAAAAAAACAAAAAAAAACCTCTGTCTTTCACCTACTCTGTCTCGGTGCCTATTCTGTTGAACAAGTCTACACAACAAAACTGAGCTTGAGGAAGAAGGAGAACCTTCCTAACTGAAAAGAATTTTAGACTCCTGCCTTGAGCTGCTGGCTCATAGGAAAAAATTCATATGTCATGGATTGCTCCTCCAGACATCCAAGAATGGTCATTCACAGTAAGTTCATCCTCGCATTTTACTAATGTTTGAGACTTTTCTAGCCTCAACAAATTTGGTTTGACTGTCTGAAATATATTTTTCCATGATATAACTAATCCCTAATATTACTGTCCACACTAAAGTATTCTGATTAAATAAAAATGGTAACTCTTGAGAGTCATTTTTCCCTGCCCTATATAACATTTATAAATTTGTTTCTGTCCTGGGAATAAGGGGTTTGCACTTTCTTATCCATTTGGTTAGGTAATGGTATCGATAGAGAGTTAATTTTAAAAAAAAAATAGCTTGAAAATCCATGTAACCTAGAAATCTTCTTACTTTTCAGAGGCATTATTGTTTTCTTGAACTGCTCCAGAAAAACTGAAAACTGTAAATATTCCTCCTCTTCAGTACTCTTTTCAGATTTTACTTGATAGGTGCAGAGGGTGCGTATTTGTATTGTCAAATACAATAAAATTTATGTAATATAATTATTTTGTTATGTGCAAAAATGATTATGACTTATAGTACTCCTATCATAGAGTTTTCTTGGAAAATTTTATTCAGAGGAGGTTTCCCATTGCATTCGCCTTAAGCTGAGAGAGTATGACTTACCCATGGTCACTTAGTAGATTTCTGTAGCTGAGCAGGTATCTTGCAAAATCTCACAGATTATTCCAGAATACAAGAGTTCCAAGTTATGTATTCTACATCAAGTACATAGGGCTGCACCTTAGTGTGTGTGAGTTAGCGGGTCAGGGAGAGGAGATTCCCCATCCTTGGCTTAGCAAGACATTTGACTGAGGTCACGATTTATGAAGAGGTTCTTGTTAAAATTTTACATGGAAAAAATGTCTCTGACAGTTGAATTTTAAGTGAGTTAAGTAATTTCTGAGAATAACTGCTGATAAAATCTAACTTAATCTGGTCTGTTTTGGTAATTGAGTGTTTCTTCCTCTTGTAGCCTGAAGTGCTGCACATGGTCTTCATGAGAGCCTTACAAAGTGTGTATGGAATCCGTCTAGAATATTTTTACATGGTAAGTATAAGTAAGATGTGACAAAATTAGGGTGAATCCAAAATAAAAATGGATCATTTAATTTTCAGTGAAGAGTCTTGTGCATATTAGGGACTAAAGGCCTAATTGCAGCTGCTGGAACCAATTGAGGAAAACCTACTACATCAGTGGGAATTTGATAAGTCAGTTGCTGTGGCAGTTCAATTGCATGAAAGCTTGTGTGCTACAATAAGTCTGTTGTAGTCTTTAACATGTTGCAATAGACCAGTGGTTCTTAATCTGGGGTTCAAGGACCTCTGGAGGTCACAGAGGCCTAACAGGAGGTCCATGAAGCCCTACTGTTGGACATCAACAGCAGTGACAGCAATAGGAACATGGTAGTGGGGGGGGGCAGAGAGAGAGAGTTGCAGGTACTGAAACTATTCCCTTATTTGCAAATGAGGGAGTAGTCCGGGCATACGCACACATGCCCGCACTGCCACATTCCTGATGAAAGGGACATGGTGGCAGGTGGGTGTACATCCCCTCACTATAACTCTGGAGACCAGGGTTTGAATCCCAACTGGACCATGGAAACCTGTTATGCCAAAACATGGGTGCCACAAGGGCCAACCCACAATGCAGTACCTCCTTGCAAAAGTGAGGAATGAGTTAGCTCAAAGTTTTGGAGGCTTGTAAGAGGGGGGCAACTTAACAAGACCTTTCCCTACCAGCATTTATGAACTAACACAGGAGAAACTCAACCAGAGAGTAAAAATGTGAACTAAATTGAGGCTTATTGACAGTTCACTTGTACACGCAACAATTCAAACATGCACACAATCACACAAGAGCTAACTGAAGAGAAGGAAAGTAGGACAGAGACTGCAAGGGATGTGGCAATAATTACCAGATCCAGAGTAAAGAGGAGAGAAATGGGAGTGTGGCTTAGGCAAAAAGGACCTAAGGACAGTTCTCATTCAGGAATCAGATGGCCAGAGTGGCATTTGGATCTGCGAGAAACTGCCTGTAATCAGGGATGTTTGTACCTGAAAAATAGCCTGTGGCAGTGGTGGCTATGTGCAGTCCAGGTCTGGTACAATGGGTGTTGCGATACATACAATGGGCTATCAACCCACTAATGTTTGTGGTACTTGGGTGACAAAGGTGTGGTGTTTGTTGTAACAGCTGTCTATTGTGGGTGCTAGAAGGAAAGAGGAAGAAGTTCAGGTGCATGAGGGATAGTAGAATTCAATCAGTGTCCTGGTGGGCTGATCCTGATGCCCATCCAGAGATCCTAGAGCAGATCATTATACAGTCAGTTTGTAATTACTTAGAAAGCAATGCCGTAATCACTAAAAGTCAACATGGACTTCTCAGAAATAAGTCATGCCAGACTAATCTTATCTCTTTTTATGATAGAATTACAAGCTTGATAGATTAAGGGAATGCTGTGGATGTAGCATATCTTGATTTCAGTAAGGCCTTTGACAAAGTTCCCCATGACATTCTTGCAAAGAAGTTAGTAAAATGCGGGCCACTGTTAGGTGGACTTGTAGTTGGTTGACTGACCAGACCCAAAGGATGGTCACCAATGACTGCTTTTCATCCTGGAGAGAAGTGACTAGTGGGGTGCCACAGGGTTCTGTCCTGGGCCCAGTGCTATTTAACATCTTCAGCAATGACTTGGATGAAGGAGTAGAGGGCATGCTGATCAAATTTGCAGATGACACCAAATTGGGAGGGGTTGCTGATAAGCCAGAAGACACAGTCAAAATTCAAAATGACCTTGACAGGTTGGATTGCTGAACCAAAGCTAACAAAATGAATTTCAACAGACAGAAGTGTAAAGTCTTACACTTAGACAGAAAAAATGGAATGCACAAATATAGGATGGGGAACATGTGAATAACAGTACATGTGAAAGGGATCTAGGAGTCTTGGTAAATCACAAGCTGAACATGAGTCAGCAGTGTGATGCAGCAGCCAAGAAAGCCAGTGCGATTCTTGGTTGCATCAATAGCAGTATGGTGTCTAGACCTAGTCTTACCTGGAGGGTATCTTAGGTTGACTTGCCTTTCTTTCTCACATTCATAGTCAGAATTTCCCCTCAATTGATTTGACCTCTGGTCATCTTCCGGATTGATTTTGATGTCTGTGCCAATTAAAATGTGTTGCCAATTAAATATGATGCCAATTAGATAACGGTGCCCATCCAAACCATACTAATGTGGGACACTCCCCTATGCGGAGCTCTGACAAACCCACTAGTTACCTCAGCAAGTCATGTTCTCTCAGCCTCAAAGAAAGGCAAAGGCAATAAATTTTGCCAAGAAAACTCTTACCTTAGGGTTGCCGTAAGTCAGGTTTTGAAGAGGAGGGACATAATGGCTAGAAAGAACCTCCCTGTGTCAGCAGCACTTTGTTGTGTGCCTTTAAGTCACTTCTGGGTTATGGCAGTCCTAAAGTGAACCTATCACAGGTTTTCTTTGGGGAGGGGCAAGATTTGTTAGAGAAGGCTTGCCTTTGCCTGCCTCTGAGGCTGAGAGAATGTGACTTGCCCAAGGTCAACCAGTGTCTGAGTGGGGAATTGAATCCTAGTCTCCAGAAGCCTTTAATAAATAAGTAAATATTTGAGGATTTAAATGAATATTAGAATATTTCAACCTAAATTTAAATGTTTAAATCTTGAATTAAATCTTGGGGTCTCCTGCAAAAATTATATTTGCAGGGGGGCCCTGGTAAAGAAAGGGTTAAATAGCACTGCAATAGACTAATATAGATGTCTTTCCTTCTGGAAACTGTTGAGTGGAAGAGTGAATGAATGTCAATTTGAAGGAGTTACATTTTTATATTATTCATGTGTATATAAGCAAATACCAATCAAGTGTGTTCCCCCTGAGATTCAGTGAGGGGATGGGGCAGCCAAGGACCATCTCACTATGTTCTAATAGTTGGACATATGATGACAACACCCTCTGGGATCCTGGGAGATGCCTGCAGTGGTGTGTACCACCTTCTTGAACGTAGTTGGCTGTATCCTTGCCTTTCCTGCAATATTTGGCCATGTCGTGGGGAGGGGGGCAGGAAAATAGTAAGTTTGCCTCAGTTTCAGATCTCAGGGCTGGGGTTTTTCAGCAGACCCCAGGGGGCTTTAGAGAGTTCTCTTTATCTGGGTTTCTTGACCCTTGAGAAACCTTCCTTTCATTTCCCCTGAGTCTGATTATTTGTTACACCCTTACTTCACAAGAATTTGTTCTGATCATTCCAGGAAGCTCCTGACAGATATACTTTGTCTGAAGTGGGGCATCATGTTGCTCTGTAGTATGAGGTGGGACTATTGCAGAAACTTCTTTCAAGCCGTCGTGATGTTGGAAAGCAGACAAAAAGTCCTGTGCTTCTGGGAGCAGCATGCGACCTTTGTTTTAAGTGAAAATAGAGCAACTGGCTACTTTGTACACTTAGGGTAAAGAGCAGTGCTCCTGCATGGCTGTAATCACTGAGTGCTGCAGTAAGTAATAGTCTTGCTCCTTACTCAATATGCCTTCCTTACCCCAAAAGTAACTTTTACAGTTAGTGGTGCAGATTCACACACTGAAAGGAAAGAATTATCTAAGACCTCCAGCAACTCATCTTCATTTGTATTCCGAAGAACTGATTGGAGAAACCATGAAGAAACCCTTCTTCAGTTACTACTTACTGTTTTTGTTCTTTTCTTAGATGCCAGTGATGTTTGAAACTGCATATCCTCAGATCTTTGAAGGCTTCCTACCCATAGGGAATCTTTTTATTAATATGTGAGTCTTAAGTAATATTTTGTGCAGTAATTCTCTGCTTCTGTTTGACTCTGGTTTGTAGTGGAAATTTCTGTGTTATTACATAAAACTTCGGCTTAGTTTACTGGATCAATACATTCTTATTTGGCAAGAAATGCTTTGAGTTTTCAGAAATTTTGACTCTAGTTAAGCTACACGCATAAGGTAGTGTTGTGGCTATACTTGGACGATTTAACTACACTTCAGGGTCCCCGTTTTCACCCTTTCTCTTGGCACATTGCTATAAAGACAAGATGTGTCTGTAGATTAAGGAGTTCTTAACCTGTTTTTGTGCTATGTCAATTTTTTCCTTTTATTATATTCTTGAGTGGCTTTTGTAATTGTCTTCAATGTGCTAGAAACCATCTGAGCAATTTTCATGATAATGGAAGAGTTTGGTATATATTTTTCTTAAATCTTTGCTGCAGGCTGCTAAATTTACAAGTAGAATGTTCTAACAAAGTTTTGTAGTCCTAAAAAACATATTTGGATTAGGCACAGAGTTTTGTTTCTGTTTTGTTTTGTTCTGTTTTAAACCAGTATCAGATCACATCTGATTTAATTGTTTGAAACTTGAACTAATTGATCAACTAATTCAAGGTGCTTAACTCATCTGATTAAAGCTGCAATCCTAAATGTATTTACTGGGGAGTATAAAAGTATAAAATCCTGTCTTATCTTGAAAGCTAAGCCCTGTACTTGGATAGAAGACTGCCAATGAATACTAAGTACTTTGGGCTATATTTCATAGTAAGAAACTGGCAAAGCCACCTCTGAGTATTCTCTGCCTAAGAATAACTTATGAAATCTATGGGGTTGCAACTTGAAGGCATACAGACACATACACTCAAACTACATTACAATTTCATTACTTAGACTGGGCAGTTTGCCTGTGTACCTAGCCATACACCCATACAAACACTCTAAACTGTAAAATAAATTTTACCTGAAAAGCAAATGCTACAAGAAGTAAATGAGTAATATTTTGTACAACTTTCACAGGGAACGTTTTTCCTGTCTGCCGTGTCAATGACTTCCAGATTGCTGATGTCTTAAATCCAAGTAAGCATTAACATGTCCTTTGTGTACTGATGTCTCATTTTACATTTTACCTTGTGTTGGTTATTGCCTATTGCCTAGGACTGATTCACTGAAGTTTGGTTACCAATTTACATGGTTGGGAATTTCTTTCACTTTTATTGTTCTTGATGGCAACTCTGCACATGCTCTAAGAAGCCAGATCCTGCTAACCCTGACAGGTTATGGGCCCAGCCTCACACTCCTGCAGCACCAGAGGGTCAAGTAGACCAGGTGAAGCACGAGTTCCAGTTGGCAGCTGCCTGCTGAGAGCCTGCTCGAGGATGGTCTCTGGTAGGTGAGAGTCCTGGCATAGGAGGGGCCTGGAAGGCAAGAGAGGCTTCAGGGATGGCATCCATGGGGAGTGCGAGTCTGCCCCTGGACAGATTAAATGAGAGAAATGTATCTGCAGAGAGAGGGGGTGTGGAAGGCTGCTGCTGATCCCCCCAAAGGGCCCCCCCCCAGTGCAGCAGATGCCAGAATTGAGGAGAAAGGCATTAGCAACATTTTTCTAGCATTGGAAGACAGCCAGGTAAACCATGTCAGGCATCTCACCACAGTGTAAGCACGTTTGGACGCTTTGCGGGCCATTTACTTCCGCCCTACAGTTGGGAGTAAGCTGTCCCTGTTAAAGAGGCTGTACAGGGCACAGCTGCAACCTGGTGAGTGCATGCAGGACCATCTCCAGCATTTAACCTTCCTGTTTGTTGCCTTGCAAAAGAAGAGAAAGAGATCTCGGAGCCTGGCAGAGTCTACTGCATACTCAGCTCCCTAGATTTAAGTTGGGATGTGTTTGTGGCAACTATCGAAGGCATGCGGGAGGAGGACCTCACTTATCAGTATATTTCTGGGCATCCGTACGAGGAGAAGGAGAGGCATGCTGGGAGGAGCTGACAAGGGTTTATCAGCAGCAGCAGCAGCAGTGGTGGCAAGAAGAATGCCAAGGACACTGAGTTTTGTTGGACTGAGTCTGCAGAGAGGGTGAATGCTGTGAAAAGATGTTCCTAGTATGGGTCCACAAAACATCTACGGAAGGACTGTCCGGATAGCAGAGGCAGCGTGCCAAAGACTCAGGGCAAGAGCTCCAAGGACAAAGGGAGTCGCCAGCTGGTTTCAGCTGTGGTTAAGGGCTGTGAACCCTAATGGACTCTTTGGCTGCTCGATAGCGGGTATTCCCAACATTTGGCTAATAGCAGGGACTTGTTTAAGATGCTGGAAAAAGGAAACATTGACTCTGTTTCCCTTGCTGATGGTTCTAAATGCAGGGTGGAAGGTATGGGGGAAGCCTTTGTTCCTGCTTTGGGGAAATACCTAGACAATGTGGTTTATATGCCCTCGTTAGAGTTTTGCCTACTGCCAATGTCTGGGTTGCCACTGAGTGGGCATGTCATTCTTTTTTCTGGGAATGTGGGCAAAGTCATCAGAAATGGGGCTGTGTGTGTGTTGAGTGAGCTCAGAGACCGGCTGTATAAGTTCATGCCAGAACAAAACACCCACATGGCATATAGCAATAAGCCCCAGCATGATAATGCATCTACCTGTTGGATAGGAGGATGGGGCATGTCAGTTCCCAAGTCCCAAGGAAACTGCCTGAGTGCTGGAAAGACTACAGAGTTAACCCTTATGATGCATTTTTGGACTATACTGTCTGCAAACAGTCCAAATCAAAAGCACAGCCATTTCCTAAATTTAGTGCCAGGGTGTCAACGCAGCCTTTTCAGTTGGTGCACTCAGATCTCATTGATCCCATGCCAAGGTCTCAGGGTGGGGCACAGTATGTGATGCTCCTGGTAGATGATTATAGCAGGTACATGTTCTGCTACCTTCTGCTTTGAGGGTTTTCCTGCATGGCAGGGGGTTGGACTGGATGGCCCTTGTGGTCTCTTCCAACTCTACATTTCTATGATTCTATTATTCTATGAAACAAAAATCTGAAGTCTGTGGAGTGTTTAAGAATTGATGTGCCTATGTGGAACAACAGTTTGGGTGCAAAAAGTCAAAGCTCTCCAGACTGACGGGGAGGTGAATGTTTGGCTGGGAGTTTGCAGCACTGGTTAAAGAAAAAGGGCATTAATCACAGGCTGGCAACCCCCCATTCTCCACAGCAGAATAGCATGGCGGAACGCAATGGGGAGAGTGCTGCAGATAATTATGAGTTCCTTGTTGGCAGATGCTGACATGCCTCAGAAAGCTTGGGGTGAGGCAATGCTTACTGCCAACTATATTTGTAATAGGTTGTGGGCAGTGTTGTAAATCTAGCTGCCTATGAAAAGCTGTATGGCAAGAAGCCTTCTGTTGCTCACATGAAAGTATTTGGGAGTTATGCCTGGGTACACATCCCTAAAGCCCAAAGGAGAAAGGGGCAACCCAAAGCCCACAGGCTGCATTTTGTTGGGTATGCCCCCGGTAGAGGGTATCAATTCGATCTCAATAATGGAAGGGTGGTGATGTCCCAAAATGCTCAGTTTGAAGAGCATAGTAATTGGAAAAAGGTGCATGCAAATTCTAAGGTGCTCCTCCCAATTAGTGATGAAGATGACACTGAGAGTGCAGCACAGCCTTCCTCTCCTGCAGCTAGTCCTTCAAGGGTTAAGCAGGAAGAGAAGACAGAAGTTGAGCTGGGAGAAGTGTCTCAGAGTGCAGAGCAAGCAAATGGGGAGGAGAAACCTGGCCAGAAAAGAGGCAGATCATCAAGTGATGGGGAGGAGTTGCCAATTCCTAGCCAGCCTGAGAGAAAAACAAAAAGCGTTCCTCCACAGAGGTTTGTTGTGCAAAATAGTGTGCGGGTATGCCGTGTTTCTTGTGAGCCTGAAATCTTTGAAGATGTTTTGAGTTTCGGGCACAAACTGACTGCTGGTTCGATGCCATGGACCAGGAAATGGAATCCATGCACAAACATGGGGTATTTACTTTGTTTAAGGTGCCAGAAGGTGCGACTCCGGTAGGCTGCCGGTGGGTGTACAAACTCAAACCCTTGGCTTCAGGGGAGGTAAAGCACAAAGCCGGGCTTGTCGCTCAGGGTTTTTTGCAGAGGAAGAACGAGTCTTTTGACCAAACTTTTGTGCCAACTGCCAGAAGTGAGAGAATCAGGTTGTTGTTAGCTCTGGCAGCACAGAGAAATGCTTTGGTACACCACTTTGATATCACAACAGCCTATCTCAATGCTGAGTTACCAGAAACCATCTCTTTGCAGCAGGCACCAGGGTATGAGACTGGTAAACCCAATCTGGTGTACAGGTTAAACAAAGCCATCTATGGCCTCAGACAATCTGCCCATTGCTGGAGCAAGTGCCTGGATGGTGCTTTGCAGGGCTTGGGTTTCAAGCAAAGTGTGGCAGATCCGTGTGTGTACACCAAAGGGTCTGGGAAAGACCAAGAAGTTTTGCTGCTTTTATTGATAACTTGTGTTTAGTCACAACAACAAAGGAACAGGTGACAAGGTTTGCCAAGCAACTGGGTAAAAAGTTCCAAATCAAAGATCTGGGACCTATTAAACAGTACCTGGATATGGAGGTACAAAAACTGAGAAAGGGTTTTTGCTTAGCCAGAAGCAGAAAGTATTGCAACTGCTGCAGAGGTTCAGCATGGTTGATTGTAAAGGTGTGTAAGCCCACATGGTACAAGGGTTTACAAAAAGTGTGACAAAGTGTTCCCTAACAAAGAAATGTATCAGTCTGCTGTGGGATCTTTGTTATATTTGGCTGGTTATAGCAGACTAGATTTGTCCCTGGCTGCTAACATTCTGGGAAGGGCAAGTTTGAAGCACACACAGCAACATTGGCAGGGGGTAAAGAGAATGTTAAGGTACCTAAAAAGCACTCTAGAGTACTGTCTCTATGTATCACCCTCTGAGAAACCTGAATTGGTTTGTTACGGTGACAGCAACTTCGCTGAGGATTTATGGGACAGGAGGTCAACCTCTGGAATTCTCATAATGTACAGTAGCACACTGGTGCACTGGAAGACTAAAAACAAAGTTCTGTGGCCACTTCAACTGCGAAAGCAGAATATGGTAGTCCTTCATATTTGTGCAGTGAACTGACTTGGTACATACAACTTATAAAGGACCTAGATGTTAGCATTCCAATCCCTGTGACAGTATTTGATGATTCCCAAGCTTGCATCCAGATTGCATGTAATAAAAAGGCCAGGGTGCGCACCAAGATGTAATTATCAAATACCAAAACATAAAGCAGACGGTAGAGAGTGGTGTGATCAGGTTAAAATATTGCCAATCTGAGGAAAATGTGGTGGATGTACTCAGAAAACCACTCACAACTGTGAAGCACTGGGACATGCTCAGGAAACTGGGAATGGTTGAGCATAGAATGTAAAGCTGCTGGTCCACTATAGAGGAAAAGGAGGGGTGTCAAGGTTATATGCCAGGCAGGCTTGATTTCCTCTAAGTGGACAGCAGAGGAAGAGGCGATGTGGCCAGACAAGCAGGTCCAGGGTCACCAGGATTGTTCTGACTATGTTTTGTCTACTGGAGAAGGCCACGCCAGAACACTGATTAGGTCACCCCACTTGTTCAGGGTGACAGGGAGACATAAAAAAACTGGTGTTTACCTTTACCAGCTGCCAGTCAGTAGCAGCTGGACCTGTCATGCTGATGACAGTTTATGTTTTGTAAGGGGAGATGCTGCCTGTTTATCTTTTGTTACTTTTACTTGCCTAATTGCTGCTGGAATGTTTTGCCAAAAGCCTTAATCTTAGTGTGCAGTAATAAATCTGCCTCTAAGCCTAACTTAATGAGCCTCTGGAATTTTTTCTGCTTCATTGGGAACCTCTGCCATGGCAAAGCCTTGCTTCACTGTTTGAACTCTGCACATGCTCAAAGGAGCCAGATCCTGCTAACCCTGACAGTCATGTTAATAAAAACAACAACCTGTAGTAAACAAGTTTAGCTGGCCTACATCATATGAGCTTTCTGGGATCTTTCTTCCCTTTCATTTCTCCTGCAGTTCAAGATATTGTTCAGAAATGGTCTCTTAAATGTTTCCCAGCCTCTATAAGAAAATTTCTGAGGCATGTGGGCAGTGAAGTGAGGAGGGAAGATCCTCTCCTTGATTTCATTGACAGAAACAGATCCTAACCTTTGCTTCCATTCATTTTAGGGCACAGGTTTCCAGCAAGCCACACCCATGTGCTGTAGTTCACTGCATTTCATCCCATGTTGCTCTGGAGGATTCTCTGATATCCAGGGCAGTTCAGGGGAGCGAGGGTTGCACAGAACACTGCAGTAGTAGGAAGGAATGTGAAATCATTCTGCATAAGTGGTGTTCCAAGACAAGAGGTTTCCTCCTTATGACATGATAGCAATGCTTTTCTGTAACACTCTGCTTCCTGTTGCTGCTTGCTTAGTTCAGATTCCTTCATCTTCTACATCAAGTGAAAAGACTATATTTAAAAAGTGTGAAAGAATTTATCAAAATCTGCTTCTAGCCTAATTGCCTTCTGTTGTCAGGCATCTGTAGAAAATGCAGCTAAAGTTCAGGATTGGTAGCTGTGACATTGAGGCATTGATGAGATCAATATTTTGATTTTGAATATGAATACCTTTAATATTTTAAAAGATATTTAATACAGAAATGAGTAGAAAGCCAATTGAGATGTTCTAATATACAGTGCTCCTCCACATTCATGAGGATTCAAGTTTTGTACCCCAAACCCTTGTGAACGTGGAAAAATTGCAAATAACTCCCTCCTGCGATCTTTCTCCCATCTCTTTCTGGGACTCTGGCACTATAGCCTTCCTTCTTCATGCCCAGGCCAGAGGCAATGGAGTGAGAGGAGTGAGCTCCGGAAGGGAGAAGGAAAGAGCGTGTGTGGTCCCCATTGTCTTCCCTTTTGCCTTGGAGAGGCAAGGGAAAGCACATGGGTCTTTCTCTTCCCTTTGCTGTACATTTTCCTTGGCGTGGTGTGGGTTCTCAGCGCTGGGACAAAGGTGGAGAGCTCTGGAGGGCACAAGGAAAGGGCACAAGGTCTTCCCTCCCTGTTGCTTTACCTTTTGCCCCAGTGTGAGTTCTCAGCACCAGGGCAGAGGCAAAGCAATGGAAGGGGAGAGCTCCAGAGCAGTGAAGGAAAGTGTATGCATGCATGCATGCATGCATTTCCCTCCCCCAGTTGCCTTACCTTTTGCTTCAGCCAAGTTCTTGGCACTGAGGCAGAAGGAAGGGAATGGGAGAGGAGAGCTCTGGAGGGCACAAGTAGAGCACCCATCAATGTCTTCTCCCCTATTGCCTTACGGTTTGCCTCAGTGTGCTTGCCTTCTTTCTCTGCATTGTCAAAATGCAAGGAATGGGGAAAAGAGAGCTGAGGGTGAGGAGGCACGGGTGCCCCGTGAATAATCAAATTTGTGAGAGTGAAACCCATGAATGTGGAGGTTGGACTGGATATCTCTGGGTGATTTGTAGCAACTTAGAATTGTATTCTGGCTCCAAATTGTGTAATAATAGTTCTTGCCCTCATTGTTAAAACCAGGAGGATCCCTTCCCTAATTTGGCTGCTGAGTTAGACTTCTGTGGAAAGAAGCAGTGACAAGCATTTTTTTTTTTCTGAAAGGATAGTAACTTTACTTTTCTCATTTCATGTTACAGCTTCACAATTATGTTCATGTTCGAAAAAAGAGTCTCAGGTTTACATATAATATACGAATACTCTCCTTGGTACCTTGGTATGCCATTAGGCATGCATATGAAGGTTGTGGCCAGGTCCCAGTGTATTTCTTTTCTGAAAGTGCATTTGTATTATTTGTGCAATATAAAGATTAAATCGTTTTCATAGATTCCTAAGCTGCTATACAACACTTCTATCAGATAGATTTGATCTTCCAACTTATATGCATTTTACTTCCATATAATCTTTTGAGTTTGAAAAAAACGTAGGCACGATAGATCTTAAAGCACCTTATTTTGTATTGGCGTTCTAGAAGCGAAGAGGACAGCTCGATTTTTGAGTGGCATAATTAATTTTCTGTGCTTCCGTGGATCACGTCTTGAGGTCTACCTGGAAATCCAGAACACATATGTAAGTTTTAGCATGGTTGTTTTACATCAGAAACAGCACTTCTAACCTTCATTACAATTGATCACCCAGAGCACCTACTTGTCAGCTGCTTCTAGACTGTGGAATGACCTGCCAGAAGAGTTTCGACAGCAAGATATGCTGTCTGGATTTTAAAAAGTGCTGGAGACTTATCTCTTCTGGCAGGCCTACACAGTCTGTTTTTAATTCTGATATTTTAATTCTGATACATTTGTATTTTGATTGATTTTATGTGTTCAGTGTATTTTAGTGTGTTTTAATCATAATGTGTTTTTAATTGTATTTTAACCTCTCTTGTACCCCACCTTGAGAAGAGGCAGGTAACAAATAAAAATTTATTGTTAGTTTTAGTATTAGTATTATAATAATATTGCTTGGATAACTGGCCAAGCTTCTTGCTTATTTTTTTAAAATTAATTTTATTGTGGTTACATCGTATAAAACAACATTTCTCATTGTACATTTTACCAAACTATTACCGCTATCTTCCACTCCTCTCTGGATTTCAATACTGTTATTTCATTGACATATCAACATTATGCATTGCATTACATTTGTTAACATACAAGATAGATCCTGCTCTTCGGCCCTACTTTACATGTTCCATGATATTCCACTGATTTTTACTTCTAACTACTCATGCTACCATGAATTAAGAATTGTTACCTGTCAACACCCAACTCATTTCCAGAACAATTTGCCATTCGTTGTTAATGTCATCATCTGATTTTCCTTTTAATCTCTGAGAGACTAAATCTGCATTCCGATCTTCAATAAAAGTTGCCCACCATTGCTCTATTGTAGGTATCTGCTCAGTTTTCCATAGTCTTGCATATTCAGTATGGCCTGTCGTAATCATATACAGCATTATTCACCAAGATTTCTTTGCAACAGTTCCATCTAACACATGTGTCATATTTAATAAGTACAGTTCAGGTTTCTTGTCAATATTTTAAATATCCTATTGTGTATATCATTCCAATATTTTTTAGCCTTAGGACATGACCACCACATATGAAATAGTGTTCCAACATTCTCCTGACACTTCCAACACTGACCTGTTTCCGTATTATATATCTTCTTTAATTTTTCTGGTGTCATGTACCATCTATGAAAAAGCTTATAATAGTTCTCTTTTCAGTTCTGAGCTGCAGTAAATTTTTGTGTCTGTTGCCAGCTCTGTTCCCAGTGCTCTAATTGAATTGGATGTCCAACATTTTGAGCCCACAATATCATTGCTGATTTAACTGTCTCATCTTCTCTTTCTTGATTTAAAATCTTCTAGTATACATGTGATAATAAATGAGGCAGTTTTTCCCACAGTAACCTCAGCATTCTTCCTTGCTCTTTTTGTTCTATTCCAGTGGTTCTCAACCTGTGGGTCCCCAGATGTTTTTGGACTTCAGCTCCCAGAAGCCCCAGCCACTATGGTCAATGCTCAGGGCTTCTGGGAGCTGAAGTCCAAAACATCTGGGGACCACAGATTGAGAACCACTGTTCTATTCCATAAGTTTTCACATCCCTCTGGAATCTCTCAGTTAACTGTCTGTAAGGGAGCCAGTTTAACTTTATTCCTTCTGATTCCAATTTTTCTCTTGACTTCATCTTAAAAAGATTCAGATTTGTCTTTTCTAATATGTCATCATAACACAGCCACTTATCTGAATCAGACCATCTTCCAAAGAAGGCTTCTTGAGAGGAGACCCATGTAGGTAGTTGCCTAATGTTCTTATTCTTGTAGTCAGTCCATATTTTAAGTAGTGATTTTCTTACAAAATGATGAACAAAGTCTTTGTCAACCATAGCTTTCCCATAGAACATATAGGCATGCCAACCCATCCTTAAATCAGCTCCCTCTAATGTCAACATTCTCGTATTTTGAAGATTCATCCAGTCTTTTATCCAAGTAAATACCGCTGCCTTAAAATATATCTGTAAATCCGGTAGACCCAACCCTCTTCTTCTTATTGTGTCTGTCATGATATTCCATTTTATTCTCGGTTTTTTCCCTTGCCATATAAATTTAGTTAAATCTCTCTTCCATTGTATAAAAGGCTTAGTATTTGTAATAACAGGTAGATTTTGGAAAAGGTGATTCATCTTTGGAAGTATGTTCATTTTTATGACTGCCACTCTTCCCATCAAAGATAGTCGCATTCTAGTCCATTTCTCCAAGTCCTTGATTATCTCTTTCCATTTTTTTTCATAATTATTCTGAAATAGTTCATTATTTCTTTCTGTATCTCATTGTGTATTTTGGGGAAGAATTCTCCTTTAGCTCCATTAGGTGCATATACTCCAACTATTAATATCTTGTCCTGTTTCGTATTTACTTCTATCACCAAATATCACCCGTTATTATCCTGAAATTTTTGTTGTACACCATATCTTGAATTGACGTATATCAATACTCCCCTTTCTTCTGATCAATCGTAGCTGCAAAGCAGCTACCCAGTTTCAGATTTCTGACATATTTCAAATCTTGAGTCCTTATTTGAACCTCTTGTAGACAAATTATATCCAGTTTTTGTTTTTCCAAATGATGAAATATCTGTCTTCTTTTATATTCAGAGTTAAATCCTTTAATGTTCCAAAAGTATATTTTTAGCCCCATTTTATCAGTTTTATATTAAATTTATTTATCCTAATTTTCCAATTAATCCTGTATATTTTCTGCCGCCAACTCTCCTTCCTCTTCCAGTTCTTGTTCTTGTACTGTTTCTTCTTCCACCTCTTCTTCTTGTATCTGTTCTTTTTCCTCTTTTCTTTTTTCTTCTTCCAACGACCCCTGTTCTTCGTCTTTCTCTCCAGCTGTAGGTCTTTGTAAATGTCTCTTCAACCTTTCCATCATTTCTTTGGCTTTAAAAATTGAGTTAATCCTATATCTCTGTTGTTTATACAGAAAAGAAATGCCTTCAGTCTTCTCCCATCTGTAATTGATCTGTAACTTCATCAAAAGATTGGCCAGAGGTTTATAATCTTCTTGAGTATTTGATATGGTATGTCTTCAAAAATTCTTACATCTTTATCTTCAATCTTAAATATTCCTCTGTAATATTTTGTCTCTGATAACTGTCCGAGTGAAGTGTCAGGGCCCTGGAACTCCGGGTCACAGTCTCTGAGTCTGAGCCAGTGGCAGAGGGCTTCGAGGCCATGGAGCCTGCTGCACCAGCAGAGCCCACTCCAGAGGCTGCCCCAGACACAGAGCCCTTGGCTCCAGTAGCCCCAGCAGCAGAGCCAGGGGCTGCCTCAGACTCAGCCAAGCCAGAAGAGTCAGATAGTGAGATTCAAGAGCAGGTGCCTACTTACCGGCAGCATTGGGCGCAAAAGAGTGCACTCAGGAGATCAGAGCGTTTAAGTAGAAAACGTCAAGTAATCAGGCTCCAGCTGAGATAGCACCTGGAGGAGTCGCTTGCCTACAGAAGCACTCACTCAGCCATGGATCTTTGTCGGCTCACAACCGTCCATTTTGGTGTACTTGTCGGGTTATCAGGGACCCTTGCCTTACCTCCTGGAACACTGCCCGACCTGCTGGAGCGTCGTCTCCCTTTGAATTCTGACCGGCTCTGGAAACTCCTCTTGCTTAAACAAACTCTGGTATGTGGACTGTTTGCTGTTTGCCTGGCTGTGACGTAACTGCCAGGGAATCTCCTCACTGCAAAAGGCTCCTTAATCTATTGTTGCCTTCTCTGTTCATTACCGTTTGCCTGCTGAAGAAAAGCTCTTTGGTTTATTGCCTGTCTTATCTGCGAAGAGACCTGTTAACCGGCTCTCTTGGCTGCTCACCAGGCCTTGGCGCTGACATGAAGGTTATTATAATATCTCTTGGTACTTTTCTTTTTCTCGCTATTCTAGAGGATACTCTGAACATTTTGTCAATACAAGCTTCCATCTTATCTTCATCAGTGTCTAGATATTCTGCCAAAGCCAGAACCATTTTTTCATATAAATTTTCACCACTAGATTCAAGAACGGCTCTAAATCTAAGACATCTTTCTCGATATCGTAACTCTTGCAACGTTATCTGGAATTCCTCTTCTTGTTGCTTCCCCTCTACTTCAATCATTTCTGTCTGTACTTGTGTAACTTGTTCCTTTATTTCTTTGGTCTCAGTCTTTATTTTTGTAATATCCTTAGTTAAGGTTTCAAATTTTTTCCCCAGTTCATCGATTTCATGCTTCATATCTGTTCTTATCTCTTCTCTTGTCTTCTTTAAATCCTGTCTGATGTCTTTCTCTGTCTGTCTTATGTCCTCTCTAATGTTCTTAAGCTCCTCCATCATCTGCAACATTTAAGTCTTTCTGGGGTGTCTCTGTTGATGTTCTTCTTACTGGTTGGGTAGTCGTTATTGCAGCTGCTGCCGCTGTTCCCTTCCTTGTTCTTGGTTCCGTTTGTACTTTCTTGACAATAGAATTTTTCTTCCAAAAGTCTTGACCTTTATCTTTGTTGTCCTGGCACCTGCCAATTCTATAAAGTCATCTTAAATCTCTTTAAAAAAAAATACAATAAAACATAAAAACATACAAAGCAATGTTATCTATATCAGCCTATACCTTATTATATGCACTCTAAATTAATCCAAAAGAAATATAATTTCAAAAGTTAAGTAAATGAATAAAATCGTATGTATAAATCTGAAGATTATAGCTGAAATACTTCAAAGTAATTATTTCTCAAAACCTATATACAAGAATTGTTTCTGGTACAAAAGCTTCCCTTTAAAAACAGGGCTTATTCCAGTTCACTCCAACTCCCCCCTCCCAATTCTTCTAGGCTGGCTTTTGAAGCTTGCTCTCAACTTAGTAAACAGCTAGCAAGACCTTGAATATAAAATCCAGTGGCTTCTCTGCGTGGGAGTGGGTGTTCCAGTGGCCTCTTATCTTCAAAGAAGTTCAATTTTACATGAACAGTTCAGCTCAGTCTGTAATCCTGTAGCCAATATTCTGTAAATGTTAATGTCTTGTAGTATCCTAATTTAGTCCAATTCCAAAGTTCATAAAAAGTTCATAAAATTCTTAAGTTCTTAAATGTGAAAAATCTATAAAGTTCTAAAACATATGTTCATGAAAAAACCCAAAACAAAAGTTCAGTTCTTTAGTTGCTTCCTTACGCCTTGGTAAATCCCATAGCATCAATGGGTCCGTTCGTAGCAAAGAGCCATTTACACATAGGTAAATCCCCAGGCATCCATAAGTCTACTCGTAGGTAAGAGCCACTTCCACCAAGGTAAATCCCAAAGCATCAATAGATCTCCTCATACGTAAGAGCCACTTACATCTAGGTAAATCCCAAGGCATCAGTGGCTCTACTTGTAGGTAAGAATAACTAATACCTCTGTAAATCCCATCAGTCTACTCGTAAATAAGAGCCAGGTTACTTCTTTTAAAATCAGTTTCTATTTAATTCCATTCTCCACTAAGAAAAGGATCCAAAATCAAAATCCAGGTACCAAACACAACAATTAGCTTCAAATCCACAGTCCTTGATGAACTAAAAAAAAGACGGAGATTCCTCTTCATCAAACCAAAAGCCAAGAAAACAATTCACAAATCCAAGTTAGTTCCCAAATGAAGTATTAATCCAGAGGAATGTATTTATGACAGCATATAAATCCACAAGTCTCTCTGTTTTGCCAAGCAAAACTAAAAGAAAAAAAATAAATAAAGTCTCTTTGAGCAAGAAAGCTGAATCAGTTACTTGAAATCTTTACCTTCCGATGTTAATCCCAGTCCAGTCCAGTCCAAAAAAGTCAACTCTTAAATTGTTTGTAAAAGAAACCGTATTATATCCAAAGCAATAGCAAAAAAGAAAAGGAAAATTCCAGCCTCAAACTCACCAACTCACCAACCCAGTTACTGTAGCTTTAAATTGTCAGCCATTTCAGTCCAACTCACAGCCTTCGGGGTCTCTTCCTAAAGCAGCTCACTATCAGCGAATGCAGGTCTGTTCTCCTTGTGATCTTAAATAACTGTAATCCAGATCGGGTTGCTAGTTGTAGTCTCTATATGTCTTCTTCATTTAAAAGTCGGCAGTGGCACTTGCGCTGCTAAAGCGGTGAGCCTGGATGTTCCGTCATGGTCCTACGATCCTTCACAGCACCTCCGCTCTCTCCTTTCAGAGAGAGCTCGGCACTGGACTTCTGGATCCCCTTCGGACCTCTTCTGCATCCCCTCTACCGAGGGGATGTCTAGCTAGCTCAGATGGCTCTCGAACCGGCTGGAACCAGCAGGTGGAGGTTCGGAATTGCACAGTGCTATGCAACAGGAAGTCCCCAAGCTTCTTGCTTATTAAATTCTGCAGGAGACTTTACAATTCAAAAAGAATCCTCAAGGTGGAATGTGTTCAAAGGATGGTGACAGAGATGTGAAATCTTTGGAAAAGAAGGCATATAGAGAGTGGCTTAGGGAACTGGGTATTTGGCTCAGAGAAGAGAAAATTAAATGACAACATAGCCATCTTTAAATATCTGAAGAGATGTCACATGGAAAATGGAGCAAATTTGTTTTCTACTGCTCTGGATTCTCAAGTCAGTTCATTCAGAATATACAAAATAGATTGAAATAGGGTGAGTGAGCTCTCCTTATTTGAAAGTTTTTAAACAGCGGTTGAATGGCCATCTCTCAGAAGTGCTTTAGTTGTGTATTCCTGCATGGTAAGTATATGAACTAGGTGACCTTTGTGTTTCAGCTGTATGATGTTTGTTTGCTTGTATCTGAAATTATTTCACACTTTTTGACAGCCAGCATAATCTAGTGGTTTGAGAGGTGGACTAGGATCCTGGGGGGCAAGGTTCAGATCTCTGCTTAGCCATGAAAACTGCTGGGTGACTTTGGGCAAGTCACCCTTTCTCATCTTAAAGTGGAAGACAGTGACAAACTTCTCTTGCCAATCATCACCGTAAGTCTTCATAAGGTCCTAGGTCACCATAATTCAGAGTTTATTTGGTGGCCCATAACAACAAATAAATTTTTTACATCCAAAGATTTGAGTTGTGTGTATAAACATATAGTATAAGACAATATAACAGTCACTATGCATTATATAGACATTATTTTTAGGAATAAAATGGGGTATGTCTACATTGTCTGCCTGAAAAAAAAAAAAAAATAGAGTTTCACTTGGAGAACAAGAGTATTACAGACAGTGGGTGCTTTCATGCTAGATATCATGCTTCAAACAACTACCATGCAGACCTTGGGAACCTCTGGCAGTATTAGGAGGGCCTCTTTGGATGCCGTCAAGGCCCAAATGAATCTGTAATGGAGAATGTGGTCTCTCATACTGCCAGGTCCCAAGTTTTTTATAAATTTATATAATAACAACTAGTGTTAAATTCTTGAATAATTTTTTGGAGATTTCTTCATGTTCTTGAGAATATGCTGCAATATGAGAATTTTTGAGAATTTCTTCTTTAACATTAGCTGATTATACTTCACATAGTTTTGCTATTTATTAATGTATTTCTTAAATTCACTTTTAAAAATTATGGAAGTTTTCAACTGTAAAAATGAAAAATTAGAAAAAAATAAGAAAAAAATACAGACTGCCAGTTTCAGTTACTGTTACTGTTACTGCAAATCTTGTGTTGTGAGATTCAGATATTTTTAAGTTACTACTTAAAAGTCTAATCAGAATTTGCACTTTCTGAATTTGTCTGATTCAGTCTTATCTCTTCTTTTCTGCCTTTGTCTCCCTCCATTCTTTCCTCAGATGATGAGGGAATGAAGCTTTGAAGAGACTTATCCTTGGCTATAGTAAAAAGGTTTTTGCTCACCTTTCCTTCCTTTCTCATAAGATGAAGGAGGGCAAGGTGAAGATGTAAGAAGGCATCAGGGAGGGGAAGAAACAGCAGTGGCAGTAGTGGCATGGAGGGAGATGGAAGAGAGGCAGTAGCAGAGGGAGAATGGAGAAGGGCAACTGCAGTAGGGAAGGATATCAAGTTTCAAGAGGGATGGTACATTTTTGAGTGGTGGTGAAAGATGTACAGTATTCTAGAATGTCTTTCAAACATCTCCAACCCTACAGGAATGTAAAATTAGAAAATTCAGTGTTCTCAAAAATTCTTAAAAAATAAGTTGTACAGAACTGTTCTGAGAGTATTTGCATTCTCCAAGAATAGTCTCTTCTGAACAAAAAGAAAAGGGCCTTTGATCTCAAAGTAATCCAATATTTGGATCTGCTATAGAAGAAGAGAGATTTTTCCTTTGTAGCAGCTACAGTTTTGTTGTTTTGAGAGGTGCAGCTGCCCCTCTGGAAAGTTAGGGAGAGACCCTAGAGGGGTTATCTGCCTTTCTTTGTTATGATAGACCTTTAGTTTAATGAATGCAAATTTCATCAACAACAGACTGGACCCTGAAACATAAGACTGGAGGAGTAACTGCCTCTGTCTAAGTGTACAACTTGCTAGTGAAGAAATGAACTGGCCTGAAAAAGCAAATTGTTTTGTAGAGTTAAGTATGTGTTTTTATGGCAGTTTTAGTTGCTTATCATGTAAACGATTTTCTTTCCAGAAATCAGCTATGGAGAAGGAGCAGCGAGTTCAGATGGCAATTAAAGATGCAACACTGAAGCTGAAGAAGCTAGAGTAAGCTGTCTGACAGGATTCTTAACTTAAAATGATCTATACCATTTACTGGCTACTTCAGTTCCTTTTCCTATACGTGACCAACACTAATTAAGAGCAAGGCTACAAGAGAACAATCTAAAACCAGGCTGTGTTTTTTTACTTCTGTGGTAGAAAGCAAATTGCTGCCCTCTGATATCACTGAACACACCTCAAAAGTAGCTGAATACCAGTCTGTACCAGAAAAATTGATTGCTACAGTGTCCTTATGAGAAATACTTTTATACCAACTCATTCCCAGCACCTAGTTATTGGTCAAGATGTTCAATAAGAAACATACATGCTCAATTTTCAAGTGGCCCCAGAATGACTATATATGCACTGGGATACAGAAACAAATCTTGGGCTCATGTGCTCTCCCATATAGCAAGAGGAATCCACAAGGATGGGCAGACTTTGTAAGCAAGATTTATGCTTGCTATCAGATTATTCCTTGATTATATGCCTGAAAGGGAAACACAGGAATGTCACAGTGCAGGGTTAAAAGAAGGAATTGTTTTCAAATGGCAGATCTTCACAATGAGTTTGTGGGGTATAGTTCAACTGAGCACTCTCTAGTTCTGCAACATAATCCAATTGTTGTGAGGAGTTGTATTAGCCAAGGAGGAAGATATGTGGGATTGGTTCTCTCAGCATAAACCTATTGCAGCCCTGATGACTATCGCAGAATGCAGCCAAATCTCTGCAATCCATAAAGTGGTTGTGTAGTCTTGACTTAGACTATAAGGAAGATGCATATACTCCCTGTGGGCTATACAATTATGGACATATTGTTTTAAATGTCCCTTTTTTGTTAATGTATGTTGTCTCTATGGGGATATTCTCCAGTCTTTCCCAAATTTGCAGCTATTGGCCCTTGATACGGACATACAATTAGACTCGGTTTAGTTTGCTTAAAGATTCCCCTTTCTGTGAAATATCTGTTTCATAGACTTAGAACTGTTCTCAGTTATACAGTTTTTCTAAAAGCCTAAATTTAATGTCCTCCTTTGTATTGCCACAACACTAAAAGTGGTACAATCGGGTGGGCAGCTTCTCAGTGACAGGGCTACATAGGACCCTGTCACTACCACTGGTAGATTCCTTTTGCTGCTATCAAAAAGTTGAGGTGGTTCTGCCAGCACACCATTACCAAAACTCATTATAGCAAAAAAATGAATCTATTGAACAAAGAAATAAGGTACAAAGAGCACACATTAGAGCATATTTATACTTTTAAGAGTACAAGCCTGTTCTAATACAAGAACTATGTACCTTGTATTTTAAGAGGCAATGTCTCCTTTTTACTTCCAGAAAATGAAGAAGAATGAAGTCAATTTCCTTGGTGATGCAAAACGGCATAGGGATAGAGAGAGAATGTGCTACCCCCATTGTAAGGCAATTGCATAAAAAAAGTGAACATTTCTAATAAGTTACAGGATAAATAGACTATGTGTGGGTGTGTGCTTATGTGCACACATATATGCTACATAGCAATTTCATTTCATTGTATATACAGTACTATTCCTCCAGATCAAGAAGCAGAGTTCAAAGAACTATCTCAAGATATTCAGGAGCTGGAACAAAAACTCAACCAAGAATATCGACAGAAAACGGTGTGTGCTTTTCTCAAAATCAGCTTAATATGGAAAGTTAGTCTGGTTTTGCATTTTCTGTTCAATAAGAACTATAGGTTTGTATTATAGCAGTGGTTCTCAACCTGTGGGTCCCCAGATGTTTGTGGACTTCAGCTCCCAGAAGCCCCAGCCACTATGGTCAATGCTCAGGGCTTCTGGGAGCTGAAGTCCAAAAACATCTGGGGACCCACAGGTTGAGAACCACTGTATTATAGTATCTTGGCGTACATAGGGAACTTTTACCTGTGAATTACTGTTACACTTGTAGATAAGTAAAGTTATGTTATTCATGGGTTAGAAAATGTATACAGATACAAGTTGTAGAAAGGAAGTGATGCTACTCTCATTCAAGGAAGAGGTTATTTGTGGTCTGCAGGGAGGGACCTCTCTTCCTCTGGCCAGTGTCCCTCCATGTTTGCCAACAGAGACTAGGAGCAGTGGCTTTCAAGCAGCCAAGGTGGGTGCATTCGTATTGTATGTTCTTAGCTGTATTGCATTTGTTTTAATTTGTCAGCTGCCTTTAATTCTAATTCTAGAAAAAAGATGGTGTATAAATGGAGAATGAGATGATGATGGTCATCTTCTTAATCATCTTCAGTATTTCGCATTTTAATATAGTTTGTGGTCCATTATTCACCCTGTTTTTTATGTTGGTTTCTTCATTTATTCCTTCCATGGTTCTTTTATGAGCATTTTTATTCTTTCATGAGCACTTTGTTTCTCTTTCTAGCTTTCTTTTAAATAATCTGAAATATAACATTCAGCGGGGGACGGAGGGGACAGAATCCAAGCTCTTCCAAAAATCAATGTGAAAATTCGAATCTTTTGTAATTTTCTTTCTTAGCTGATGAACACTGTTCTTTGTATTAGAGTATTTTGCAGGAGAAGATCCACCAAAAGAGAACAGAAAATGCAGAAAAAACCCAGAATCTAGTAAGTAGATCCCAACAGAATTTGAACAATAAAATTAAGTATAAATTTGATTTGTGGAAAAATAGAGATTTAAGAGATTTGTGGAAAAATCGAGATTTAATATATGCTATCCAGTTTAGAGACCTCTCAGATAGGCATGATGTTTTAAAACTACCTCCATATTTTTTTCGTATTCAGACTCCCTTATGATTTGGCTACCCATGATTTGTGTTGAAGACATTAACAGTTTCAAATGAAGCAGTTATAAGACTGAGCTATTGTTTTCACCTCCTGAGCTAGTGATATTCAGGATTGTGGTCCATTAGCTATCAGCCGCTGAGTGGTGGTGATTTTAGAGGAAAGAAGCAAATGGACAAAAATATGATCCTGGTGCTTGGCATATTAGGGGAAAAAGTGCTGGTCCCTCACATCAGATAGCGTGATAAGCACTGCCCTAGACTGTTCTTGAGATTATATATTATAATAGTGCGTAATCATAAAACTTCAGTGCAATGCAGTTGTCATCTTAATTTTTAATACAGACGTTTGAAGATTTAAGTAATTGCATTCAACTATTTGTGCTCTACAAAGTCTTGAGAAAAGCATTTTTCATAGAAATAACAATGATTCCTTGGACTGACAGATTTCTTTTTTAGTACAACAGGTCCTAGAATTTGGAAATTGAGAAACAGGAATTAAGCACTATGATTTATTATAACACTCTGAATTATTATAAACACTATTACAGTTCTCGAAAGTATGTGCACAGAAGTGAAAGACCTGACTGGTTTTAGATACCTTTGCAAAGCAAGCGAGGAGTTCATAAACACTGTCTGGCTGTATTTGTGTGAGAGAGAAACTTGCTAAAAGGAACAGAAGGTTTTTTTTTCCTGATAGGAAATTTAAACCAGTTGAGTGTTCAGATGAGGTTTGCATTAACTCTCTTGTTAATTAGAATGAATTAAAATTGGCCATATGTAAACTGAAAGAGGAACAAGAGCAAATGAAGTCAAAGATTACAGAGTCTCCAGAGGAACTGACTAATCGTAAAGAGCGTCTGAAACAGACAATTCAGAAAATCAAGAGAGAGAAGGTGAGACTTGCTGATAGACTTTCTTTTGGCTTTTGTTAGCAGTTTCATAACTGAGCAAAATCAACTTTCCTTAATGTTGACTGACATGCAGAAAATCTTCCTGTTCTATGTGTGTTTTATTTGTAATCTGTGCTAGGTCCATTAAGAAGCTCTTTCTTCATCTTTACCGAAGAGAATAGCAGCACAATTTTTAGAAAGTCATTTTCTGTTGATCAGAATAACTAAATACTAAATACATGAAAAATACATGAAAAAAACTAAATACATGAATACTTTTTCAAATTAATGCAAGTACATGTCACTGCTTGGATACTTGGATGTATTAACTGAGGAAGTACTGATATTCTGCAATCCTCAATGTCCAAACAGAGGTGAAACATTCACTTTGAATTATCAATGCTGAAACAAAATTCAGGCATAATGCGAGTGCGACGCAGTTTTATGGCAGATTTGTATAAATCTTTTCTGAATTATCTCATCTCTTGAACAGAATAATGAAAAGATTTGTGATGAAGTACAGAAGAAATTATCAAGAGAGATCCTTCTCACCACCACAAGCACATTTTGGGAGGGCATGAGATAGGACCTTCTGGGTGATTCCCCCAGACTCTGGAATTCTCTTTCCAAGGGAGGCCAAAATGACCCCTTCCTTCTTGTCCTTCTGTTTACAAGTAGACCTTTTTATTCTTTTAGAACAGAAAACTTGTGGTCACAACATGGTCTGGCTGAACTGTAGAAAAAAATGTGGCTAGCAAACTAATCCTCCTCTTTTGTCTACTTTTTTGACCCCCCCAAAAATCTTTCTTTTTATTTTCTGGTTATTTAAACTTTCCTGAAATTTGATATCCTTATGAGATGTACAGGATAGTTTCATGAGCAAAGAGCAGGCTTAGGGGTTTTCAAAAGCCTTAATTTGGGAACATCTGAGAAAACAGCTATACACCTTAGCAACTGCCAGGAAAAAGTAGCATTAGATTTGCAGCACCTTATAAGCTGTAATATTAGTACTAATATTGTAGCACGCTGTTTGATAGCTAATCATAACAACATCTTTCCTAGGCACTTCCATCTCCCTCCCAAATGCCCATACAGGTTGCCAACAGTTTGACCTTATAGCCAGGTCTGTCTGCCTGCACCAGTACCCTTATCACAGTTCTTTACAATAGCATTTCTTGTTCTCAGCACACAGTTTCTCAGCTGATCCCATCAACCTCTCGTTGCATAGCTAAGTCCATTTAACAATCAAAGCAAGAAAACTACCTAAAATCATGGGTGGGAAGACAAAGCCAACATGACATTCTGCCTTCCCAAACTTGTCCTAGCAACCAGGTTGCAGCAGATGTAGGTCAGTCTGGATGACCTCAAGGGTTGATGAATGTTTCAATGTTTGTTCATTTTTCTTTCTTTGGAAAAAACATAGGGCTGCCATGGATGATCAGGCTGGCCTGATAAACTCATAATTTACACAATTATCATTACACTTCCCCAATAACTCCATCTCTTTAGTGGACCTAATGTAAAAATTAGGCTTTTGTAGTCCCTCCCCCATTTCTTATAGCAGAGTCAATGTCTTAGTTGGACAGAAGCACATCGTGCTCCATTCCTGTCCATGCCTCCCTCAAGTTAGTGTATTCTGTGGAAACTCCCAATTTCCACTTCTATCCCCTCCCCCATGAGTTCTGTAGCTGGAACAATCACCTACTTCCCGTGGTTTTGGTGCAAACAGTTGGAGTGGCAGTTCACCCACATGAGCTGTTGGTACACTGCCAGAGGGAAACAGTCACAACCATTCACTGTACATGGGGATTGTAGAAGTGTAGCCAGTTCAGTTGCAGTACAATTTAGCTGTGGATGCCAGCACTAATTGTATACTATTTCAGTGGTCCCACTCCCAGATAAACCAGGGAAATTTAGCATTTCCCCAGCTCCCCTTTCGTCTGGACAAAAATGACAGGAATGTCCAATTGTGCTGGTTGCAGCTCCATTCCCAGCACAGTGGTGGGATTCATGAAGTAACAGGTGCAGCCTGAATCTGGAACAGCCATTACATCCATGCTGTCTCCACCCCTGCAGGTGTCTTAACTTGATGGTCATAAAAAATGGGGTGCTGCCTCCACTCACCACCACTTCAGTGTGCCTCTGTGTTGCTGCCTGCACATTTTCCCTCAGAGCAAGCAATCCTCATTTTCCAGGGGCTTGTCCTTATCTGCCATCACACTGGTACCCTCCACCTCGGTTGTGTTGTCACACTGCTGCTCTGTGTCAACGCCAGAGTTGTTCTCTTCCCAGGAGCCTTGCTTTTATCTTTCTTCTGTTACGCCTCAAGTTTGGTGGTCTCTTGCTTTTCCAGCCACATGGCCATTTGGTGTCCCTCCTGGCCACATCATAAACACAGCCCCAGGTGCATCAGGCCTCTTTGCTCTGTGAGTGGCGCTCCTCCTCCCTCATTACTGTCGCCACTGTCTCTGCCCATAGACTTGGAAGTCATTACTTGTTGTCGCCTAGCAAACTTCACTGTTTGCAGGAGTGCCTCAACTTCTCCTGCGAGCAGCATCCAACCAATCAGGGTGTCTGTGTTGTCTAGCCCACTCCAGAACCTCTGGTCTCAGTCAGTCTCTGAAGTATTGCATTTTTGTAGCTCAAATCAGTCTGGCACCCTGACCACCGATCTTTGAAACTCTGCCGTAAACTCAGCCGCAGTATGTGCCTCTTCTCTCAACAACATCAGCCTTGAGCTGGCTTTCTCCTTAACAAAAGGGATCTTTGAACCACACGTTTGAGCTGTTCATAAACATTGGAAAGTTGGCTAGCTCTGGGGCTCGTGCATTCTAAATGCTCCCCAGCCAGTCACAAGTTTCCCCTTCCAATTGTGCTGCTACACAATGGACCTTTGCCTTTTCATGAGAAAAGTGGGTTCCTATTTGGCCATGAAACCTACTGTCCAGGCTAAAAAATAGGATCTGCTTGGCCATTGAAAGCCTGCTCTCCATATGGATGAGGCAGAGCAGGGGCCTGACTGAGTGCTGCTGGCTCTGCTGGGGCCTGCAACCACTGCTACCAAGACTGCTGCTGCTCATGCTGCTTGGGCTCCTTCATGTAGGGCAGTGGTTCTCAACCTGTGGGTCCCCAGATGTTTTTGGACTTCAGCTCCCAGAAGCCCTGAACATTGACCATAGTGGCTGGGGCTTCTGGGAGCTGAAGTCTACAAACATCTGGGGACCCACAGGTTGAGAACCACTGATGTAGGGGATCCATGACCACACCACCCACGGCTGCTGCATGTTCCTAATTTTCCTTCAGCCCTGCCAACAAGGGTTGGATTAGCTCCCAAGCTCCCTCCAGCTCATCCTGGAAGTGCTGGTTCTCTCAGCTGTCAGGGCACAGCCCAATGTGCCACTGACCTGGAAATCCCAGTCAGTCAGTCTCCCAGCCTGCCATTGCTGTCATGGAGAGTGGCCAGGAATTACAACACCCCCATTGTCTGGGATAAAGTCCCAAGTTGCCTGGCATTGCTGAAGGAACAGTTTTGGATCTGGCACCAGCCACTGCTACCTCAGCCTGCACCACTTCAGTTGGCTTGTTCCTACCAGGGACATCATTGCCACCAGATACAGAGTGGTGCTCACTGCCCAGTCACTCAGGAATCTTGGGGTCTGTGTTCTGGGCTGGGCTCCTACTGCCCCTTTGGCGATCACCTCCTTGCCCTCCCAGTCACTTCTGGGGAAAGACAAGATGTCTTCCAACTGCTGGTTATCTCCTTTGGACTGCATCTTTCCACTATGATAAGGGTTAAGGGTTTCTCAGCAACCAGTTTCAAAACAAGAGTGCTGGCAGACTGATGCACAGGATAGCTCCAGTTCAAGTAATAAAGCTTTTGAAACCTCAAAGCCTAATTACTTGATCTGGACTTCATGGAAATTTTCTGTTTCATGTCGCACCACTCCTGAGTTATTTCAATGTCTACTTAAAGGTTATGTAGGTGATCTCTTGTCATTGTTTTTGTTTTCTTTATGTTCAGCTGTAAACCTGCCTTTGTACTTTCTCCCTTCACCTTCAGTAATAGTTCCAAGCCTTTGCTTTTTTCTGCTAGTAGTATGGTGTTATCTGTGCATCTTAAATTGTTGATGTTTCTTCCTCCAGTTTTCATGCCTCCTCCTTATGAGTCTAATCCTGCTTTGTGTATGATCTGTTCAGCATAGAAGTTAAACAGATAGGATGGTAAAATGCAGCCCTGCCTGACCACCTTACCAACTGGAAACTATTCTGTTTCTCCATATTCCTGTCAGTAACAGTAGCCTAACAGTAGCCCCTTGTCCAGCATACAGGTTATGCATTAGGACAACCAAATATTGTGACATTCCCACTTCTTTAAGAGCAATTTATAGTTTCTCATGATATATCGTGAGTTAAAGGCTTTGCTATAATCTTTGAAGGCTTTGCTATAACCTATGAAGCACAGGCTGGTTTTTTTTAAAAAAAATCCTTGGTGCTCTCTATTATCCAATATATGTTTGCAATATGATCTCTGTACCTTTTCCTTTTCTGAACCCAGTTTGGACATTGACATTTCTGCTCCATATGTGGTAAAAGTCTTTGCGGTAGAATTTTGAGCATGACTTTGCTTGCATGGGGAAAAAAAGCAATACTCCTGTGGTGTTTGCACTTCCTGGTGTCCCATTCCTGGGGGGTTGGAATATATAGTTTTTGGTTTCCCGTTTTTGTTGACATATTTTAGTTAAGACTAGAGTAAATTCTGTCTCTTTAGACTGAAAGAATTTTATTAGTGTGATTTCCTGGTGATGTATTTCTCACAAGTGCTCTGAGTACAGGTTTCACTTCACTTTCTAAAATTGGAGGCTCATCTTCCTGTGGTTCTTCCTTGAATGAATCTGTCAGCTTTTCCTCTATTTTATAGAGTTCTTCCATGTATTGTTTCTACTGCTTTTTAATTTGTGCTTGGTCATGTAACGTGTTCCTTTGCTGATTGTAGAGCATCCCAACCCTTGGTTTAAATTTCCCTTTGATTACTTGGATCTTGCAAAAAAAAGTCTCTTATTCTTCATTTTTTCTTACTGTTTTCTATTTGTCTGCATTGATTCTTATAAGCAGATTTTCTTTACACTGCGCATAAATAGTTGAACAGTTGCATTCAGGGTTCTCTATTTCTGTCCCTGTTTATTTTTGCTTCTCATCTGTCCTTAATTGCTTGAAGAGTTTCATCTGTCATCTACTGAGGCTTCTCTTTCTTTTTCAGCTACAGGTAGTATCTTTCTGAATTCCTCCCTGGCAGTGTTCCTGGCTTCAGTCCAGAGTTCTTCTGGCTCCCAGTCAGTTAGGTTTAATAGTGCAAATCTATTTTTCACTTTATCTTTAAATTCTATGTGGTTATTCTTAAAAAAACAGATATTCCTTCAATGATAGAATGGTTTGATAAACTGATGGCAGTAGTTGAAATGGATAAACTCACAGCTAGACTAAAAGGTTCCACAGAAGATGACTTTGTTAGGTAGTGGAAATTACTGATTGGTTATTTAAGAGAAAAAGAGGATGACATGATGATTTTGGGGTTTTGACCTTGCAGTTCTTATTTTTCCTTTTTTAAATGACCGGATGTTTATATACTGTGATAACATGAGGTTGAAGAAAATAATAGAAGACCTGAATTTATCGCTATACCAATATATCTGTTTTTTTCTTTTCGTGTGTGTGTGTGTGTGTAGAGAGAGAGAGAGGAGGTACCTAATAAGAAGATTTTTAAGAGGTTAGATTTGTTGAATTAAATTAAAAAATGGAATGATTTTTATATGAATATTGTTAATGTTCTACTCTGTTTATCTGGATAATTAAGGAAAAAAAGTAGGTATAGGCATCTATCCATCTATGCACACACTAATTTTATTAGATTTACTGTTTTGTATTATAGAATTAAACTTAACCAACAAATATTAAATTTACTGATAATTTTAATCTATCTAATTAGTGATTCTGTAGAGTTATTATGGATTGTTGGTAACGGGTGGGAACCACCTTTTTAGTTATAGTTATTTGTTTACTAGTTTTGATTGAGGTTTATACTTTTGTTGTTTTTGTAGTTATTATTTAGTTTTGGTTTGTTATTGTATGAATGCATCTTTTCCTTTTATCTCTTTTCTGTTTAGTTTGTGTTTAGTGTTTGTGTTTTTACATAATAAATAAATAAATTCTATAGGGATATTCTTCAGGTCATATTTTGGCATCATGGTTGGTTTAGTGTACTTCTTTAGATTAACCTTCGATATTAGTAGTTAGTATGTAGTTAATATTAGTATGGTCTGCCCCACAATTTTGTCCTGATTTTGTATTTGCAAGAGAGAATGGAAAAGAGATTCCACCTGAATAGAGTGCTATTCAACATCTTTATCAATGACTTGGGTGAAGGAATAGAGAGCTTGCTAATCAAATTTGCAGATGATACCAAATTGGGAGGGGTTGCTAATACTCCAGAGGACAGGATCAAAATTCAAAATGACCTTGACAGATTGGAGAGCTGGGCCAAAGCTAACAAAATGAATTTCAACAGAGAGAAATGTAAGATCCTGCACCTAGGCAGAAAAGAATGAAATGCACTAATATAGGGTGGGAGACACCTGGTTGGGTAGCAGTACATGTGAAAGAGATCCAGGAGTCTTCATGGACCAAAAGGTGAACATGAGTCAACAGTGTGACGCAGCAGCCAAGAAAGCGATTCTTAGTTGCATCAATAGGAGTATGGTGTCTAGATTGAAGGAAGTAATAATACCACTTTATTCTGCTTTGGTTAGGCCTCACCTGGAACACTGTGTGTAGTTCTGGGCATCTCATTTGAAGCAGGATATTGGCAAGCTGGAATGTGTCCAGAGGGGGGTGACCAAAATGGTGAAGGGTCTGGAAGCCATACCCTATGAGGAGTGTCTTAGGGAGCTGAGTATGTTTAGTCTGCCGAAAAGAAGGTTAAGAGGGGATATGATAGCCGTGTTTAAATATCTGAAGGGATGTCATGTCGAGGAGGGAATGGGCTTGTTTTCCACTGCTCCAGAGACTAGGACAAGGAGCAATGGATTCAAACTACAGGAAAAGAGGTTCCACCTAAACCTCAAGAAGAACTTTCCAACAGTCAGAGCGGCAGTGGAATGTGTTGCCTTGGAATGTGGTGGCATCTCCTTCTTTGAGGTTTTTAAGCAGAGGCTGGATGGCTGTCTGTTGAGAGTGCTTTGATGTGTGTTCCTGCATGGCAAGGGTTTGGATTGGATGGCCCCTGTGGTCTCTTCCAACTCTGTGATTGTATTATTCTATGATTCTAGTCCGGTTCCTTATCAAAAGCCTGTCTGATGTGGGAGACCTTAGAAGCAGCACACCTGTTGTCAGTATAGCCTCTTGCCTTACAGGAGCACAGAATCCCACCACTGTGAAAGAAGAACTTTTATAAAATGACATATCGCTGGTATTCGACTCCTGTGAGTTTATTCTAAATATACAGAAAAGGGATGGAATTTGTTGGAAATACAAAGAAAAAAGTGGAACATTCTTTTGTGTATGGTGGTTATACCCTGAAGCTAAAAAGTATTGAAAATAGATACATATGATAACATCAAAAATTCTTGCAATTAAATTTTGGTTAAGACCAGAATTATACTTGTTAAACATGATTGCTGATCATCCAGTACTTAAAAAGAATTCTGAATTGATACTTTTTTTTGGTAACCTCAGCAAGAATAAATTTTGCTCAAAAATAGAAATCTGAAGAAAAGCCTCTGATATACAACTGACTAGCAAAAATGATGGACATGATGAAAATGGAGAAACCAACAATGCTGTTAAAGGATAAACTATTACAACAATTTGAACAAGAGTGGATGGACAATCTTGGATTATAGTAAAAAAGGGACAAAAGAAGCTATTACTAGATGAAACTACTGAGATACATAAGGTATCAAAACTCTGTACAATATTAGTATTACATATACTAAAAATGAAAATTGGCAAGATTAACACAATGAAAGCAACAAGTAGGAATGAATGGTATTTGTTTTTAGGTTGTAAATGCAAGTGAAAATGCAATGAAATGGGGAAAAAATAGGAGGTGGGATAAGGGGATTTTACTGTATTTTTATTGTATATATAGGGGAATGTTTGTTAAAAAAAAGGATGAAATTGAGACATGTTGATATTTACTGGAATATATTTTTACAGTAAAAAAGGGAAAGTTAGTACTATTGGTGGAGATTAAGTGTAGTACCTTACAGTTCTCACTGTTGAAAATCATTTTGCTAGTTTTGGCCTAACTCTTAACATGTTAAGGTCATTTTGAATTCTGATCTTGTCCTCTGGGGTATTAGGTACACTTCCTAATTTGGTGTCATCTGCAAATTTGATAAGAATGCCCTGTATTCCATCATCCAAGTCATTGATAAAAGTGTTGAATAGTCCTGGACCTAAGACAGAACCTTGTGGCACCCTATTAGTTACTTCTCCCCAGGATGAAGATGAGCCATTGATGAACACCCTTTGCATTTGATCAGCTAACCAGTTACAGATCCACTTAACAATAACATTGTCTAGCACAGATTTTACTAGCTTGTTTGCAAGGGTATCATGGGGGACCTTGTCAAAGGCCTTATTAAAATCATGGTACGGTATGACCTTGGTGTACACTAGGGTTTGGTTCCAGAAACCTCTCCGCCACCCCTGTAGATACCAAAATTCATAGATGCTCAAGTCCTATTATATATAATGGTATAATAAAATGGCACCTCTTAAATAAAATGGCAAAAATCAAAGTTTGTTTTTTGGAATTGTTTTTTGGAGGGGATGTTTTCAAGCCATTGTTGGTTGTACAGAATGTGCAGATATGGCGTGCTGACTGTATGCTACATTTATAGCATCCCCTTCATCTACCAAGAGTGTAAATCAGTTAAAAAAAGAGTTAAGTATATTCTATCATGACTTGTTTTTGAGAAATCAATATTGACTTTTAGCTATCATAGCATTCCTTTTGCTTACAGATTGTTTCATGATATGCTATTTAATGAGCTGTTACTGAAGTCAGGCTGATTGGTTGGTAATTGTTTGGGTCCTTTTTTCCCTTTTTGAAAGTGGGGTCAACATTTGCCCTTCAGTCTGCTGGGAGTTCTCCAAGTATTCTCAGAGATTATCACCAGTGTCTCTGAGATTACTTCTGCCAGTTCTTTTATTATCCTCGGTTGTAGTTCATCAGACCCTGGAGACTTGAATTCATGTAGAGTAGCCAGGTATTCCAGTATTACCTCTACCTATACTGTGCTGCATTTCCCCTACTGCTCCATTTTCCCTAGGTTGAGCACTATTTTCTGTTGGGGATCAGACCGAGGCAAAGAAAGTGTTCAGTAGTTCTGTTTAACTCCTTGGCCATTAGCCTGTGGATTCCCAGAGGATTCTGTTTTCTCCCCCATGCTATTTAATATATACATGAAGCTGCTGGGAGAAGTTTTCTGGAATTTTGGGGTCAGATTTTACCGAGATGTTGGTGATGCCCAACTCTATCTCTTCTTTATATCTCAATCTTAGGAAACGCTCTCTGCTCTAAGCCAGTATCTGTTGGTAGTGATGGACTGGATGATAATGAACAAGTTTAAACTTTGTACGGCAAAGAATACAGAGGTATTCTTATCAGTTGAAAGGCAGATCAGGGAATATGGGCTCAGCCTGTGATGGTTAGTGTCACAATGTATGAAACATGTAGTGGACTCCTTGCTTCACCATTTCAAAGTTCCAGTGTGTGAGAAAGTAAACTCCTTGTAGAATTGTTTAGACTAGCAGGCAAAAGCCTGTTCTCATGGGAATGTTATTGTGTAATGCTATGTACTGTCTATGTGTTATCTGGTCTTCTGGAACATGCAGCTGTGTTCGTGTGTATTTTGAGACACAGCGTTGTTATGACTCCGACTTGTTGTTCACTTGTTGTTCATGTATTCATGTCTCTGTACATCCCTACTTAACAACAGTCACTGAAAGGTTTTTGTCTTACTTCTGTTTCTCTGTTCTGTTAGAGATGGCTAGCTTTGCTGTGACCTAGTTCAGCTTGATTTATTATCCGCAATAAACGCAGTTAAATTGCTAGCTGGCTTCTGGAGTGTTTCCTTAACTCCTTTAGAGCAGGCAAGAATGTCTGAAGTGAGTTTTATTTTTCACAGTTTTCTTTCCTATTTTGTAACAGTTAGGGTTACATTGTTCCTGAAAACACTGGTCTGCAGTGTGGGTGTGCTGCTGGCTTCAGCCCTGAGCTTGGATGTTCAAACTTGAACAGTGGTGAACAGTGGTGGCTAAGAGTGCATTTTCATAGTTAAAGTTAATGTGTCAACTGCACCCATTCCTTGAGACATCTGAGATGACTGTGGTGACACGTGCCTTACTTGCATCCTGATTGGATTACAGTTGGCACTCCACATTCTCTAGGGCTAGAGGAGCAGGACCCTCACAAAAGTGGAAAAATAACGAATATCAAAATAGTTGTGTTTGTGTCTGTAGGAAGGAGGTTGAGATTTAATGGGGAGAATGGGTACACAAAGTCCAAAGCAGGTCAGGGAAAGGAGACGGAAGGGGAGGTGGGTCAGCATGGTGGCCCTGTACTTCCTCTTTCTCAACCATCTCCTTCCTTGGCGTGGGCGGCATCAGGAGAGGGTTTGTGGTGCTGAAAAATCAGGCTGCAAGCCTTCCCTAGCTGGCTAGGCAGTAGCTGCTGGAGGTGGAGGAGGACCAGAGATGGGTTTTAAAAGGGCTGCATGGCCTGATCAAAGCTACCAAGAGGGAAGGTTCCCCTGTAAAAGAAGTTCCTGAGGTAGGGCTGGGCGGGAGTAGAAGAAACTCACAAATTATCAAATCTGTGAAAGTCAAACCTGCAAATTTGGAGGGCTGATTGTATTATAAGGCACTCTGTGTGGGGATGCCTTTGAAGAGTGTTCAGAAACTTCAACTGATCCAAACAGTTGTGGCCGGACTACTAACAGGTGCTAGTTACAGGTCTTTGGTTGAAACAGCTCCACTAGTTGCCTGTCTGTTTGCAGGTACAATTCAAAGTGCTGCTTTTGACCTATAAAGCCTAAATACCCTTAAGATCTTTGAAGCTCAGCAGTCAGCTCTGGTTAGTACTTGGATGGGAGCCTGCCAACAATAGGCTATATTTCAGAGAAAGGAAATGACAAAACCACTTTAGTATTCCTTGCCCAAGAAAACCTTATGAAATTCATAGGATCTCTGTAAGTCAATTGGCAACTTGAAGGCAGATACACAAAAATGCATCTTTCCATATGAATCTGCCTGAGCTTTAAGATCTGCAGGGATGGCTCTTATTTCTGTTCAACCACTTTCAAAGGTACAGGTGATAGAATACAGGAGACCTCTGTGGCTATTTCCACCCTTTGGAAGTCCTTCCTTATGGAAACAAGAATGATTCCTTCTTTTTTTGTCCTTTTGCCAGCAAAGATGTTTCTTTTCTAGCAAGCCCTTGAAAACTGATTTTTAACAAGAAAATGGCTTTTCTGTGGTGTTGCACTGTTTTAAATCTTTGTAAGATTTTAGGTGGTTTTAATTCTTTTTCTTAACAATATTTTAATCTTAAGTTTGTATGTTTTTAACTTTTTTTTTATTGTATTTTCTGCTCTTTTGTAAGGTGCCATGAATTTTAGTCAAGGACAAAGACAGAATATGAATAAAGAAATGGCTGGATGGATTTATGAACCTAAACGTATGCTGGTGTAAAAATAGTACAATGGAAATAACATGCAAATATGACAGTTTATTTATTTCATTTTTCTATTTTGATCATTAAGCCTATATACAGATAAGACAAAAAGTAGGAATCATTTCATTATCAAATGCTTTAGGAAAAAAGCATTTGCCAACTTTTTGAAAATATCTAAGCATGGTAGATTCCACCCCTCTGCCCGCATTATTGGTTGTCTATAAGTTGAGATGCTAAAATTCTGCCTAATATCTTTTTTTAATTATAAAGCAAGAAGTAACTGAGAAGTATGAAGCTTACAGAGACCTTGTAGAGATTTTTCCATCATGCCAACTGGAAGTACAGTTATACCAAAAAAAAATGCAAATTCAAGCAGCAAATATGGATAAGTTGTCAAATGTATTAGCAGAGGTTTGTATTAATGTGTGTAAGTATGAGTTTTGGATAAAAAGTTTGCTGAAATGAGTTGAATTGCTCTTCCTTTTTGTGATGTTGAAGCCTATCCCTATTCTTTCCATGTTATTTCTACCTGTGGCACCAAATCTTCAGTTTAAAAAGTAATGCCCAGAAACACATCTACTTCATTAATGGAGGTATACCTGTCTTTTGGACTGCTTGACTAATTCAAAAGTGGAAGTTGCTATATGGTGGCAGCTATCCTGAAAAATAACATTTGACCCTTGGGCTTAATTTGACTAGCAGTGGCTCCCATGCAAGCCCTGTTCAACAGTTTGTTGGATACTAGAGAGAGGAATCCCCAGTGTCTTCAATCTGATAGGCAGAGCAGCAGAGATTCCTCTTAGTTTAGTGAAGGTAATTGCGCAGCTTGTGGAATGGCTGAGGCTTGTACTCACTTCTATACAGCCCCATGGCAACTTCTAAACCTCTTACCTAAAACAAGATATGGAGAATTAATCCTTGTGGTTCTCCATATAAACGCAAAGCCCACAAGTATGTTTTTAAAGGCTTGAAATAGCCTTTTTAGAAAATTGCAGTAGAACTTCCATGTTTGAAAAGATGGGCAATTGTAGCCCATCTGATAGGAGAAAATGGGACAGGGATGGTCCCTGGACTTTCCATTGTTGTCCCCTTGTTCTTTAATACACATTCCACTGAGTTTTAGGAACATAATAATGCTTACTTCATTGTTGTATGCCTTCAAATCATTTCTCATTTATGGTGATCCTAAGGCAAATCTATCATGGAGTTTTCTGGGGCTGAGAGTTTTTGATGCACCCAGTGTCACACAGTGGGTTTCCATGACAAAGTGAGGAATCGAACCCTGGGTCATAGTTCAATGCTCTCTACACCATGCTAGCTTTTCTTACGTCATTAGTATTGCCTAAATCTTTCCACACTTTACTCTCTGTTAAGAGCTGACCTCACAAAAAGAAACTGAAAGACAGAAGCCCATTGGGGACTGTCTGTAGCAAAGCAATAGGCATTCTCAATAATAAGTAGAACTACTTACCAATTGCTTGGGGAAACTTTGTCTCTAATCCAAGTAGGTAGGAGCTCACATGTCTACACACACACACACATATATCTCAGCAAGAACAGCTGCTTTTTAAAGCATTGGTAACAATTGTTTTGCTTTCCTGAATATATCATATTTCTTCTTTGTGGTTTCTGTGACTCACAGAAATGGGTCATTTACACCTGCACAGTGCAGCAGTCAGGACCTTCTTGAACCCTAGCAATAGCCACTTTGGTGGGTATTCCTCTCCCCTCCTTTCAGCATATAAAGGCCCCAACTGTCAGTTCTTCTTCGTGGTCTCTGTGCTTCACAAAATGGGAATCTTTGTGCATGCACAGTAGCTTTTCAGAAAGTTCCAGAGCTGAGCAGCTTGGCGGGAACCCCTCCCCCATCCTCAGTCCCATCAAGTTGACAGTCTCTCCTCAGTTTCTTTTCGTCCACCGACCTGTTAGCAGCTCGGAAAGGCTTTTCTTAGTTGAGCAGTTTGCTTCGCCTTCTGTCTTCGTTTGTTCATGTTTTTCTTCAGGGAAATTCTGTAAGAACTCTTCCCCCTTTCTTCTATATCTGCTTGTTCAAGTTTTGTGCGTCCTGTGGTCGCAAAGTCGCATTGTTGGACGGTCACTCCGAGTGCCTTTTTTGCCTCGGAGAGGCCCATAACGTCCAGACGTGTCCTATTTGTAAGGACTTTACGTCCCAGATGCTGAAGAACAGGGCCTCTCAGCTCAAGTCCTATTGTTGGGAACAAGCCCTTATAATCAATGAGCAAGTGGCGTCCAACACCACCCTTTTCACCTCCTCCATGGCTTCCTCCTGGCTGGCCGCATCTTTTAGACCTGCGACTACACCCTCCTTGTCGGTGTCGACTTCGTCGGTACCCTACTCTGGACTGGACCATCCAGCTACCTTGGACACTCCTCGGGCTTCTTCCTGCGATCAGCCTAGAGCTCCTTCCCATGATTGCGCTCAAACCAGTGTAGCGTGCTCTCCGGGATGTGGAGAGAGAGCTTGATCCCTGCGTCAGTGGGGTGCGCGCCTAGACCATGGCCCATCGAGGACAAGACTTAATTCGCCTTTCTCCTTGGCTTCACACATCGCTCATTATGACCACGAGCATCTTTGGAGGGAGCAGCCAGGGTCATATTATTCGTACTTCCTGGCCTACAGAGATCGGTACCATGCCGATGTTTGCCATTGGTCCCTGTATCACCCATGGCACTCTCGGTCTCCGTCCTCTACTTCTCACTACTGACCTACACCTCGGTATCGGCATTCTAGACCTCCCTCCCAGTCGTGTTCACCTTATTTTGATAGTCTTCGGCACACCGCCGCTCTCGTGACCGCTCGCCTGGATGCCGGCCGGTCTTGCCACCTCCTCGGGTGATAGCAACAGTTTTGCGCCCACCGCCTGATACTCACCAGTCGTCCACGCTGCCGATTTCCTTGATGGTCTCAATACTGATGCAATGCGTGGTCTGTCCAATCCTGGCTGTTATTCTGGTATCTTCGACATCGACAGTGATTCCACCACCTTTGTTATCCTCAGTAGTGGCTGTGATACCGGCTTCCACCGGAGCTCCTCCAACCACTCTTTCAGTCGCGGTACCTGACTTGCCTTGGTCACGTGGGCCCCCTTCTCAGTCATCGCCATCTTATGATTCTGATTCTGATTCCGTCGACTCTACGCCGGATTCCCACTCTTCCTTGCCGCTAGCGTTTGATGAGCCCACACCAGATTCGGCGCCAGAAGATATGAAGCAGTTCTCGGACCTCTTAGTTAGAATGGCCAACACTCTTGGCCTTGATATTTCTGGATCTGCTTTGACAGTGCAGGACCCAGTTTTTCACTACATGGACGCACAATCTTCTGTGGCTCCGATACCATTCCTCCCTATGTTACAAGAAGTCCTGAAACATCCGTGGGCCCAGCCAGCTTCTCTCCAGCTGATACCTCACCATCTGGAACACCTTTATCGGACACAAAAGAAGGACATGGACTTCCTTTTTAATCATCCGGTACCGAATTCCATAGTTGTAGAGTCCTCACAAACGAAGGGCGGCAAGAGGACCCATACCACTCCGCCGGACCATGAGGGTCGTTGTCTGAATTCATTCGGTCGACACTTCTATTCTGCGTCTTCCCTGATTGCCAGGATTTCCAATATGCAAGCATGCCTGGCCGCTTACCAAAGAAATATTTGGGACAGGTTCTATCCTCTGCTTGCTCAATTGCGTGACGACCATAGAATGAGTACCATCCAGTTCTACAGTGAGTCGGTGGCCTTGTTGAACCAACAAATCCTCTCCTCTTGCCATACTGTTGAAGGTGCGGCTCGTGTGATGGTTGGCACTGTCGCCCTTCACCGTTTCACATGACTCCATTTGGCTGGCCTTGCAGAGGATAGCAGAAAGAGGATCGAGGACCTGCCCTTTGATGGTCAGGGGCTCTTCCATGCAATGACAGATGAGGCCATAGTCCACCTGATCACGGACAAGGCCATGGACCACCTCACCTCACAGCTAAGAAGATGGGTCTCCACCCTACACCTCAGTCTAGGAGACCATTGGCGTCGCTCAGCTTACTCCTTTGCCTTGCGTTCACCCCACTGTACTTCTACTCGGTCCTCTCTAGTGGCATCATCGAGATGCTCCTTTAGGAGATAACAGCCATCTTCTAAGAAGCCTTCCTCCATGGCTAAGTCCCGTTTTTGACTTCCATCGCAGGTTGCCACCACATCCATCCTTTCACCTGTCTACCAGCTTCGCCAGGAACCCGGGTCTGGCTCACTACTTAGACACCTGGCGTCACATCACCATGGACTCTTGGGTGCTTTCCATCGTCTGTCTTGGTTACGCCATCGAATTTCAAAATAGTCCACCTCAAGGCATCTTTTATTCCAGCCCTGCCAGCCTGGCTCTCCTAGAGGAGATACAGTCCCTCCTTCACAAAGGGGCCATAGAACGGGTGCCATCCTCGGCCAGTTCCACCGGCTTTTTTCCCTGGTACTTCATGGTGCCCAAATCGGATGGTACCCTCCAACCGATCTGGACCTCAGGGAGGTGAATTCTTACATTCTCCCCCAAAATTCAAGATGGTCACCCTCTTCCATCCTGCCCTTTCTGAGGCGTTGGGACTGATTCGCCTCTATCAGCCTATGAGACGCCTACTTACATATTGCAATTCAGCCCCACCACAGAAAATATCTTTGTTTTGCAGTTGATGGTGTATGCTACCAGTATAAAGTTCTGCTCCCAGGGTTTTCACCAAATGCCTGGCCCCTGTGGTGTCGTACCTCCGCACGAAACGCATTATGGTTTACCCCTACCTGGACGACTGGTTACTTGTGGCACCCTGCAAACAAAAGTTGTACGAGGACATCCATCTCGCTCTCTCCCTTCTCTCCGACCCTGGCCTAAGGGTGGATCCCAAGAAGTCTCACCTGGAGCCATCCCACATCCTAGACTTCATTGGTGCCACCCGAGATTCCGTCGCCACCAGAACGTTTCTGCAGAAGTGAGCCCGGACACTGCGTCATGCTGTCACTGCTGTCTTGCGCACCCCAGCAGTTTCGCGAGAACGATCCAGCAACTTCTAGGCTGCATGGCAGCGACGACAACTGTAACTTACCTTTCTCGTCTCTGCACTAGCCCGCTCTAACACTGGTTCGTCAGAACCTTCGACTCCCTTCTAGACAATCAGTGTCGCCTATTGTGGGTTCCTTGATCAGTAAAGGACTCTCTTCACTAGCAGCTCTCACCCTGGCACCTGCTATCGGGAATGCCATTCTTTGAACCTCACCTGACATTTACCATCACGACGGGTGCCTCCCTCCTCGGCTGGGAAGTGCACTGCGGTCACCTACTGGTGCAGGGCCACTGGATCAGCTTGGAGACTCATCTCCACATCAGTGCCTTAGAGCTTCTGGCCATCCTAAAAGCCTTGTGAGCTTTTTGCAACCTTGTTGTCGGCTGGACAGTTCAGATCTTATCCAACAACACAACAGCCATCTGCTGTGTGAACAGACCGGGGGGCACTCTCTTCTCCACCCTTCTCCATCTGACTCTTCGTCTGTGGGACTGGTGCGTGCCGCTGAGTGTTCATCCTGTCGCGGTTCACCTGGCAGTTCGAGACAATGTCACAGCGGACACACTGAGCAGGGACACATCATGTCACCACGAATGGTCCCTCTCCGAGGACGTTTTCAACAAGGTAGTGTCTCGTTGGGGCACCCCCTCCATCGACCTTTTTGCAAGCAGTCAGAACAGGAAATGCCCCTGCTACTGTTTGAGGGCTGGCCTGGGCCCCGGCTCCCTTGGAGATTCCTTCCAGTTCCAATGGGACAAGGAATTTCTGTACATCCCCCCCCCCCGTTTCCACTCCTGGGTCGAGTGGTAGCCAGGATTGTGTCAGACTGCGCCATCGCCCTCCTAATAGCTCTGTATTGGCCAAGACAACACTGGTTCGGCCCTCTCCTCGCAGCTGCTCGGGACCGCAAGATGCAGCTCCCTTGTGTACTGGACCTCCTCTTTCACTCGGACAGCCATGTCCTGCATCCGGACCTGCCACTCCTGTGTCTCCACACATGGAGGATAATCTTCTAGGCTCTCCTGGTATCCAGGCTGTCCTGATGGTCGCCAGAAATGAGTCTACGCAGAGGTCCTACCGTTATAAGTGGCAGAAGTTTGTGGCCTTCGCCAACGCCCGGCATGAAAGAGCATCGCCGTTTGCGTTGCCCACGGTACTGCATTTTCTTCTACAGCTCTGGGAACAGAGTCTAGTGTTCTCGTCCTTGAAAGTGTACCTATTGGCTATCATAGCCTACCAGCCACATGGTACTCCTTCTGTGGCCCTTTTTCGAGATGCTACGCTTAAACAATTTCTGAAAGGTCTGCAGAATCTTTACCCCCTGGCCACCCCACCCCTTCCATCTTGGTCACTGTCTCTTGTCTTTTCTCAGCTGACTCCACCTCCCTTTGAACCCTTGGCTACTTCGGATGACCGCCTCTTGACTCTGAAGACGGCCTTCCTAGTCACTGTCACCTTGGCTAGGCGGGCAGGGGAACTTACTGCGCTAAGGTCAGATGATCCTTTCCTGGTGTTTCATCATGACAAAGTGGTGCTGCACCCAGACATCTCCTTCCTTCCTAAAGTTGTCTCGGATTTCCATCTGAACCAAGATGTCATTTTACCTAGCTTCTATCCTGACCTGGCTTCGCCTCTAGAGCAATCACCTCATTCTCTCAACGTTCATCAGGCCCTGGCCTTTTACCTTCAAAGGACTTCGTCCTTCCAACAGACTCCTCACCTTTTCGTTTGTTATGGTGGTCGCTGGAAGGGCCATAAGGTATCCACCCAGTGCTTCTCTAAGTGGGTGGTCCAGACCATTCATCTTGCTTATGAACTTGCAAGACAACCTCTGCCAGCTACTCCACTCCGTGCCCACTCCATGAGGGCCATGGCATCCTCAGCAGCTCTCCTCTGTGGGGTTGACCTGCAAGAGCTCTGTCATGTGGCTACATGGTCACGACCCTTGATCTTCGTGCGCCACTATTGCCTTGACTGCCGGGCCAGGCGCAATGCTCGTTTTGGTCGTGCGGTGCTGTCTTTAATCCTGTAGGACCTGACCCGCTGTCCAATGGTAAGCTACTCAATCCCCCATTGTGTGAGGCACAGAGACCACGAAGAACACAGGTTGCTTACCTGTAACTGTGGTTCTTTAAGTGGTCATCTGTGCTCTCACACACTTCCGCCCAGCCTCCCCTCTTCAGGTCTTGCTTCAGCGGACTTCGAAACTGAGGAGAGACCGTTAGCTTGGCAGGACTGAGCATGCTTAGTACCGGACGGGGGAGGAGTTTCCACCAAGCTGCTCAGCTTTGGAACTTTCCAAAAAGCTACTGCGCATACACGAAGATTCCCGTTGTGTGAGGGCATAGATGACCACTCGAAGAACCACAGTTACAGGTAAACAACCTGTTCTTCCTTTTCTTCCACTGTGGCAGCAGCATGTAAGGAACCTTTTTCTCTGAGTGATTAATGGGCTTACAGTTTTTTGGACTTCATTTTTCTGACTTAGGATTATTCTTGGCATTTTGGACTGGTCTCTTAGATCATTTTCATTTGGATTGGACTTATGGAATGTGACTGGATTTGGATTTTGGACTTTGGTATGGAGTAGCGTTACCTTGTTGTATGGCCTCTGCAATGGTTTTTAAACTCTGCTCATTGTGTAGTGGAAAAATACCTGAGAAGCAGAAGTGTCTCCTTTGTTTAGGCGAAGACCATAATGTCAGTTCGTGAGAGCATTGTCAACTCTTTACCCCACAAACTAGATATAAAAGCTCAGCTTGCTTAAAGGCCCTATTGTGAGAGAAAGTTCTGACTGCCACAGATCCTGTTGTGCAGTCTAAAGCTCCCACCATCCTCCGACTATGTCTCAGTCTATGGCTTCATTTTCCACACGGTACCATACGTCAGTACCTTCATTGGAAAGGAGGTCCCTATTATCCTCTTGATCTCTTGAGCCTTTTCCTTCGGCATCATCTAGCCAAAGACATTCAGCCTCTGAATGTAGGGACTGTGATCCCTCGCCTTCACATTGTGCTGACACTCAACTCCGAAAGGAGGAAAAACTAAGGTGCTTGAGACACCTGCTCCTCAGCCATCTAAAAAACACAAGAAAAGGTTATTTAAGGACCTTCCTCAAGTCGCTTCTTTACGGAGCTTTCACCTCAAGCAGTTCTGTCTTCTAGCCGATCTCAACAGCAGCGCCTTCCATCGGTGGACTGCTCAGACCGTGCACCTCAAAAGTAAACCACTTTCTGAGGAGCGTCTGGTTGAGTAAGTGCAGACAGAGCATCCACTTCTCTCTCCAGAAGTTGAGGAGTTAACAGTGGCTTCTTATGGGGAGAGCATAGAGTCTTCTCCAGCACTTGCAGTTGCTTCATTGCCTCATGGACAATGGCAACAAGTTGACTTAGACCTGCATCCAAACCAGGATGTCCATTCTCTAGCACCTGCTTCACAACAGTGAGAGGGTATGTTGATACCGTCTTGACATCAGAGATATTCTCCTCCATCACCTCCGTCTCAGCATTCAAGTTCTTACAGTTGCAATCTGCCTCAATACCATCACTAGATCTTGGCGTCAGTATCGATCACACCACTGTGAAGATTCATCTGACGACTCCAGAGAAATTTCTCCTCTCTTTCAGGATTACTATTATCATAAGAGACATCATTCTCCTTATTACAGAAACTCTGATGACTAGTGGAGGTATGATATGCGTTGATATCATGCACAGTCATGGTCTAGATCACTATCACGATCACCCACTTCACAATGTCGGTGTGTAATTGCTACTGCTGTTCAGGGGCAAAGATCTATGTCTGACTTAGTAACTAGAGCAGCTGAGTCTACTCAGTGAGGCAACTAGTCACCCTATGAGAGATCAAACTCATACCACATCTATTACTCCTCCACAGGTATCTCTTTGGTCACCACCTGTGTCTTCTACTTCATCTTCAAGCTCGTCTCATGATGTAGAAGGTTGGTGAACTGCGTGCACTTCAGGTGGACCCTCCATATCTACGTTTCCATAAGGAGAAAGTGGTACTCAGGCCTGTCCGTTCTTCCTCCACCTTCCTCATTGATGGTAACGACAGACGCATCTCTCAAGAGATGGGGCACCCATGTCAAGGATCTGACGATCAGGGGTCGGTGGACACATTCTGAGATGATGTTTCATATCAACGTACTCGAGTTCATGGTAGCGATCAAGGTGCTTGGAGCATTCAAGTACCATCTTCAGGGCAAATCAGTACAGATTGTGACCGACAATACCATGGTCATGTACTATATCAACAAGCAGGGAGTTACTTGGTTCTGCACACTTCTTTGCCTTGCTGTACGGTTTTGGAATTGGCGTCTCCAGAGAAACATGATTCTGCTAGCCCAGTGGTTTTCAACCTGTGGGTCCCCAGATGTTTGTGGACTTCAGCTCCCAGAAGCCCTGAGCATTGACCATAGTGGCTGGGGCTTCTGGGAGCTGAAGTCCACAAACATCTGGGGACCCACAGGTTGAGAACCACTGTGCTAGCCGTTCACCTACCCAGGGAGAAAAACCTTGCCAATGCTCTCAGCAGGACTCCACTATCATGTGACAAGTGGAGAATGCACAAAGGTCTCCTCAAGAACACCTTTCTAGAATGGGAGGTTCCCTACATTGATCTGTTCGCTTCTCCATTGGCCAACCAATGCCATCTGTACTGTTGTTGCAGATGTACTGACAAAGGGACGTTAGGAGAAATGTTTCTTTATAACTTGACTGGAACAACCATGTACAGCTTTCGTCCACTCCCACTAATTATGAAAGTTCTCACAAAGATTTGTCAAAATGAATGAGTGTAATCCCAGTGACACCATGGTGGCCAAGGCAACTGCGGTTCACCTCGTTAATGCAGTTCTTCACATGTTGGTAACAGAGGTTTCTCTACATACAGACCAGACCATCTAAGTATCCATAACGGTACTTTTCTACATCCCGACATTCAATCTCTCTAACTGACAGCTTGGAATCTACTTCACTGACTTTGCTACCGGATACTGTCAAGAACATCGTTCTAGCAGCACAGAAGTTGTCTATCATATGCTCATATGCCTACAAACAGGATAAGTTTAGAAAGTACCTTTGGGAAAAGCATTCCAGTGTTGATGTTGGTGGAGGTGCTTACTTTCTCAGTTTTTTTTATCTTAGGAGGGCCTTTTGCTGTCATCCATCAAGTGTTATCGTTCATCCATTTTGTGACATCTCCAACAAAGAGGGTGACCATCCTGCTTTCAGGATCCCATGGTCAAAAGGTTTTTCCAGGGATATAAGCATTTGCGCCCACTTGTGCAGCCACCTATAACTGGTTGGGACCTTCAGTTGGTCTTGTCACAATTGTCAAAGTGACCTTTTAACCCACAGTGACATGCGGCCTTTATCTGCTCTCCTGGAAGACACTATTCCTTGTCTCCATAACTTCTGCCAGAAGGGCTGGTGAATTGTGTGCTCTTCAGGTGGAACCTCCATATCTACATTTCCATAAGGAGAAAGTGGCACTCAGACCTGACATCACTTTTTTGCCAAAGGTTGTCTCATCTTTCCATCTGAACTAGGACATTGTTTTGCCTGCGTTCATGCAGAACCCCAACTTCTGATCTCAAATGACAACCTCCATTGTTTAGATGTTTATCATGCTCTGGCCTTCTATGTACAAAGGGCATCAACCACAAGAACATTTAACAGACTGCTTATCTGCTATTCTGGCATGACACTCCCTCCTTCTCAGGTTGATAACTTGCCAGTCTTCCATTTGTGTGAGTCATAGAGACCACGGAGAAGAAGAATGGGTTGCTTACCTGTAACTGTGGTTCTTCATGTGGCCATCTGTGAACTCACACAACCCCACCCATCCTCCCCTCTTTGTGTCCTGTTCTACCTGTTGGTCCTCAGACTACTGCCTTCAGCAGCCAAGGAGCTGATGGTTGGCGTGGAAGGGGGTCTTTATGCCCTGAGGGTTGGGGTTCCTGCCAAAACACCTATTACTAAGGCTTGAGAAGGTTCCAAATGCTGCACTGCGCAGGTGCAGATGACCCATTTGTGTGAGTTCACAGATGATCATTCAAAGAACCACAGTGAGCAACCTCCTTTTTTCTTGTTTGGAAAGCTAACTGTATATGCATTCCACTTTTTGTTTTGTGAATCTCTATTTTTACAAAATAGTTTAGTATTTGCAATGGTCCATACATTGTGTTTCACTGCTTTGTGGCAGTTTGGTTAAATTGTACTGGTTGCAACATGTCTTTCTATAATTGATTCTTGGCTTTCTCTCAAAACATTCTCATTCCAGATTCGAACACTAGGAGATCAAACAGAAAATAGCAAAAGTGGATTAAAAAATGCCAAGACTGAAGAAATGTCCTTGAAAAGACTGGTTACTGTTAAACAGGAAAAAATCACCACTGTTGAAATCAAACTTAAAAAAATACGTGATGATACTGAGCAACGCAAACAGACAATAACAGAGTATGAGTGTCTGACATTTACTTTTGTCCTACTAGATCTTCTCAGATGTCTTAATATAACTTTAAAACTAGCATTCCAAAGAAAGTGCATTCAGTTATGCTACTTTTTGAAAACTGGTATACTGGTTAATTTTGTACAAAGATTGTTCAGTGCTATAGTATCAGTGGTAAGCAACAATTTCAGCATAGTTCCAATTAAATTTAATGCTACTTTTTGCTTTCATCATTGTGGAGAGAGTCACACTAGGATAACTTCTTGGCAAAGACTTTTAACCCAAAAAAAAAAAAACTTGTTTGCCTTTCATGAATTTTTTATAATTTCTTTTCCACATCTGATTATTGAAAACTTCAAGGCCTGTAGGGAAATCAGAGGTTATGTCCCAACAGGACACAACATTTCTCAACCTAAAAGGGAAACAGCAGTTGATCAAAGCTTCTTAGGCATTCTTATTTCCTTCTCTTGATCTTTTAGTAAATTCTCTTGGCACCATTTACAACATCAGAGGTTTCGTAGCAGCAGATGCTGGTTTTTTATTCTGAGCTGGTAGGGGCTTTAATCGAATAGATGAGAAAAAGTTGAAGTGTTCATTGACATGTAAAGAAATTATTAATCCAAATCCGGATTAGAATCCCTTAGTTTTTCATTGAGGGGGAGTATGCTTGTGTAATTTCCTTTTTCCCAGTGGGGAAAGGATGAATATCCTTTGGATGGGCTGCTTCTCCCACTTGCTCCAATAGGCAGGCAAGATTTTCAGTGTCTCCACCAGGAAGAGCAACCTCCAGCAAGGTCAGTCTCATTCCTGCCTCCTGCTCTGAAAGGACTCATATTTCTTCACTCACAGCTCCAGGCCCTAAGACCTGCAACTTCAATTTTCATCATGTCCAGAACATTCTTGCTGTGGGCCAATGAGCTATTAATGGAAATCCCTAGCAATGAGGTTAAATTCAGGCATGGAATGAATAGACTGATGAAGATGGGAGCCTTTGCAGCAGATGTCAGACTGGATACCATCCAGTTTCGCGCCAGGGCAGGGGTGGTATATTTAGCGGTCAAGCAACAAATATGCTTTAAAAACTGGAACATAGACTCATGCTCCAAGCAGAATCTCATCTTTTCCCATGTCCTACATACCCAACTTTTGGGGAGATCCTTGAACCCCATTCTATTAGAGATCAAGGATAAAAAGAACACCTTAATCCTATATAAGAAGAAAAGAAAAAAAGGCACAGCAGAAAGGGACAATCTTCCTAGGCCATTATAGAGCTCAGTTCAATGCCTCCTTTTAGACCAGGGATTTCAAGAGATACAGGCACCAATGAGGAGAACCCAGATTCCCAACCAACAGCTCTCCCAGAACTCAAATGCAGCACACGCACACATCCGTAACAAGGTACAATGATAAAATTCTCTGGCCTGATACTGATTCACCAGTAGAGGGTGGGCTGCAGGATTTTATGGACATGTAGGAGACTTCTATTTCAGAACAGTGGGTACTGGACACCCTCAGACAGGACTGCCTAATTGTGTTCTCTTAGACCTCACATCTTTGTTGCTTCCCCAAGGTCCAGAAATCCATAAAAACCATCACCTCCTATTGGAAGTCATTGAGCATCTGATCTGAATCAGAGGAACAGAGAAACTGCCACTTCCAGAAAGTTGCAAGTGCTGCTTTTTTCATACTGTGCAAGAAGAATGGCACATAGAGAGCCATACTTAACCTAAGGAGAAGTGAACTTTTAGATTGAAACACTCAAGCACATTCTCCAGTTCCTGCAGTGAAGGGACTTCCTGTCATCTCTGAATTTAACCAAGGCATACCTTCACATCCCAGTCCACCTGATGTACCACTAATTCCTTCATTTTGTATATGAGGTCTCCTATTGCCAAAGAACACTCTATCTTATAGTGTGTCCTCAGCTCCCAGGGTATTTAGCAGAATCATGGTGGCTCAGCTCCATATTGCATGATTTCCACCATAAAATGTCTCCCTTGGGCCCACCTCCATGCCAGACCCCACCACTGACTGCTAGTCCCACACCAATCTGCCATTGCAACCAGAAGGTATTGCAGAACAGTTTGCTACTCTCTCAGGTGGTGGATCTCCCCAGCCATCAGGAGGAGGAAGCCAACCTCGGAGCCAAAGACGAAATCACCAGACACCATTCACTACAAGTCCCACCTAGCTTAGGACAGATGGAGCCAGGAGGAACTCAAGATTGGCATCAACTGTCTACAACTCAGGGCAGTCAGACTAGCCCGACTAGCATTTGCCAAGATGATCTTGGGGAAACCAGTCCTAATCAAAACAGACAGGACCTCAAAAGCCCATATAAGTCAGCAAGGAGGAATGAGATCCCAGTTTCTCATGAGGGAGGCGTGGAAATTCATAACCTGGGTGGAATTTCTCCTTCTTTCTGTAGAGGCAGAGCATATCCAGGGCACCTTTAAGTCCTCAGCAGATTGGCTCAGCTGGATGGACTTAGACTGTTGGAGTGGAGTCCACACACAGAAGCATTTTCTCTTGATAACCAGAAGGTTCAGTCCACCAGATATAGGTCTCTTTGCCATCCTGACCAACTTCAGGGTAAACAGATTCATCTTGAGATACCAAGAAGTGATAGAACATCAATGCCGTGTTCCCCCTTGGCCCAGGGACTTCTATATGCCTTCCTTGTAATTGCCTACTCACCAGGACGATGGGGAATGTAGAATTAGAGGAAGCCTCTGTGATCATCCTGATGTAGCCAAGGAGGGCTTGCTTCTCCAAAATCTCTCCTGTGGCCCTAGATTAAGAGCTTCTCCCAGCCCACTCTTCTCACATAGGGACATGTTTGCCAACCTGACACAGAGTGGCTACAGCTCCACACTTGGAAACTGAGTGGAGTGTGCTAAAAGACTTAGACAAGGTGGTTGACACCATCTTGGCCTCAAATCTGGGTTCGGAGGAATAATTTCTTTACATGTCAATTACAAAAAGATGCCATCAAACAGCTTCCCTGCCGTACTACCCAAACTGTTTTCTTCTTCCACTGTTTCACCATAGTGAAAAAGAATGGTTTGCTCAGGCCTATCATGGACCTAAGACCTGATCACTTTTCCTTTCTTCTTCTCCATTACTTTAGTAGTTTGATCCAGAGTTTTAGCTTCCTCTCTTGTACTTTCTTCCCTTCTTCCTTGTTCTTTTCTCTTTCTGAAGTCTTCTCCTGCAAAGTCTTTCTCATAGTGCCTTTGAAACTGTATTTAGAGCAAATCTTCTCTGTCTATAATGTAGAATCTTCCCCAAACAAATAAGTATCCTGTTTTAATTCAGTTTATTTGTCACGAAAACATAATCTCTCCTTTCCTAAAATTCAAGCTGGCAAATCATTGAAAGTTATCACATATTTTCTTTCAATCTATAATTTAGTTGACAAATGTAATTGCAGAACTTGATCTCTCGTACATCTTAAAAGTACACAATCTCATCTCTTGTGTTCCTATCTGAGAATTAGTCCAATACTTCCTATTTTTTTAATCATCATCATCTTTATTTATACCCTGTTTTTTCTCCAGATTGGACTCATAGTGGCTTACAATTAAATGAAATGACATAGTTAAAACCCATTGAATACAAAATTTAAGATATAATTAAACAATAGAAAAGAATTAAAACTATTGAAATACATCAGTAAAAGCTCAAATATCAAGAACACAATATTTAGTATGTTCTGTTAGACAGGCCACATATAATCACACTTTGAATGCCTATAAAAGTGTCTTTACCTGAAGGTGAAAGGATAGGACCTTACTCAGTTCCTCAGCAAATTCATACCTTTGTATCTCCAAAAAGTCTGCCAAACTTCTCATACTAGATATTCTCATTTTGGATGTCTGGAATGCCCCTTATTTTCGAGCATCATTCTGTCTCATTTCCTAAAGGGCCATCACATCCAGATATTTTTTTCTTGGTCCCAGTCAATTTTCTCAGGGATTTCCTCCAGTTTCCATGTCTTTTTTCCCATAACTTCCATTTTTTCATTCATCTGTTTTATTTCATTACTTATCTGAGGCAAGGTGTTATTTCCTTCAGTTTTCAGTTCAGATTTTGTTTTAGTGTCAAACCTACATTAGCCCTCATCTGAGACATTTTCTTCTCTCATTCTTGTCATCTCCTCTAGCATCATCTGATTTGATTCCGTCTCTTTAGATTGATCCACTGATGTTCTTCTTTGAGCTTGCCCTGCCTTTGCTTTTGCTGCTAATACTTTCTTCTGCTTTTCTTTGTGTATTAGCACTGGCTTAGTAATTTGACAGCTGTCAGATCAAATCAGGAATTTCTGGTAAAATTTCTCTTTCCACCACTAGGTGTCAGCTTTCTTCACAAAGCATCCACTCTAGCCCTCTCTTTAGCAGAAGGTTAGATACAGCTCATCTACAGTTCAACAAAGGTTAATTTCCTGTTTCTGTGTCATCCAACGTGGCCTTGAATATTATCAGGTTCCCATAGTATATGTTTGCATTTATTTTAAAATTAAAATCCTTTACAGTCTTTGCTATTTTTGATATACTGTCTCTTTAAACCTCAGTTCTTACTGTGGCCACTTCCACCATTGTGGTCCAAGCAAGATTGTTTTAACTTCACGCTTAGAAAATACATAAATCACACACATCAATTTGTAGAACTTAGTTGTCAAAATTTTGTCTATTCTGGTTCTCAAGAGCCTTCCTGATTGAAGTAGTTTCATGCAAGGAGACTAAGGAAATTGGATATATGGAGTTCAGCTGCCACTTATCAATGGGTGTGAGGCAACAAGGTCTGATACTGTCTCAGATCCCTTCTTATCCACTCAGACCTCTGGGGGCCAGATCCTTGTCCTCTTGGTGCCTGAATCATCAATTCCAACCAGTGTGGGACCTGTGAGTTCCTTGTCTCCAAAGAACAATTTCAGACATTGTCAAATGTTACAAACTGATTCCAGTTGCAACAAGCACATTGTACCCAGGTAGAGCTTGGGTGACTGATGTCACACTCTGCCATTCCAACCAGTTGCTCCTACTCTCTGTAGTGGTGCTGTTTTTGCATCCTCAACCAGGATTCAAGTCTCCTTTCAATGCCAACAGAGGAAAGAATGGTGATGACTTATGTTGCACCTGAAGGTGAAGGGCCTTTCCCTTTCCTTGCTGTGTGCTTACTGAGACACCATAGTGCACACCAATGTCACACATATCCTTCAGCTTCAGTCAAGATATTTCTTTGACGTCTCTCAACTCTCTATTCTCCAGCCCAGGACCCTGTTCTATCTTGGTCACTTTCTCTTGTCCTTTCCCAATTTATGTGAGACCCCTTGGAACCAATTGCTACCGTGGGCCTTCAGGTTCTTACATTCAAGATGGTCTTCCTCATAGCTAAACTGTGCCAAACTGGCATGGAGACTTTGTGGCCTGCAGTCAGACCAGCTTTATCTAGTGTTCTACAGAGCAAGGTGGTATTGCACTTTCATCCTAAAAGTGGTCTTCTTTAACCAAGGCATTTTCTTGTCAGCTTTTTACCAAGAGCCTTCATCTGATTTGAAGGAAAGAAAGAACAGATTGCTTACCTGTAACAGGGCACAGATGACCACCTATAGAACTACGGTTACAGGTACGCAACCTGTCCTTTTTCATTTCTTTCTGCTAAGTCCATCAGTTTCAACAGCCATTCTCCCTTTGTGGATAGCATTGAACTATTTAATCTAGCTGTGATATTCATATAGTATAGTAACCTTCCATGAATCTTCTCCCAGTGCACCTCCATACTTCCAAAAAGAACCAGTTCTACATTTATAATTATACATTAATCTTTAAGCCCTTCATGTTACCCATATTTCCCACAAACTTCAATGTAAATTAAAAATCAATTTATACATTCTAAACAATTTTTCTAATTATCTTGAAGCAACAATACATCATTTGGCATAAATCCAGTCCATAGAAATTCTCTTTAAAATCGTAAGATAATCAAAATGACAATCTCTTTAATCACATATTTTCCCAGCACTCCATCCATATGTGATCAGCAGAATCCTTAACTCATTCTAACCAAAATTCTTCACTTCATGTTTAACTTTTGGCTTTTCCTCTGTCTTGCACAGTTAAACACCTCCCCCTGCAATTGGTTAAATGGTATATCAGTTGTCAGAACAGCAGTTATCTGAAGTAAAAACATATGGGAAAGACCTTTTTCATCATAGAAATTCTCCCTGACGTTGTCAAATTTGGTCTCTCCTCCCCTACCATATCCACTTCAGTTCCCCTCTGTCTCTTCACATAATTATTTTGAGACTCTAAACTACTCACATTCATCTTAACAACCCAGTACTTAGCTTTCCCCTCAATTTAAGCCGTGTCGAACCAAACCTCCCTTTTTCCTCCCCTTTCTCTATTGTTTCAGAATTTGTTTTCCCATTTGCTATTACATTTTTAACAGCCGCAGCCAGTTGCTTTATTGATTAAGATAATTAACTTCTTCCAATCTTTTTCAAACCTTTCCATTTTAACATATCTTCATTCCTCAAAAATTTGAACTCCTTAAAGATCTGAACTCCTCAAAGATCCAGTCTCATCCAACAATTTCTGTAGAAGGACATTGCTCCATCTTTAGTATATTGAATGTAAAAATGCAGCGCTTTACAGGGTCAAAAACAGACAGTGAGTGACTTAAGTCATTCTGTAATTATGAGATTCTTCCCTGTGTCTACTAGATGGTAGCATTACACCATAAATACAGTCCTAGTCCCTGAGACACTAACTGTTTTTAGCATTATCTCTTTATAAGGCAAACAGTCCAAATTCCCACAAAACTCCAAGCTCTTTACTTAGCAGAAGTCAAGCTTCTCAAAACACATTAAGCAAAGTCAAGTTCAAAAGTAAGAAGTCTTCAGTCTTTTAATCTCTGTTTCAAAACTTTATTGAGCCAAATTCCTATTGATCTTTGTTAAGCTTTTTGCCTTTAAGTTATTCTTACACAATAGCCTTTGTGTTCTTAGTTCTTAATTAATTACAAAAGAAGGCAACTCATCAAGGCTTTTGTTCTGACTGTCATTCAGAAGAACTCTCTTCAATTGCAAATTAGATATTTCAAAAATGCTCTAAAAAGTGGGGGGTTTGCAGTTGCACTATAGGCTTGCTTAAAAACTTGAGCCTGATATTAATCCCAAGCACCGCCCCCCTCCCGCCTTGCCCCATTGCTCAGCCCATCTTCCAGCCGCTGGAGATTCCACAGTCTCTTTGGTGAGGATCAGTGCTTTGAAGCATGTATGAGTAATCTCTGGCTCTCTCCTTGTCTGGAGAGAGTTTCTGCCAGATAGAGTTTGCTTCTCCCAAGGACATCAACCCACCATCTCACCCTACTCAGAAGTCCAATTCTAATAGTAATAATAGTAAAAGTAATTTTTTTTTATTGTTACCTGCCTCTCCCCAAGGCTCGAGATGGGGTACAGCATAATTTAAAATACAATTAAAATGGCATCATAAATTAATACACTAAAAACACATACAACCATTTAAAATACAAATATAATGAAAATACATCATGATTAAAATGTATCATAATTAAAAATAGACAGAGTAGGCTTGCTGGAAGAGATAGTGGTTTTTTTTTCAATTCAGACAGCGCATTTTGCTGTGAAATCTCTTCTGGCAGGTCATTCCACAGTCTAGGGGCAGCTGACAAGAAGATCATCTGGGTGACCATTACCAGTCTAGTCCTGGTCAGCTTAGGGAAATGGACCTGAGTGTACAGGGCAGATTGTACAGGAGGAGGCAATCTTGCAGGTAGCTTAGAACTAACCATATAGGACTTTAAAGGTAATAAGCAACGCTTTGTACTTTGTCTGGCAACTAATTAGCAGCCAGTGGAGCATTTTTAGTATCAGTGTGTTATGTTCACTCCTTACTGTACCTGTAATCAATCTAGCTGCCATATTTTGAACCAGCTGGAGTTTCCAGACTTAGTACAAGGTAGCCTAATGTAGAGCACATTGCAGAATTCCAACCCTGAGGTTACTAATGCATGCACTACCATCTTTAGGTCATCCAAATCTAGGAAGGAGTGCAGTTGGTGTATCAGCCAAAGCTGACAATAAGCACTCCTGACCATCACATCTGTCTGAGTTGATACCTGGGAAAACAGATCCAGGAGCACTCCCAAACTGTGAATAGTCTTGCAGGGGGAGTGTGACCCCATCCAGAACTGATTGACACACTTCCAACCCCAGATTAGAACCCTTGATAGTAAGCACCTCTGTCTTGTCTGGATTCAGTTTCAGTTTGTTTTTCTTCATCCAGCCCATTACATCCTTCAAGAGACACACTATCCTTAGCAGAACCTGTTTTTGAAGGCATGGAGAAATATATTTGGGTATGATCAGTGTAGTGATAGCACCCTGCCCCATGCCTTCAGATGATCTCTCCCAACAGTTTCATGTAGATGTTAAAAAGCCTTTGGGGATAGAATGGCATCTTGTGGTATGCCATATAACAGTTCCTTTTTTGAGGAGCAGCTATCCCCAAGCACCTCCATCTGGAAGCTGTCTGAAAGGTAGGACCAGAACCACTGCAACACAGTGCCTCTGATCCCACCCCCAGGTGTTCCAGAAGGATACCACGGTTGATAGTATCAAACACCACTGAGAGGTCTAAAAGCACCAACACTCCCCCTGTCAATGCTAAGACAAAGATCGCCCATTAAGGCAACTATAGCAGCTTCAGCGCTGTATCCTGCTCTGAAGCCATTTTGAAATTAATCAAGGAAGTGTTTGGGAATCAAGGAGTCGGAAGACAACTGCCTTCTTGATCACCCTGCCCCCCAAAAAAGGAAGATTAGATATTGGTCTATAATTATTAAGGTCCACTTGACATAGCACAGGATACTATACCATTTTTCCTATAGTTGGAGAATGTAGTCCAGAGTGGGATATCTTCTGTTTCTCCAGAAGAAAGGGGTCAAAGACTTAAATGAGATTCAAAGATTTTCATCTTGTGAAGGAAGTCTTCCCTCCCTTACAGCTTTGCTTGCTCCAGACCTCATAGTAGCTTGCATCTGAGTTTCTGAAGCTTCTGGATGATTGGCCTTTGCATTTTGTGTCTTCCTGTGACAGAGAAAATGGTGAGAATATATTGCAGAGCTCTGGAGGGCAGTCCTGTCCTTCATGCCTTGGCGCTATCTGTGTATGTCCAAAGATTTTTCAGACTGAGGGAGTCATGGGAGCATTTCCACTGCTGAGAATGTTGCTGGGAACAGACTCACCAGCAGTGTTGAGGTGGTGGTCTCCACTTTTGTACGTGTCTCTACAGAGGCTTGATCATTGTCTATTAAAATGCCTCATGGTGGAGATTATTCTCTCTAGGTATTATCTATTAACTTGTTTGTTTGGCAAGTATTCATGAAGTGTGCTGAACACTACTTGAATGGCCATCTTTGGTGATGCTTGTGTTGGAGTTCCTTTCTTTTCCGTCCCCCCTGCATAGCTGATGGACCAATGCTTCACCTGCATAAATGATTTTGGAGGTTATTGTTCATGAGGCAAGGACATTGTGCAGCAGCCTGAGATCCAGGCCTGTTTCATGAGGAATGAAGCTGCAGCTATTGCCTTTTCTTCACTTGGCTTCACTGTTTCGTATTTGCAGATAACTGTCTGGTCTTTGGCATTTATCTTAACAAAGCATATAATTAATAGTTATACTTTATGCTTGTGTCAGGAGACATGTCCTATTGTGGAGTGTTTTCTCTTAAGAGCTGCACAGAAAGCCACCCAGTCTGGGACTTAACTGCACTAACATATACCACTCTGGTCTGTGCTCCTCCACTGCAGGGAAGAGGAAAATTTGACTTATGAAGTTCATGAATGAAAGGTAGTCCACCCCAATGAAGTATGTTTTGTTCACTTTGAGGGAAAATTGCTTGTTAGAGTTTTTTACTAATAGTGTGTTGCCTTATTTGTTTTTTTTAATTTTTAATTTTTATTATTTTAATAAATCTAACACATACACATATACCAATGTCCAAACGTGCAATACAAATTCACATACACAAATTCACAAAAAGTGCAAAATACCAGCCTTCTAAAAAAAAAAAAAAACCTAAACCCCAAACAGACATTCTATATAATACAATACACTGTATTATATAATACAATTCAATAGACACACAATTAAGTTCCCAATTTTCCCCCCTCCCCACCCATCATTGCTGAAACTAATATGCTTCCTTATCTGTAACTTCCTTCTAATCCCTTTAAGCGAGACGATTAACAAAATTAGATATACTCCCACTTCTACCAAAGTAATCTTCATCATCGCTGCTTAAATCTTATACCTACAACTTAAATATATCATAAAACATCTGAGTGTCCATAATGATTGTTTGGTAATTCCAAGATAGCTTCTCCGCTACCTATTTCACCCTCAAGTCTCACTTTTCATCTACGTATACCCTAGATTTCCATTTATGGTTCTGAGCTTTCCTTCATCGGACCAAAACCCTCTCAGTCTCCTACAGACAAAGGAAAGAAAAAAGGAATATTATTTCACATTTACCTGATAAAAGACTTCGCTTTAATTCCCCACTTGTCAGTCCATGTTGACAAAACCATTTTCCATCTCTCAACATCTCCTTTCCCTCTACCCTCCAAAGATTCCATAATAATATCAGCCTCTGCCATATCATATGGTTTAATAAGCCAATCTTCTAATCTTGGACGTTGTGGCTCCTTCCATAGTTGAGCGTAACATATCCTAGCTGCCGAGATCATAAAGAGGATTATTTTCTTTTTAGACTTGTCAATTTGTAAATTTTTCATCATATTTAATAAATATAATTTAGAGGATAATGAAAATTTAATTGTTAATATCTTCTGGATTTGGTTATGTATATCTTCCCAATACTTGTTAGCTACATCGCATTGCCACCACATGTGAAAGAATGTGCCCTTCTGGGTACATTTCCAACAGGCATCCCTTTGATTCTTTTTTATCTTTGCTAACCCAACAGGGGTTAAATACCATCTATGAAATATTTTACAATAATTTTCCCTTAAACTGGCTGGTTTTCCTAATTCCCGAGTAGTTGTCCAAGAGCTTTCCCATTCTTCCATGGTGATATCTTCCCCCAAATTTTTAGCCCATTTTATCATTGTTTGTTTAACAGTCTCCGTTTCGGTTTCTAACATCAATAGAATAGTATATATAGCACTAACTCTATGTTTAACCCCAGGCTTCAGTATCGCATCAAATTCTCTCTCACTCATTTCGAAACCCTCTAGTTCTCTATCTTTTTTAAACCTACTATGCAACTGCATAAATAGCAGCCAATGTGAATGCCATCCTAATTGGAGAAGTTCCTGTTTAGATCTGATTTCAAAACTACCCCGCTGCGTCTTCAGAATGTCTTTGTATGTAAGCCAGTAACCTGGCTGAAGTATTTCTATTTGGTAAAAAACCTCATGAGGTGAAACCCATAAAGGTGTTCTTAAATATAATTTTCTCTTATACTTCAACCAAACTGTAATTAGAGCCCTCCTAAGATAGTGATCCCTAAACTCCCTATCAATGGCTGGCTTGTCATACCATATATAGGCATGCCAGCCAAAATATAAATGTTCCCCCTCTAGATTCAAAATTCGGAAGTTTTTCAAAACTATCCATTCTCTCAACCATTCTAAACCATTTGTGTAATAGTATAATCTTAGATTAGGTAATCCCAGGCCACCTCTTCTTGTACTATCCACCAAAACTTTAAATTTAATTCTAGGTCTCTTTCCGTTCCATATAAATTTTCTCAAATCCCGTTCCCATTCTTTAAAGGGTTTATCGTTCAAGATTATTGGGAGATTTTGAAACAAAAAATTATTTTAGGCAATAAATTCATTTTAATTGCAGCAATTTTACCCAATAAAGAAAGTGGTAATTTTTGCCATTTCCTAAGTTCGGCTTTAATCTCCAGCCACAATTTTTTATAATTGTTATCAAATAAATCCATACTGTTTTTTGTAATATTGATACCTAAATACCTAACTGTCTTTGCAACCATAAAACCTGTTTTATTTATTAACTCTTGCCCCTCCTGGGCATTCATATTTTTAAGTGTGTTGCCTTATTTGGAGTTCCTAGTTGGGGTTCTTTTTGTCTGGAGCCCTTATCCTAAAACTTGATAGAGGGTGTTTCTCCTTTGTAGAAGGTCTTTCAAGCTTCATTAAATGTTTAACCCTGAAAAGAACTTTACAATAAGTCCAACTTTCTTGTATCTGTCACCAAAATAACCCGTCTGTTATGAAAATGTATAATTTTCTTGCATTTTGGAGCTGAGATGAACGTGGAAGATCTGAGTACATTTTCACTTAAGACATTTTGGCGTGCAGTAAAGGAGTTTTAGCACATCTTTCTTGGGACAGATTTGCTTTTCCTGAAACTGTGAAAACAATGGCCATCAATAAAGCTGGCTGTATGTTTGTTGTATAATGCTACCGTTTTGGAAAAATGGCTAAAGTATGGTATGTGATTATACTCTAGGTATTGCAACAAAATGCAGGAAAAGAGAGGTGTTGTTTATGAGCAGCTGACAAGAACTCATGCAGAAATCACGTGGCTCAAAGCTGCTATTCAGCAGCTAAATGACAATGTTGGGAAAGAAAAGTTAAAAGGCCAGGTGAGTAAGTGCATATTAGCACCTGCCAATCCAATTCCTTTGATAGGATTAGAAAGTCAAACTTTAAAGAAGCCAGATTGACTTTCAGCATGATGTGCTGTTTCCTGAGAAGTTGGAAGTGCTACAGTAAACGGTTCATAGAATTGTAGAGTTGGAAGGGGCCCCGTGGGGCAATAGCAGCAGCAGTTACATTTCTATACCACTTCTCAGTGCAAAGCACTCCGTAAGCGGTTTACAATGAATTTAGCTAATTGCCCCCAACAAGCTGGGTACTCATTTTACCAACCTACGGAAGAATGGAAGACTGAGTCAACTCACCACTCAGTGTAGGATCTCAGCTAGAACATTCTCAAGCAGGTGGATGTCTAGCCTCCTTTTGGAGATATCTGTTCTATTTCTATGAAGCCAAAAATTGAAACATTCTTAAAATTTCCTTTATCTTGAAACAAACATTTAATGAACACATAATTCTGAACACATACCAAACCATAATGTAGGAAGTTATGGTGTAGATGCCTATGTGTAATGTGAAAGGAAGATAAACTAAACCTTCTTGGCAATTAAAATAAACTGGCATATACCACCATAATGTTGTTATGTTCTTGTGATTTATTCTGTTCTTATTAGTATGTTCTTGAACATGAACAGTTTCATCTAACGTTAGAGTTGCCAATATCATAGCATTAGGTATCATTTGTAAAGCTTTCTTGTACATCAAATGGCTCTGGAATGCATAGATGATAGGAGGTTGCCAGTAATATAAACTTATATGACAGTATTGGCGCAAATAATTTCAAAAGAGCAGGCACAACTCTATGCCAGCCTTGGTTAATCGTTCAGAGAAAAGGTACTTTGTGAGTTCAGCACATTTCAGAAGTAAAAATTTTTTGTATTTTGAAAAATGCTAAATGCTTAGTCAGCAGAAAAATATTTATGTGTTCTTTATATATTATTTCTTACTCTTTATTATAATTACTCTCCCCTCTCCCATCACCCAAGGAGATTTATCTTAGTTTGCGGGCTGGCTTGGAGAAATACCATGAAAATCTGGCAAGAATTGTGGACACCTATACATCTGCAAGAGAAGACAAAACTTCTGAATTATCCAGGCTGTTTTAACCTAGTTATTCTGGTAGAGATTTTGTTCATATAATTTTTATGACATTCACTTTTAGAGTATTAATCAATTTAAGAAAATAAAACAATTCTTTTGATCCAGGAGGGAACGATTCAGGCCCTGTTCAATACTGGATAAGATGTGGTAGTACCAATTAATCTTGTTAAATGTAGAATATTATTCATTCTATCTGCATTATGGTTTTGTTTTATTTTTGACATTTTATCTCCTTCCAATGCTACAAAGTGTGGTTTAACCTTTTAGCTACAACAGGTTTAGAGTCTAAACATCCTCAGAGGAGAAGCATGTGGAGGAGAAGACAAGCTCTGAGTTTCTCTAATGTTTTCAGTGTCTAAAGCATAAATATAGAAAGTACAGCTCTTCTGAGGTTTATTGGACTGCAGCTCCCATCAGCCTCAGCCACAGCACCCAATGGCAAGGAGTGATGGTAACTGCAGTCTAACAATATTTGAAGGGTCACACATTTTTCATTCCTGTTCTAAAGAGTGGCGGCTTTAAGCAATAAAAAGTGTTCTTCATGAGGGAAAACGCAAATCTCAGCTCTAATTTCACTTGCACTAGTACAGTGGGAGACTTTGCTAAAACCCTTTAAATGTATTTGTGATGTTAGGGTCACCGCATTTCTGAACACTTATTTTGTTGTTACTGTTATGCAATAAATATTTGGACAATAAAGGCTTTATTTGCACAAAGGTCATTAGATTCTGATTTTCTGATTATCATTCAATATGTTTGAGGAAAATGAAACAAAGGATGCATATATACGAAGTATATGATTAATAATCATTTTCAGATTACAGTAGCTAAAATTATTAATACTATCATCTTTAATAATTTATTAGAATTCTTTTAACCAAAACATAGATTTAGGTATGTGCAGTTCAGATGCTGGAAACAAACGAATTGCTCACTAGATTTGCAGACGGCTTCATTACTCAATAGATGGAGGAGGAAAAGGAGATTAACTATTTTGGATTTGATCCAAATCAACAGAGATGAACTGATCATTGGAGTAGAAATAGTGGAATTCTTTATAAATATATGTATGTGTGTGTATTTCTTCTTTGTGGTCTCTGTGCCTCACACACTGAGAATTTTCGTGCATGCGCGGTAGCGTTCGGAAGATTCTAGAGTTAAGCAGTTTGGCGGGAACCCCTCCCCCATGCCCGTACTGAGCATGCTCAGCCCACCAAGCCAACAGTCTCTCCTCAGTTCTTTTTCATCCGCCGTAGCGAACGGAAGATTCTTGCTTTGCATCGTTTCTTGGCTTGTGATTTCTTGGTTTTCGACTCAGATTCAGTTTGTTGGCTTTGGCTTCTGGTTTTCGGACTTCGGACTTGGGCTCTTTGGCTTTATCAGACTTCTTCGAACCCCTCCTTTTCGACCTTCTTTGAACTTTTTCTTCGATCTTCTCACCGCTCCTTCTGTGAGTTTTCCCCCTCTTGGACTTTCTTCTCCTATTCTTCATCTTTCTATGTCTGCTCTTTTCAAGGCTTGTGCCGCCTGTGGTCGTAAGGTCGCTCTGTCTGACGGGCACACAGAATGTCTCTTTTGTCTTGGGGAGACCCACAACGTGAGGGCTTGCCCTATTTGTTGGGACTTCACTACCCAGACTCTGTGGAATCGGTCATCCCACCTAAAATCCCATTGTTGGGAGGAGTCTGTACGGGCAAGGGAACAAGCGGCTGGAGAATCCATCATGTCTTCTTGCCCTTCTCAATCAACACGACCTTCAATCACACCCTCGTCAGTACCGGTGGCTGCCGTACCGACGACAGTACTGGGCTCGGTACTATCTTCTCAGCCCCCGATATTGGCCTTGCTGCGCATACCAAAGATCTCGTTGGGCGCATCAACTTCCAAGGAGGCTCCTGTGGGCTCATAGGTAGCCAAGTCCACCAGACCGCCTACTGCCGCTCAACACAAGCGGCCTCCTCCTCAGAATACAGTGAAGGAGAGAGAGAAAAAGAAGAAGGAGAAGCGAGGCTCGCCCTATAAGAGCACCTGCCCACCGACACCTCTTCCAACCCAACAACCTGAGGAAGTTGGCGAGGAGATGGAACTGCCAGAGATCTTGGAGGTGTCTGACGAAGACCAGACCACTGGCTCGGCCGCGCCTTCAGGCCCGCCTGTTCTATATGCCGCAGTAGCTTCTCCTGGTCACCCAGAAGGGATGGACCGCCTGGAGCCAGTCCTGGCCACACCTTGGGCCCCCTCTTGCCATCGGGCCACGTCATGGGAACGTAGCAGAAGGAGTTAATCTTGTTCCCCAGAACAACAGGAAAGGCGCCGATCCTCGCACCGTTGGGAAGCCTACCCAGAGCGGGCTCTGTCTTGGCCTCCGATAGACTCACCCTTCTCATCCGCCTCTTATATATGGAGGTATAGCCGTGAACACCTCTAGCGCGAGCAACTGGATTAGTACTGGTCCCATTCGCCGGCGTATAGAGACTGGTACCACCTGGATGTGAGGCAGTGGTCACCGTATTGCAGGTCCTGGTCTCCATCCCGCAGCAGGCATCACGCGTGATACCAGCGTTCTCCTTCGCGATCGCTCTCCAGGTCTCCATATTATGAGAGGTCCCGGGAACGCTCGCCATGGTACCGAGCTGTCTCACCACCGCCCCGAGTCACTGCGACAGTGTCACGGCCGGCTACGGAGGCCTTTCCAGTGCCAACCCCGGCTCCAGCTTTGACCTTCACCCAGGACATTCAACAACCAGTGCCTGCGGTACTGCCGATTGTCTCCTCTGCAACTTCCCAGCCACCGGTTGCTCCACTGGTACCGCCAGCTACACCAACGACGGTGGCTGCACCAATGGTCACCTTGCCGTTGCCAACTCAGCAGCCTTCGGCAGAGAGTCTCTCTCGTTCCTCACAGTCTTACGAGACTAAGTCAGAGTCAGAGGAATCAACGCCTGGATCGCACGATTCACCGCCCTTGGTTTTTGGGGACCCACTCCGGATTTGGCACGGGAAGAGGTTAAAGCGTTCTCAGACATCCTTCTCCGTATGGCGAATGCGCTTGGGCTGGAAGTGTTGGACCTGGTTCCATCCGTCCAAGATCTGGTGTTCCACTATGTGGACACCTGTCCACCTTCCACAGCACCATTGCCTTTCCTACTGGCTTTGCTAGAAGTCCTTAAACACCCTTGGACCCAGCCAGCTTCAGCTCAGCCAATTCCGCGTCACCTAGAGCATTTGTATCGGACTCAGAAGAAGGATGTCGAGTTCCTCATTAACCACTTGGTGCCGAACTCCATTGTCATCGAGTCCTCACAGACCAACGGCAGTAAGAGGGTCCACACCACTCCGCTGGACTGTGAGGGACCCCTTTTGGCAGACAATTCTACACCGCCTCGTCACTCATTGCCAGGGTGTCCAACACACAGGCCTGCCTTGCCGCTTATCAACAGAACCTCCTTGACAGATTCCATCCACTGTTGGCACACCTCCCTGAGGATCATCAGGCGAGTGCTATCCAATTCTTTAATGAGTCGGTAGCACTCGCCAAGCAACAGATCCTGTCATCGAGGCACTCCGTGGAGGTGGCGGCTCGCGTTATGGTCGAGTCGGTGGCCCTCAGACGCTTTGCATGGCTCAGGTCGGGAGGCCTTCAGGAGGACAGCCGAAAGCGTATAGAAGATCTCCCTTTCGACAGCCAGGGATTGTTCAGTGCAACAACTGACAAGGCTATGGATCACCTCGTCAAGGCCTGTTTAACAGCAAAGTGGATGGGGATCCATCAGCCTCCCCAGCCCTGTCGTAGCTTTGGCTTCCGATCCTCTTGGCAGCGATTCTCTTCATCGACCTACCAGCCTTGGTCTTCACGCTCGGCACCGTCGCGGCCATCGACCTCGTCCTCGGTACGGAGGCCCTTTCGGGGATTCCAATCTTCCTCAAAGAAGTCTTCATCTGGGACAAAGTCCCGTTTTTGGCCACCTTTGCTGGTCGCCACCACAGCCACTCTTCAGCCTTCCCACCACCTTCGTAGATCATCCAGTCTTAGCCCGACATCTCGCTGAATGGCGTCACATCACCACGGACTCTTGGGTTCTCTCCATTGTCTGTCTTGGTTACGCCATAGAATTTCAAGATATACCACCACAAGGGGTCTGCTATTCCACCTCGGCAAGCCTGGTCCTGCTAGAAGAGATCCAGTCTCTCCTGCACAAAAGGACCATCGAAGAACTTGCGCCCTCGGCCAGTACCACCAGCTTCTTCTCCCGGTACTTCACGGTAATGAAATCGGACAGTACCCTGCGGTCGATCCTGGACCTCAGAGGAATAAACTCTTACATCCGCCCCAAGAGGTTCAAGATGTTCACTCTGTCTTCGATCCTGCCCTTCCTTCGACGATGGGACTGGTTCGCCTCTATCGATCTATGGGACGCCTATTTTCGCATCACCATTCACCCGCAGTACAGACGATACCTATGGTTTGTGGTCGACGGTACCTGTTACCAATACAGGGTGCTACCGTTCGGACTCTCCACCATGCCCAGGGGCTTCACCAAGTGCATGGCCCCTGTGATGTCGTACCTGCGGACGAAGGCCATTATGATATACCCTTATTTGGGCGACTGGCTGTTGGTGGCGTCCTGCAGGCAAAAGCTATACATGAACATTCATCGCACTCTCTCTCTTTTGTCCCGCTTCGGCCTCCGGGTCAACCCGACGAAGTCGCACCTCGAGCCGGCGAGAGTCCTCGACTTCATCGGAGCAACCTTGGACTCGGTATCTGCCAGGACATATCTGCCTATGGAGTGAGCACACACTCTCAGTCGGGCCACATCCGCCGTTCTTGATGCCCCGGTGATATCGGCAGAAGGATCCAGCAACTTCTTGAGTACATGGCCTCAACCACGTTGGTCACTTATCTCTCTCGTCTCTGTGCCCGCCCACTCCAGCACTGGTTTGTCAGAGCCTTCGACCCGCTCCTAGACGACCAGAGATGCCTCCTGCAGATTCCTCGACAGGTACGTTGCTCCCTTCTCTGGTGGCTATCCTACTGTCATCTGATGTCAGGGATGCCGTTCCAAGAACCGACTCCTCTGATCACGGTAACAATGGACGCCTCCCTCTTCAGATGGGGAGCACACTGCGGCGATCTCTGAGTGCAAGGCCGCTGGATTGATGAGGAGACCCAATTGCACATCAGTGCCCTCGAGCTCCTCGCCATCTGGAAAGCTCTGAGGGCGTTCCACAACTTGGTTGTCGGCCGCATGGTTCAAATCCTGTCCGACAACATGACGGCCATCTGTTATGTCAACAGGCAGGGAGGGACCCGGTCAACCACCCTCCTGACTATAGCTCTTGAGCTCTGGAACTGGTGTGTGCCGCTCTGAGTCCACCTGGTCATGGTGCACCTGGCTGGCCAAGAGAACACCACGGTAGACGCCCTCAGCAGGGACACCTCGGGCTATCATGAGTGGTCCCTCTCCGATACAGCATTCCAGATGATACTAGACTGGTGGGGCGAACTGACGATCGATCTCTTCGCCAGCAACTTGAACAGGAAGTATTCTCGGTACTGCTCGGGAGCCAGCCTGGGCCGGGGCTCTCTCGGTGACACCTTCATGTTCAAGTGGACCGATGGACTCCTCTACGCGTTCCCGCTGTTCCCTCTCCTGGGTCGAGTGGTCGCTAAGATCTGTGCGGACTGGGCCAACGTCGTCCTTGTAGTCCCATATTGGCTGAGAAAGCACTGGTTTGGTCCCCTGTTCAAGGCCGCCCGCGGTCGACTCCTCAGGTTACCGATAGCATCAGATCTCCTGTCGCATTCCGATGGTCTCGTTCTCCACCCGGACTTGCCCCTCCTGGCTCTCCACGTGTGGAAAATAACACCTTAGAGGATCCAACCATCCAGGATGTCCTAACGGCGGCCAGGAAGGAGTCGACGCGCCGCAACTACCATTTTAAGTGGCAATGGTTCATCATCTTCGCAGAAGTCTGTTGTGAGCGGGTATCGCCTGTCGCTTTACCCACCATGTTGCATTTTTTGCTCCACCTTCGGCAACAAGGGCTTGCCTTCTTTTCATTGAAGGTCTACCTCGCCGTTATTGTGGCCCACCAGCCACGAGGATCCTCCTCGGCAGCTCTCTTCAGCGACGCTACCCTCAAATAGTTCATGAAGGGCCTGCAGCACCTTTAACCTCCGGTGTCACCTCCGCTACTGCCTTGGTCGCTGTCCTTGGTACTATCCCAGTTGACGTGACCGCCCTTCGAGCTCATAGCGACTGCTGATGACAGGCTCCTGACCATCATAACTGCTTTCCTGGTAGCTGTCACCTCAGCCAGGCGGGCGAGTGAGCTGACAGCGCTTCAATCGGATGAGCCCTTCCTGGTCTTTCATCGAGACAAAGTAGTCCTTTGGCCAGACATCTCCTTCTTGCCCAAGGTGATGTCCCATTTCCACCTTAATCAGAACATTATCCTGCCTACCTTTTATCTGGACCCGACTACACCTCTGGAGTGCTCTCTCCACTCCTCGATGTGTTACCCTGTGAATTGGGGGTCCCGGGAGGGGCACCCAATGTACCAACAACAACAAGCAAAGATGGGGAAATTAGCTGGAGCACTCTCTTGACTAACGAGAGGCAGGGTATCTTAGCAGGGATCTTTTACCCTAGGTCTACAGCGTCAGGTCAATGAGGAGGCAAATGGTTCAAATAACAATTAAGATTTATTAAACAGTTATTAAAGAAAAGCACAAACACGCTCCTAACTAGAAAAGGAAAATAGAGTTCAAGGGGAATGGGTGATACACCACCTTTCCTGTAGTCCTGGGGAAGCCAATTGTAGAAGAGGAAACCCAGCATGGCAGCCGAGGGGAATTGGCAGCAAGGCAGAGTAGAAGTCCAGAGCAATCCGGCAAGAGTTCCAAAGAGCTCTCAGAGCAGGGGATTTTTATAAGGGAAAGAACAACTGTAGGCTAGGCTGGTCTTGGGCGAAAACAATAAGTTTTGGGTTGGAGACAATGCCTCCGAAAGGTCGGAATTTACATGATTGAATTATGCTCCGAATTGACAATAGTATGGCTGGTATGTAGATGCGGCTAGCTCGGCAGTTAAGCACTTAGCTCACTAGGGCGCCCTCTCAGGGCAGGAGGTTTCTTTGTTTATTGCGCATTGGTAATGAGGGTGTTTGTTTCGGGAGGTCCCCAAAGCAGTCCTGGCTATTTCTGGCTTGGTTTGGTGAGAACAGCAAATAGTAGCCATGCCTAGCTTCGTGCTTGTTCGGTGGCCTCACAAACACTTGGCTGGTGGCAGAGCGGGGCCGAATTGTGATATCAAAATGATATCTTTGGTTCACCAAAGTCCAGGCCGGTACACGGTGGTAACAGATGCTCATTGGGCTGTGGCCTTCTACTCCCATCGGACTGTGCCTTTTTGACATACTCCCCACCTGTTTGTCTGCTACGGTGATCATCGAAAGGGACTCAAGGTGTCCACCCAGAGGTTCTCCAAATGGGTGGACCAGACCATTCTGCTGGCGTATGAACTGGCCAAGCAGCCTCTGCCAGCCTTACTGCGTGCTCATTCCACCAGAGCTGTGGCTTCCTCAGCAGTTCTCCTTTGGGGAGTAGATCTGGAGGAACTGTGCCGTGTGGCGATCTGGTCTCAACCCTCGACTTTTATGCGCCGCTACAGACTGGACTGCCGGTCCCGGAGAGATGCCTGTTTTGGACGTGCGGTGTTGTCTTCCATTCTCTAGGACCTGACCCACCGTCCAACTGGTAAGCTACAAAATCTCCCACAATGTGAGGTACAGAGACCACGAAGAAGAAGAACAGGTTGCTTACCTGTAACTGTGGTTCTTCAAGTGGTCATCTGTGCCCTCACACACACCCGCCCAGCCGTCCCCTCTTTCAGGTCCTGCACTGGTGGACTCCAGAACTGAGGAGAGACCGTTGGCTTGGCGGGCTTAGTTCTAGAATCTTCCAAACGCTACCGCGCATGCGCGAAAATTCCCAATGTGTGAGGGCACAGATGACCACTTGAAGAACCACAGTTACAGGTAAGCAACCTGTTCATTCATATATATATATATATATGTATACACACACACACACATATAGATATATAGATATTTTGTTAATATTTTCCATTAACTTATAACAATAAATAAGCAAACAACATAAAACAGTATGAAAATGACAAATAAAAATACGGCGCCAGCATTACCATATATATATATATATATATATAACAAAGAAGAACAACAAATAGAAAAAACAGAATAATACTGTCACATATGAATATGCTAGGTATTGGCAAAAGGTCTCAGTTCCATCAGAAGGGAAATAGATGGAGAAATTAATAGAAGTGGTAGAAATGGATAAGCTCACCTACCTTAATAACCCAAATCACAAATTTCTCCAAACATGGCAGTAATTTAAAAATTACTTGCAAAGGGTAATGTAAAATATAATGTAATATAACGTAAGAACCAATGTAACGTAAGAAATAACTGTATAAATTATGTAGGAGGTATTCTTGTAAATAATAACCAGGTAAATCCTAACAAAGGAGATAAGGAATAGATAGTACGGAATTAGAATGCTCTGTGATAATGGTATCAACATATGTATGTTATTACTATAGGAAAGTTCTGTTAAGACTGTGATTTAAGTAACTAAATACAGGTTAACAAATTATGTTTCAGCAATTAGATTAATAACATACCAATGTATTCTAATGACAGAATGATATAAATTGAAAATGAGAATATAAAAGGGTATATAACAAGAATGTAATTTACCCAATCTGTAGTTCTAGCAGAGGGAGAAGTCAACCTTTAATATATATGCAGGTCTTTCTTCTCGAAATAGTGAAATTCTTGGGTAGAAGTGACCTTGTCCCCTTGAGAATTGTTATACAGAGGAAAGAAGAAGCCAGATGTTGTTAGGCGTACACTCTGTGGTTCAAGAACTCAGTAGCTTAGGGTGAGATCCCATGGTCAGAAATGAGCAAAAGTAAGGGAGTTGATGATGCAGGATTGTCTTAGAAGTGAGGTAATGAAAGCACAGTTGCAAACAATTCTGATGAGGAAAAAAAGTGGGAGGTGTCTAGAACAGTGATTCTAAACTTTTTCTTTACTTGGGATTGGGATATAATTTGTTGCCAGTGTCCCCCAAGGCTTGACTTAATATTTAAATATTCCAATTTAGACTTAAATATTCAAATATTTATTTATTTAAGGCTTCTAGAGACTATGACTCAAATCTTGCTCAGTCATTGGGTGACCTTGAGCAAGTCACATTCTCTCAGCCTCAGAGGAATGCAAAGGCAAACCCTCTGAACAAATCTTGCCAAAAAATACCCTGTGATAGGCTCACCTTAGGGTTGCCGTAAGTTGGAAGTAATTTGAAGGCACACAGCAACAAAGTGCTGCTGACAGGGGGAGATTCTTTCTAGCCATCATGTCTCTCCTCTTTAAAAACTGACTTATGATGACCCTAAGAAGGATTTGCTTGGCAAGAACTGTTGTCTTTGCTTTTCTCTGAAGCTGAGAGAATGTGACTTTGCTGAGGTCACCCAGTGAGTATCCATGGTCAAGTGGGGATTCAAACCCTGGTTTCCAGAGTCATTGTTTGGGTGCAGGCACATGCGCCTGCTGTTGTGTTCCTTTCATCTGGAATGTGGCAGCAGGGGGCTGTGCAGCTGCCAAAATTGTTTCCTTGTTTCAAATCAGGGAGCAGTCTGGGAAAGTGCACAGACCTGCCGCCATGTGCCTCGGTGCCCACACCCCCTTGTTACCCCAAAATGTGGGTGACTCCGGGTCCATCTGCAGTGCCAGTGCCACTGTTAAACAGTGGGAGATATTAGCTCTGCAAAAGGAGCCTGCAAAAGGGAGGATAACCTTATAATATCTTTTACACTTGTATATATGGATACTAATGCAGGGAAGAACCATTCAGAGATTCAAAAGTTAGCTTGTTCATTTTATTGGGGGAATTAACAACCACACACATACAAAATCCAATCCTCACAATCACAAAAGGCTGACTGAAAGAAAAGGGAGGAAAATTGGATAGCAAAAGTTCAGGGCAAAATAGGTGATATTTACCAATCCAGCAGAGAGGGTAGTACAAATCAGGAATCAGAGTGGCAGAGTGACAATCAGTATGCCAAAACTACTATGAGTTGGCTAGTCCAAAGTCAGTGTTTGAATACGCTATTTCTGCCTGGAAGGAGAAGGTGTTAATGGGTTTCCAGCAGCACAAACAATGGAGTCCAGAATGAACGAATGGTCTTAATATTAGGTGACAAAGGACTGATGGGAATTGTGATAGCTCCTTGATTGCTGGGTAGGAAAGAGAATAAAAGAAGACTGCTGGGAGTGGAAAGAGGACTGAAGGTACTTAGTTTAGTTTTAGGTTCCATTGTCTCTGGAGGCTGAGTCACTGATGGACATGTGCAAGTCCATTATCGCTGGAATTTTCCTGATGATTTCCTAACTACATCCTGGCCATGCCTTAAAGTCCTGCCTGACCTAGTTCGTGTACGTGCTCAACCAGTTCTTTCTCTTAGCCAGCATGCCCATGGTGTATAATCTATATTTATACCAAATCATATTTGGCAATTAAACCATATCAAAGTGTGGGGATGTACAGCCTAGTGGCACCCTGCTGCCGCATTCCTAACAAAGGGTGTGGCAGCAGATGTGTGAGGCCTCAAACTGCTATCTCATTTGCAAATGAGAGCAGTTTGGGTGTGCACTGCATACCTGTTGCTGTCTGGCAGCTGACCTCCACAGACCTACGAGAGCTCCATGGACCCCCCAAGGGTCTGCAGACCCCAGGTTAAGAACCATTTGTCTAGAGAAATCAAATTGGATGTACAAAGAAGATTCAGATGAACTGTGATTTAAAATAGACATATCTAAGAAGTGGAAGGGGAGATCACCAACCAAAAATACAAGTAGCCAGTACTTCTAGAGGGAAAAGTCAGAAAGCAAACAAAAATCAGAATGAGCTCAGACTTCCTCAAGAGGTTAAAAATAATGAAAAGGGGGTATGGGGACTCTGTTCAAGCAAGAGGAAGAACAAAGAAATGGTAGGGCCACTGTGGAGAAGATGGTGAGATAGTAATAGGCCAGGGAGAAGACTGAACTATTTAATACTTTTTTCTCAGTCTTCATCCAAAGGGAAAACAGTGCTGTAACTAATGAAAATAGAATAAATCATGCAGTAAGTGGGCTACAGGAAAAAAGAGGTAGTAAAGGGATACCTTACTATTCTAAATGAATTCAAATTTCCAGGGCCAAATGAATTGCACGTAAGATTACTAAAGAAACTTGCAGATGTAGTCTCATAGCCACTGTCATTCATAGTGGGGTGCCAAAGGCTTGTGTATTGGGCTTGGTGTTGTTTAACATCTATATAAATGACTTAAATGAAGGCATGCTTATAAAATTTGCTGATGACACCTAATGGTGTGGGGTTAGTGACCACCCTAGAGCAGCAGTTCTTAACCTTTTCTTTACCAGGGACACCCTTTAAATATAATTTGTTGGTGGGGACCCCCAAGACATAATATTTAATTTTAGATTTAAACATCCAAATATTTACCTATTTATTAAAGGCTTCTGGAGACTAGGATTCAAATCCCTGCTCAGACACTGGGTGACCTTGAGCAAGTTACATTCTCTCAGCCTCAGAGGAAGGCAAAGGCAAACCCCCTCTACACAAATCTTTCCCAAAAAATGTCCTGTGAAAGGCTCACCTTAGGGTTGCCATACCTCTACTCTTTGAAAACTGATTTATGGTAACCCTGAGGCAGTGATGGAACAGAAAAAGGTGATGGTAAGGTGTTTGTGGGGAGTTTTTAAGTTCACCCTTCTCCTACTCCTTCCTGATACCCCTGCTCCTCCCTCTCACCATCAGCTTCCCACCATGTAGTGCCTCCCCACCCCACTTCTCTTCCCCTCCAAGCATTTCTCCAGTCTCAGCAACCACCACCCCTCACTTCTCTTCCTGCACACATTGCAAACCTCATACCTCTCCCAGATTCACAGGCCAGAAAAGTTCAACTGGATTTTAATTTCTCCCCCCCCCCAGCACTTATCTTCAATTCAAACAATAGCAACCTCTCACTTCTCTTTCTGCACCCACTGCGAACTTCACCCTCTCCTAGGTTGTTCTGACCAGGAAAGGTCAACGTTCTCTTTTCTCCCCATGCCTCTCTCCAGTTCCAACAACAGCAGCCCCTCATTTCTCTTCCTGCACACATTGCAAATGTCAGCCTCTCACAGATTCCCAAAACAGGAAAACACAAATGACGGGTTGCTGTTATTGGGACTGGGGAGACACATGAGGAAGAGAAGTGGTGGAAGGCACTGGAAGATGGGAGGCTCATGGTGGTGTCCCTAAAACTGGGTGGAGTTTTGATGGTCTCAGTATCTGAGAGAGGAGCGGTGGTGCCAGTGGAAGAGAAGGGTGGGCATGGGCCTTCAAATTCCAAATAATCAAATTCGTGAGAGGCAAACCTGTGAATGTGAAAGGCTGACTGTACTGCCTGCTCACAAGGAAGCCACTGAGAGAGGTACACTGACTCTGCCAGCCATGAGAAAGGTAACTTTCTCTGACTTCCTCTCACACCCGATGCTGAGACCACTCCATACATTCACGAAAAAAAAAAGCTGCCAACCCGTTTCCCCTCTTCAGTCTTCCCACACTTTTGCTTTCCTATAAATGGTTTCTCAAAAATGCAGGAAACAAGGGAGACCAAGGATAAGGCGCATGTGCAGCTCTCACTGAGTCATCAACATAACATTCTTTTACTGCTGATTGGGAAAAGGTAGGGCAGAGGAGGTGGGACTGCCAAGGGCAGCAAGTCAGTCACTAAAAACAGATGAGTCACAAGTCGAATCGAGTCAGTCCATCATTTATTGCCAAGTTGAGTCATTGAAGCAACTTGAGTCTGATTTGAGTTTGGATCAATCAATTGAAGTCTACATCATTGCCCTAAGGAGAACCTATCATGGGGGTTTTATTGGCAAGATTTGTTGCCTTTGCCTTCTCTGACACTGAGAGAATGTGACTTGCCTGAGGTCATCCAGTGGGCTTCCATGGTCAAGTGGGGATTCAAGCCCTGTCTCCAGAGTCATAGTTTGGCTGCACACACACGCCTGCCACCATGGCCCCTTTGCCAGGGACCTGGCAATGGGTTGTGGGTGCTGAGGGACATGGTGTCAGGTGTGTCCCAAATGTTGCTCATTTGCAAATGAGGAAGCAGTTTTGGCAGCTGCATGCACCATCCTGATGTGTCCCTGGTGGTGGTGGTGGTGGTGGTGTCCAGCAGCAGGGCTTTGCAGATCCTCTATGAGGACTCAACAGACAGAATTCAGAATCAGAATTCAAAATGACCTTGATAGATTGGATTGTTGGGCCAAAAATAGCAATGAAGGCCCTGCTTTGGGGGTCCCCGATATCAGTATGGTTTGGACAGGCACCATACTCAATTGGCACCACATTGGATTGGCAACACGCATTCAGTTGGCTCTAATATCAAATTCAAGCCTGAGAGGTGACCGAGAGGTCAAACCAAATGAGGGAAGAGATCTAACTGTAAATGTGAGAAAGAATGACTGATCAGCCTAAAATACCTTCCAGGTACAACTGGACCATTTGTCAGGCAAATAGATGCTGTTCTCGTGGATAATAGGCTTAAGCAGAAGCTGGAATTTCCCAGGAAATGCAATTGTGAGAAGCCCACCGGGACACTGATTGACAGATACCCATTCCCTGTGCAGCTGCACTCCTTCCTCTTGCCTCATAGCACTCACAATAGACAGCTATGACAACATGCATTATGCCTTTGTCATCCAAACACTGCGAACATTAGTGGGTTGATTGTCCTTTGTTTGTGCTGCAACTCCCATTGTTCCACACCTGAAACTGCACATACCTTCCACTGTCACAGGCTATTTTTTGGGTACAAATACCTCTGATTCCAGGATGCCCAGTGCAGTGTCTTGAAGGTCTACAAGTCACCCAGTCTGGCTGGCTCCTGAACGAGTACTGTCCTTAGGTCCTACCTAAGCCAAGCAACATTTCAGCTTCCTCATATTTTTCTGGACTGGTAACTATAAACTAAAAAACCCTCAGTCTCTCTATCCATAATTTGTCCTGCCTTTATCCTTCAGTTAGTTCTTGTGTGAATGTTTGGCTATTTGTATCTTGTGTGCGTGCATGAGTGAATTCCCCCTCAATAGAACACATTTTTAGCTTACTTTTGAATTTCTGGCTGGTTCTTTTCCTGTACGAGCCCATAAACATTGGTAGGAAAAGTCTTGTTAAATTACCCCCACTCTTGCCAGCCACCTCTTTCGGCTAATTCATTCCCCACTTTTGCAAGAAGGTACTGGCATTGCAGGGTGGCCCTTTTGGCACCCACGTTTTGGGGTAACAGAATTAAAACAGAGATAAGTATAAGGTACTATATCTAGGCAGGTAAATAAATTGCACAGATATGAGACCTGAATGGAAAGGAGTACATGTGAAAACAATGTAGGGGTCTTAGTAGATCACAAGTTAAACATGAATTAACATTTTGTATGATGCAGCACACCAAAACACCAGTGCAATTCTGGGCTGCATCAATAGGAATATACTGTCCAGATCAATTCTTTCCTTTGGAAGAAGTAATAATGTTACTCTATTCTGCTTTGAATCATAGAATCAGAGAGTTGGAAGAGACCACAGGGGCCATCCAGTCCCACCATTTACCATGCAGGAACCCACATCAAAGCACTCCCAACAGATGACCATCCAGCCTCTGCTTAAAAACCTCCAAAGAAACAGACTTTACCACAATTCGGGGCAGCATATTCCACTGCTGAACAGCTCTGACTGCCAAAAAGTTCTTCCTGAGGTTTAAGTGGAATCCCTTGTCTTGTAGCTTGAACCCATTGCTCCTTGTTCTAGTCTCTGGAGCAGCAAAAAACAAGCCTGCTCCCTCCTCAACATGACATCCCTTCAAATATTTAAACATGGCTATAATGTCCTCTCTTAACCTTCTCTTCTACAGACTAGACATCCCCAGCTCCCTAAACCTCACCCAGAATCCTGGGTGCAGTTCTTGGCATCTTGAGTTCAAGAAGGATCAACAATCTGGAATGTGTCCAGGGTAGGGCAACTGAGATAATCAGAGATCTAGAAGCCAACAACTTAGGGTGCTGGGTATGTTTAACTTTGGAAACAGAAGAGTGAGAAGTGACATGATAGCTATCTTTAAATATCTGAAGTGAAGTAATGTAAAAGATGGAGCAAGCTTGTTTTCTGTTGCTCCAAAGACTAAACCACAAATCAGGGGATTCAAATTAAAAAAAAAATTAACCTAAACATTAGGAAGAATTACTTTACTGTAGGGACTGTTGAGCAGTGGAATGCCTCAGATGGTGTCAGACTTTCCTTCTTTGGGGTGCCTTTAAACACCGGTCAGATGGGCATCTTTCAGGAGTGGTTTAGCTCTGTGTTCCTGCATAGCAGGGAGCTGAACTAGAGCTGAACTTGGTCTCTTCCAAGTCTAAGATTCTATGAGACATTCTGGCTTCCTCTGTGTCAGACTATTCGAATGCTGCCCATGTTGTAAAGAAGTCTAAAAGGCTGCTAAATTGGGGAGGCTGTGGTACTCAGGGGAATCAGTTCAGGCACAGGCATCTTCAGTAAGCAGAGCCCTTCCATCTATGGAAGGCAGATCCTGAAATATGCCCAGTTATTGAAGGTCTTACTTATGAGGATTTCTAATTGCCTTTAACTTGTCAGTAAGGCAATTGCTGAAAAATTCCACATTGCAGTAGTCTATTCTATATTTTGAACTTTATGTAGCTTCCAATATTTGACCTAATCTAATCTGGAAACTGTTGCGTGCAGCTGTTTAAAATTGTAGGTGGAAATCTTTGTATAATGTTAAAAGCAAAACATTGTATCATGGGATGTACAATGGGAATTTGGGGCCTGGGGACCGAATTCTAATTTAGAAAAGGTCTCCCGTCACATTCTAGAAGAGGGTGGGGCTAACAACAAGGGAGGATTATTTTTCAGTTTGAACATTTTTACTAAGCTTACAAAGCACAGCCCAACTCCTTGCATGTCTAACTGGGCACTAACCACCACAATTTATGGACATCCAAAGCATGAACATTTCAGCTCAGGTCTGCTCAGAAGTAAGCCCCTGTGCAACAGCTTTCCTGACAGCAAAACAAAACTCATCTCCTGGCAACATATCTCCATGGAATGGAAATAACAAGAATTTCTGCAGGCCAGATGGAGAACGCCTGTGGATTACACCACCCCCAGGGAATCAGTCTCAGCATTTACTTCATTGGGATGTTTACCTTTTTAAAATATTTTTTTGGAAATTAGACATATACACAGTAAAAGTGAGATTTATTTTTTTCCAGGCATTTCTAGGAATTTCCAGTGTCTGGATCATAATTCAGTTGTTACCATTCTTACTGATTTTGTTATGGGCAACCTACCTGATCATTTCTAAACAGTGTTCCCAAAAATTCATGGCCAGGGAAAAGTTACTTCCTACTAACAATAAATATTAGCATATGCCCTGTGCCCATTTTAACCTATTTTTAAACTCCTCCGTTCAAAACTGAGAGAACTTTATATGTTTTGGATAGTGAATAAGTATTAACATTTTATTAACATTAAATGTGTCTTAACAGTTTCTTGGAATCAGGGTTGCTCAGAGCAGAGGAAATTCATCATTCTCCAGCACCAATAACATTAGTGACTCAAAAAGATCAGTAGGATGAAGATTTACTGTCAGTCTCCACCTTCTGTATATGCTAACAAGTGGTCTGATGGCGAACATGGATACTTGTCTGATACTCTTCATCCTGATGATAATAAGAGATTGTTTAACTTCAATGACTTTATCCCTTTGTTATCAAAATATGCTGCTGTCTTGAGTCTGCTGTCAGTCCATGATCTTAGCTTTGCAGACACAAGTGCAGTCAGCACCTGATATCAATATTTGTGCACAACAAAATCTTAAGCGCCAAAGACAAGATTCTTTCCCAGAGTGCGGGGTGTATTTCTCAGAGGGAAACAGGAAATGTGTTAGGCAACAGGCTTGAGGAATAAGTTTTTGAAGCTTCAGTAATGGGCAGTAAGAAGGATCTTATTCCCTACTTCCGAAGCTGCAGATGGCAAAATAGCAAACATGGAGGGCTGACTCTGCTTAAATTGTTAAAACTGACTTTATTTGACTCTGTCCAGAAATTCTGGAATAAAGATTGGGGTATAAAGTTGGGTCCCAGACATGAGACTTGACTTGAGACTTGAAGTAAAAGACTTAAATACATCACTATCAGTAAGTAATTCAGGAAGTAGAGGCAGCCCCTCTATCTGAGCCTGGTCTGCTGCCACCACCACCCTTGCCAGGGTCTTCCTTGGTCCGGGGCAGTGGTAGCAGAGGCAGCCCCTTCACCTGGGCCTGGCCTGCCATGGCAGTGAAAGAATCAGCCCCTCCACCTATTACATTCATGTGGCACACCTACACGTGCACTAACATGTTGCAACACACAGTTTGGAAAGCTCTACTTTAGAGGATGATCCAATTATGGGGGGTTTTTTTTGTCTGAGGCAATGACAAAAATGTCCAGAAATGACAAGAGGATTGAAGCTGCTTTGAAACGGATACACAAGGTGGAGAAACACCTCCAGTCTCTAACGGGACTATTCAGTGGAGCAAAATAAAGACACAGATTTTCTCAGCTCGAGAACCTTGGATCTAGTGGAGGGAAGTCTGGAACCAGTGGTTTTGTTACCCTGATTTCTGGGGGTCCCATGAGGAACACCTAAATGCTCTTCAAATTGTATAAGTTGGGGAAATTAGTCAAAGAGCACAAGTTAGCAATGCGAGAGGCAGGGTAACGTAGCGAGATCTTTTACCCAGCATCTACGGGGTCAGGCCAAGTCAAGAGGCAAACAGAAGTAAAATAATAACTGTTGTTTTATTAAAATACAATCAAGCAAGTGTATGCAACACACACACACAGATAACTATAGAAATAAAGGTTGGAGTGGGATAGAAGGAGTTTAAGAGGAGGTTTTTGGTATGGGAAATACTGCACCTGTCCTGAAGCCCAGGTAGTCTGAAGATAGAGTTCATAGATATGGAGGTTCTCAGGACGTGGGACTGAGGGGAAGGCTTGCCAAGCAAAGTGGCAGCAAGGCGGTCCAGCAATTTGAGCAATCCAAGCAATCTAAAGAAGCGCTCAAAGTCGGGGTTCTTATAGGGGAAATTGCAGCCACAGGCTAGTCCGTTCTTGGGGAAAACAATGCGTTTTGGGCTGGAGACAAAGCCTCCGAAAGGTCAGAATTTAGCATGATTGAGTTAGGTCCGAATTGTCAACAGAGTAGCCAGTATGCAAACGCAGAGTGCTTGACACTTCAGTATTTGGCTTGTCAAGCTGCCTGCTCGGGGCAGCTTTGTAGGTAGCGTGCATATATAATAAGGGTACTTACCATGAGGTCTCTTGAAGCGGCAGTTTGGCTATTTCTGGCCTGCCTGTGTTGATTTTGAATATTCCAGTGATTAGCAACCGAGCCTGTTTACGTGCTTGTCCGGGGGCCTTGCAAGCATGTGGGAAGGAATGGGTAAGGAAGGCCAAATTATTGATATCAAAATGATATCTGGTGCCCCCCAAGTCTGGCTAGAAGCTGCGGTAACAGTTTTCAATGTCTTCAGTCACTCTGGGAATATTCAAGTAGAACTGTCTGCATCATCAGAATATGTAAAGCTCAAGGTGGTATGAGGAAATGAATGCAGTATATTGAAAATGTACAATAAACTAACATTAAACTGTAATTAAGCAAAATTTGAATTGTTGAGTATTACTGCCCAGGTCTGTGCTCCTGTTTCTTGTTTATACTGCGCTGCCAATAGCAACTGCAGGAGCCTGGTAGTTCCCAGCAGAATCAGATAGCAGAGTCTGAGAGAGCTTCATGCCTTTGCTTCTTATAACAAGCTGTTGCTTCCCAAAACAAAATGTATTGCTGTGTCTGGTAGGATTCCTATAGTCATAGTGGAAAACATGTTGACAAGGGTGTACAAAAGAACTGCCTAGAACAGACAGTTGTTCCATTCCATTCTACCTTCTCTGTATTCCTGTCTGCTATTTTTCCACTTAGCTGAAATGGACTTTACTTAAGCTTTTTGCTGAACATGTAACCCAAGCTCTGCTCTTCAATAAACTCAGTAGTTTTTTAGCCTACAACAAGTGGCCTCATTTACTGGCAGCTTTATGGGACTTAGCAAGTTTTTGTCTTGCTTTCAAGGACAGCTAAACTGTGGGTCTTGCTAATGCCTACAGCAAGCCCCCCTATGTTTTCCAACATGAATAACATTAAGACCATTTTAAAGTATGCAAATAAAATTCATAAGTTGTTCTTTGTGATCTCTCTGATTCATACAAATGGGTTATCCTGCATGTGTGCAGATACACTTTTGGAAACCTCTAGATCCAAGTAGTACTCTTGGAGGAAGCCCCTCTCCTCCATGCAGGCTGCTGGTCCCTTACTGCTTAATTGCCTCTTTTCCTTTTCCTCTGCCATGTTAGCAGCAGCATCATGAACTTGCTCTTTGACATTTACAGTTTTTGTGGAAGACTTACTTCTCCTTTCATCTTCTAGGTTTTCTTTTGGGGTTTTTTCTTTGCAGTTTTTATTTCTTCTTTCATTTGCTTTAGTTTTTGAGCTGAATTTTAGTATTTCTTTTCCTACCCTCTCACAACTTTATGGTTTGCACATCCCTTTTAAAGAAATGCTTGGGTTGCAGACAAAAGATTTCTCAATCTGATGGCCACTCCCCTTGTCTTTCATGGCTAGGAAAGTGCATGTGATAAACGGGTATATCCACTGTCACAACTTTGCCCCTCAGGCTAGGAGGAATTGAGTTTCAAAGCTTAAAATCCTGTTGTGGGACTTTAAGCTTATGCCCAAAATAAGCCAGTATGTCTCTTCAAAAGGCATTTGCTCCAACAAATGATTAATTGAGCACACAATAGATTCTCTAAAGCATTCTCTGTTTGTTTTCAAGCAGGTTCCTCAGCAGGTAATGTCCCTGTAATGGACTCTGGTCCATAAGTGCATAGTGGTACTAGCCACTTCAGGAAGATCATTGGAGCCATTCATTAAGAAAGCTAAGAATTCTACAGACAAGCATTGTGCAGATACATTTCTGATGAAGTCCAAGGCTCATACCCCAGATACAGGTAGTTCAATAGCTTCCTAGACTTTAGATTCACATGATGGAGCTTATTTTGTATTCATTGGGAATACCTGTTCTTCCAAGACTGCGCCTTCAACCAGCACTCACAAGGCCTCTACCATGCCCAGTTTCTACGAGACATCAGTGTTAAGTATTAGGCTTTCCAGTTCTCTGTCTAAAGGGTTAAAGTTTGAGTCTTGTTCCTCTGCTGCGCTCATGGTCATGGTAACTTGCAGGTCAGCTTGACCCAGACAGTGTGATAAGAGACATCTGGTTTGTCTCTCAGTTCCTGTGGGAAACCAAAGTTTGTTTGGGAAAACAAACCTACAGTAGCTATAACCGCTGTGAGAAATCACTCGCTGTTTTCTCTTCTCTTTCGTCTCCCCCTTCGCCTGCTTGCTGTTTTGCATTTTCAAGCTCTCTCTCTGTCATGCTGTAAGAGGAGAGAGAAGCGCAATGGATTTTACCTAGCTTTCTGATATCTTTATGTTACTTATGCTGTTACTGCAATAAATACTTGTTTTAGTTTTGCAATCATACTTTGGCCTCAACTCTGTTCGTTTTTGAACCTATGCTGGTTTTACATCTGCCTGTTTTGAAGCCCAGACGTTATGTGGGTCATGTTGGCGTACAGCATGTCCCCTGGAACCTGCCAAGAATCTGTTGCCTAGATTGTCATCCCTACTTCCATCATGGAATAGATTCAAGGTGATCTTATTCCTCAGCTAAAAATTTGATGGATGTTCACCTTCTAGGTGTGGTATCACAAGCTGAAATCATGGAAAGCTCTTCAGTAACAAAGAGTTCTTCTGAACTAGGTAGCTATGAAAGCTGTTGATCCTTCTATCCTGACCAACCTCAATCCTTTTCCTGGTCATCAGTGTAGTGTTACCCTGATTTCCGGGGTCCCTTGGGGGATACCTCAATGTGCTCCGTGTGATGGGAAATGGAGCACAAACCAAGCACCATACGAGAGGCAGGGTAACCTAGTGAGATCTTTCACTCAATTTTTGTGGGGTCCAGTCGAGCCAAAAACCAAGCAAACTTGTCCAATAAATGATTTTATTAAAAATAAAGACTTGCACACACATGCACTCACGCACTCATTCACTCAAGAGCTATTTAGACATAAAAGAGAGGAAATTGGATAGGGGGCTTTGGAGGGTTACAGCTGGGGAATACTGCATCTGGTCCTGAAGTCCAGAGGTCCAAGACAGCAGCAGAGAGAGAGATGAGACTCAACACATGGAGAGCTGAGGGGATAGCTCAATGGACGGAGTGACAGTCTGCTGGGAAGCCAAGAGCGATCCAAAGAGGCACTCAAAAACTGGGTCTATTTATGGGGGAAAGGTACCTGGAGGGCTAATCCTTTCCCAGGGAGAACAATAGATGGAGGAGCTAGAACAAAGCTCCAAAAGGTCAATGTCCTTTGCATGATTAAATTTGCTGGGGTTGTCAAAGCCTCGGCTGTATGCAAATCGTCCTCGCTTGATGGGCTGTTTGTCAGATGTGTTAATCCCTTCAAGCTGGCTCCTCGGGGCTGAGGACCCTTTTTGTATTTTATATTTTACATGCATGGAGGTCTTCTGGGGCTATGTGACTAAGAATATACTGGCCTGACCGGGTTTTTCCTGCTTTCAGCCATTTGACCGTGCCTGCCTACGTGCTCATTCAGTGGACCTCTCAAGCATGTGGAGATATTTTTAATATTAAATTGTAGACCCTGGGATAGGGTCTGCTTACCTCAGTAACAATAGGCTGCAGCTTTCACTGGGTCACATGTCTTTTGGGCTTCACTAGAATGAGTGTAGTCTTCTTTCTCACAGAAGAACTTCATGATGGTCAGAGCTGTTCAGCAGTGGAATATGCTGCCTCAGAGTTTGGTGAAGTCTCATTCTTTGCAGATTTTTAAGCAAAGGCAGGATGGCCATCTGTTGGGAGTGCTTTGATGTGGGTTCCTGCATAGCAGGGAGTTGGACAGGATGGCCCCTTGTGACCTCTTCCAACTCTGTGATTCTATGACTCTACGAGAGTTCTGCGAGGATGCTGGATAACTGTTTTGAGCTATCTTTCCAAACACCACCACATTACTACCATCTGTATTGTGACTGTTGCTGTCCAACTTGCTGGGAATACCTTCCCAATGTAAACTCTGAGAGGTATGTTCACTGCTGTTGGGACGAAACATAATGATACTGATTCCCACTGTGTAGCACTTATCCAAGATAGGGTCCTAGGAATTCACCACTGTTTCAGGATACAATGAATTGCTGGATAGGGCCTGTATGGAACTGATGGTCCAACTGATACCACATTGTGGTTCATTATCTCTTCCTCCACTGCAAACTACCTATGTTAGTGTTACCCTGACTTCTGGAACCTCCTGGGAAACATCTGGATTCACTCCAAAAATACAAAGGTTGGGGAAATTAGCAGAGCACTGCTTAGCAAAACGGAGGGCAGGGCAACACAGCAAGTTGTTTAACCCTGTGTTTACAGAGTCAGACTGCACAAGAGAAAGAGAAGTCAAGTGAATTGGCAGAATTTCCACACACACAAACACACACACACATACACAAAGCAGTCGCTCACACAAGTGTACAAGGACTACTGAGTTTGAAAAACTTAAGATGGGAAAACCAGAGGGAAAGAAAGCACTCTGTCATACTGCACCTGGTCCTAAAGGCTGCAGCTTGGGAAGAAGAAAAACAAACAAACAGGACTCAGCGGAGAAAGAATGCTGAGGAGAGCTCTCAACTCACAAGAATGCCAGATGCTAATCAAAAGTGGGAGTTCTCCAAAGAGAAAGCCCCAAAAGGAAATTCAATTATAATGCAAAGTATGCCCGGGGGGGGGGCAGACCCTTTCTGGAGAAGGACAGATGTTTGAATCATGCAGATGGACCTTGTTTTGCATTTGAAACCTCATCCTGGAGACACTTAGTGTCTCAAGGTGTCAAAGCTGTGGCCGGCCCATTTGACATGTACGTATGTGCCTTCTGAGGTTTTCCTCTGGATACGTGACTGGAGGCATGTTGGCCTGACCTCACTAAAAATGCTTCAGTTTATAGACCCAGATGTCTACGTTCCTGTCTGGTGAACCTCTGGCTTAATAACTTTTTGATATTAAATATTACGCTTTCCATGGACTAGATCTGCTAGCATGGGTTACAATTGGAGAGAAATCCTCCTTTTCCTTCTCAATTGTTTCTACAAGTTTCACCATGCAGAGGTCTTCAGATCCAACTCCTCCACCTCAGCCATCATTATCTGTACCACCAACAATAGACCCTCCTTCCTTGGTTCCATTGTTGGACCCAGGTTCTTTGACATTGGGTGAAGGTGAGAATGATGTGGAACCATCCACTCCATGGGTACAGCTCTTGATGTTTCTTGATGCTCTGGTGGGGAATAAAGAGCACATCTTCCCATACGATGAATTTTGGCCTTACACAGACCATATCTGGACCATATTGTGAAGGCAATTGAGCTTGAGCTCAGTCAATCAAAACTACCCATCTTGGATCTCATTTTCAAGAGGGCTCAGTCTCAGTCTGTGCTGCCAGCTGTGACACTGATGTTCCCTTCTTTCATACAATAGAATCATAGAGTTGGAAGGGCCTCATGGTCCATCAGGTCCACCCCAAATCCACCCCTCTGTTCAGTACAGTATGTTCAGCTAAAGCATCTCCAAGCAGGTAGCTGACCAATCTCTTTTTGAAGACATCCATAGAGGGAGGCCTCATCACCTCTTTAGGGAATTGGTTCCATTTCCAAACTGCTCTTACTGCCAAGAAATTATTTCTAATGTTCAATCGAAATCTACCCTCCTGTAACTTTAAACCATTAGACCTAGTTCTGCCCTCTGAAGCAGCAGAGAACAAGCCTGCACACACTTCTCTGTGACAGCCCTCAGGTTATGTAAAGAGACTGATCATGTAACCCCTCAGTCGTCTCTTCACCATGCTGAACGTACACGACTCTTTCAACCTCTCCTCATGTGTTTTGTTCTCTATACCTCTTATGAGCCTCATTGCCTTTTTTTGAACCTTCTCCAACTTGTCTATATCCTTCTCAAAATGAGGTACCCAGAACTGAATGCAGATGAGGCTTGACCAGTGAACATTATAATGGGATTATTACTTCCCTCAAGTTTGAAAGTATGTTTGTATTAATGCAGGCTAAAATAGCATTTGCCTTCTTTGTTGCATGTTAATACTGCTATCTCATGTTCAACTCCCAGTAGTTCCATAGAATCATAGAGTTGAAAGAGACCACAAGAGCCATTGAGTCTAAATCCCTAACATGCAGAAATACTGAGTCAAAGCACCCCTAACAAATGGCCATCCAGCCTTTGTTTAAAAACCTCCAAAGAAGGAGACTCCATCACCTGACAGATCCCTTTCACATGTACTGCGGTCAAACCAAGTGACATCTGTCAGGAGACATATGTGTTTATTGTTTAGATTAGCATAGCAAGGGATCTTCAGAAGGGTGTTAGCTATCTACTAGGATTTACACATGAAGAACATTCTTTCCGGCCAGAGTTTCCCAGGAATAAGTAGATCAGATAAGGCTCATGGTGATTTATGGCTGCCAAGGCTTTGATGGTTCGGCCTGTGAAGTTAAACGTTTAAATGTAAAGTGCGGGAAACAAATCCCATTCGCGATCTTCAAAGTCTGAAGACAGCATCACCGCTTTGTTCTCAATAAAACTACTTCTAGTTTATTGAATACGTTTGTGAGTGAATCTGTTCCTGACAGAAAGATCGCAAATCTACAAATTTTTTCTTCCAAATATGCATCCAGAAATGGACCAGGGGAGCACTGAGGAAGAGTGGGTAACCGCAGGGACTGATGGAGCTGCGGGAATCGAAGTGCCTAGGAGCACCGAAGTTGAAGCGCGTACGACTGTGGCTTTTGAGACTCCTGCAAGCAGCCAAACTTGGGCCTAGGGAGAGAAGCCACGTATGTCCCAGAGGCAACGCAGGCACGCCGAAAGGTGGGATACCTCAGCGACTGAGCTAGCCTTTCTGGAGGAGATAACCCATTTGGAAACAAGACTTGCACAGCAAAGTGAGGAGATGCTAGGACTCAAAGCGCTGCTATGCAAGATGAACGTCCGTCCACCGCGAGGACGGGAACCACGAGCTGCTGCTTCAGCGGCAGGTGCTGCTGGACCATCACAGCAACCAGGCAAGCCAGGACCGGCACCCCCACCACGCAGGAATATTGGAGAACTTAAAGCGTCCTTCGACAGAAAGGGAGAGAAGCTCTCCTGTTTTATGACGATGTCCAATAATTTCATGATGGATTACGGCCACCTGTTTCAGGATGATGCGGCCAGAATCCGATTCCTCAGTCAGAGATTGAAAGGTTTGGCTGCGGACTGGGTAGTGAACTTGTATGACACCCGCGCCCCAGAAACTGAAAACTTGCAACTGTTCATGAATCACCTGCGCGAACACTTTGAAGACCCTCATCTGCTGGAGAAAACTAGATTTCAACTGAAACGCATGAGGCAAGGCGGTAACGATGTGGGAATGTATTCCCGTGAATTCAGGAACTTGGCTACCAGAGCCCAGTGGAACGATGAAATTCTCATTGAATTGTACAAAGATAGTCTGAATCCGGAGATTCTACGCGGATGCTTAATGCAAGCTAACCCGCAAACCTTGTTGGGCTGGATCCGGCTGAGGTGGAAGGGATTACTCAGGCGATACAGCTGGCCCGACAGCGGCAAGACACTCCGAAACGACGTCCCAGCCTCCCCCTTTCAGCAACACTGAAGAATGGGACCACCGACTTCGCCGAGGTGCGTGTTTCAACTTCTAGTTTATTGAATATGTTTGTGAGTGAATCTGTTCCTGACAACATCCATCTTATATCTCTCCGTCATAGAGGGATCGGTGCCATTCCTGTGACTTCTGCTATCAGTCACCTTAGAGGTCAGTGAGTCAACACTGTTCTTGATCTTGATTTCAATCCCGCTCCTTGTCTCCATGGGCTTGGTGTCATAGAACATCTTTTTGGTCCTGCTCTCATATACCACATTGCTTTTGATCACATTTGCCTGAAGATTATCAGCATCCCATTGCTTAAGTTTCACTGTGTGCTATTCCAGTTCCATACCATGCTTTGCTTCAGTACTGACCATCAATGGCTGCCTCTCCCTTGGCTGCAGTTATCTCTACCTCAGTGCTCCCATACTTGATACTATCTGTCCTCCCACTGGTATCGCCAGAGCAAGAAGTACCGTGCCCCTGTGTCATCAATCCTCTGGCATCACCATCACCTTCATTGGGATCTTCTGAGTATGATTCTGATTTTTCCTCTCATGGTTCTCCAAGACCTTCCACACCATCTCCTCCTATGGTGGTTGAAGATACCACATCTGAGGCTCCTCCTGAGGACATTAAGCAGTTTGCTGATATAGTATTGCCTATGGCCAAATCAATCAGTCTTGATGTTTTGACACCTCCAGCAACAGTGTGAGTTCCAGTCTTTCAGACTTGAAGCCCTTTGGCCCTCAAGAAAACATGCAGGGTTCTCCGAATGTATTTAATGTATTTATGTATTTATTTATATGTATTAATTATATTATTGTATTGTACATGTACATATTGTACAATATATTGTATTATATATACATATATATGTGTTAAATATTGTATGTATTATATGCATGTATTATAATGTATTTAATGAGGCATATTAAGCTTAATCACAAAACAATTACTGAATCTAACTCTTCACATCATACACTTTGGTTTTATCTTGATATAATATTTGTATACTGTCAATCCCTATTGGTGGATTCTTTGTATCTTCCCCCTTCTCAAATTTCCATATTTGACCTAATGCACCTCTGTTGTATTTATTTGTTTATATAGCTTTACACTGGCCAGACCCCTGTGGTGGTCTGCTCCCAAGCTTTCCTTTTGAGTCTCCTTAACTGCTTCCTTTGATATGCATGGTCATTCACATTTACAGCGGTAGGTACTCCCCAATCCATACATAATAAATCACTAATTGATTGCTTTACTTTAAAATGAACAATTAACCCGGCTCTCTATTTTAGCAGCCTAACTAAATGCTCACTTACAATAAGCTAAGTTAAAACACTAAGAGGATAACCTATAACAATAATTCTCCAGTTCAATGATGTTTTATGCATTATCATGGATGAATAACACTGTAAAGTATGTCATGAAGCATAGCTGACATGACAGTTTTACTCTTCAGCTTCTCCCTCTGCAAGGGTACTAAGATGCAAGCATGCATGGCTGCCCACTAATGCTTCCTTTGGGTCACACACACCTCCCACTTGCCCAAGGAACAAAAGGCTTCTGCACTTCAGTTCCATCAGGAGGCTGAGTTGCTAGCTTCACAGCAGATACAATCCTCATACCACTTGGTGAAGTGTGCAGGGAGAGTGGCAGGGAGAGTGGCACTTTGGAGGTATGCCTGGTTCTGTTATCACCATGAACTGGCCTGGCTTCGGTAGATACTTGATATCATTTTGATATCACAATTCGGCCACATTTTGCCACCCTCAGCCAAGTGTTTGTGAGGCCCCCGAACAAGCACGGAGCTAGGCATGGCTATTAATTGCTGAAACATTCCTTTCTCCACCTAGGCAAGCCAGACTCAGCCAGATCTTGCTTTAGGAGACCTCCCTAGACAAACACTTCATTAAGGGTGCACGCTAATACAAAGAGCCCCCTGCCCCAACCAGGCACCCTGACGAGCTAGAAGCTCAACTACCCAGGCGAGCTGCATCTGCATACTGGCCATTCTATTGTCAATTCAGACTTAACTCAATCATGTTAAATACTGACCTTTCGGAGACATTGTCTCACGCCCAAACCTCAGTGTTCTCTTCCAAGTCCAGACTAGCCTACGGTCATATTTTCCCTATAAAAACCCCCAGTTCTGAGAACTTCCTTGGATCACTCCCGAGTTCCAGACCGCCCTGCTGCTGCTTTGCCTGGCGAGCTCCCCTCAGTGAACCACGCTGATTTTCCTCTCTTCATCTGCAACTTCTTCAGGACTACGAGAAAGGTGTCGTATCATCCATTTCCCCCGAAAACTCCTTATTTCTTATTTCTTAGCTAGCTGTGTGGTTGTGTTGTCTTAAGTGTTTGTCTGTCTTTAATAAAACATCATTTTTGCTATTTAACTGTCTGTTGACCTGACCCTGTATACATAGGGTTACAAGATCCCCACTGGGGCCCTTTCCACACGGGCATATTGCCTGCGCTAGGGCGACCTCCCAGGAGATCTTCTACACCGCGAGGCATGCGAGGGCAGTTCACAAATGGGAGGTTCTAAACCTCAAACCGCCCTCGCGCGGCCGCGGGGGTGGCGCTGCGAGTCTTATAAAAACCACTTCTCAAGTGGTTTTTATGTGACTTGCGCGTGCTACCCCATCGCCGCGCCCCGTTTAGAACTGCAGGGACACGTTAGCGTGTCTCTGCAGAGCTGCCCGGGGGCGGGCTTCCGGCTGGCGCGCTGCCCTGATTGGCGGAGCGCTGCTGGAAGCCAGCAGCCGCCATTTTTGGCGCCGCTGGCCGCCGCCACAATTCGCCGCAGTTTAGAGCGGCGAACGCATGCTCCCCGCGGGGACGGAGCAACCCGTTTTCAGGTAAGATCCATCCCTGTGTGCGCCCCCTCGTTTACCCACCCCGCGTGTGGAAAGAGCTTAAGTTACCCTACCTCTCGTTAGCTAAAGTGAGTGCTCCAGTTAATTTCCCCATCTTGCGTTATTGTGTTTTGGTTATTTGGGTGCCCTTCCCAGGACCCCCAATTAAACAGGGTAACAGTTCCACTCAGCAGGTCTTACTGAGGACACCAGGAAACAGATAGAGGATATTCCTTTTGATGGACAAGGACTGTTTCATTTCTCCACTGGCAATTCTTTGCAGGATCTGTTTGAGGCTAGACTTACCACTAAGAAGATGGGCTTTGGCCAGCAGCAGTACCAACAGCATAGCCGTTCTTCTCATTCCTCTTGGTAGTGACTATCTTCCATTTTCTGTCTTCCATCTTCCACATCTTACTGCTCGAAATTGCCTTCCAGACCCTCTTGACATTCTTCTTTGCCATCTTCTGCTATGCTCTTTCAAACAAGATTGCCAGCTTTCTTCCAAGAAATCAGCATCCACCACCAGGTCTGGTTTTTGCTTGCCAAGCAGGACACAACCTCTGCTATAATTTCATCTCACCAGCATCAATCTATCCAAGTCTCCAGATGTTTTCTGCCAATGTTCCATCTGATGGAACATCACCACAGACTCCTGGGTATGGACCATAATTCATCTGGACTATACCATTGAGTTTTTAAGTATTCTGTTTGTCGACGCATTTTGCTCTACCCTCCCCCACCAGCACCCAGCCCTGTTAGAGGATATCAGTTGTCTACTACTCAGAGGTGCTATTGAAAAACTTCCTGCTCACTTCAGGAGGGACTGGTGCTTTTTCTGTTGCTTCATGGTCTTGAAATAAGAGGGTGGTCTTTGTCCTGTCTTTAATCTTTACAATATGAACTGTTACATCTGTCCTCACAAATTCAAGATGATAACATTTGCATCCATTCTACTCTTTCTGAGAAGAGGAGCTTGCCTCAGCAGAGCTTCAGGACACACATTTCCACATTGCCATCCATCCACAACACAGGAGTTATCTTCATTTTGTGACTGGAGAAGACCTGTAGCAATACAAAGTACTCCCCTTCAGACTCTCCACCACTCTCAGGGTTTTCACCAGGTGTATGGCAGTAGTGATCTCCTTTCTTAGGAGTCAAGGTGTCATGGCCTACCCTTATTTGGATGACTGGCTTCTGGTGGCATCCTGAAAGGACAAGTTATACTGGAATTTCCACCTCACTCTGTCTGTTCTTCAACAACTGGATCTCAACTTCAACTCAAAGAACTAGGTGTTGCAACCTATTTGTCCCATAACTTCATTGGAGCCACTTTGGATTCTTATCTCGGAAGAGCCTTTCTCCCAATCCAGCAGGCTCACATTCTCTGGGATGCTGTCTTGGAGATCCTCCATTACTTCAGGGGTTTGGCCCTTTGCATTCAGTGTTTGTTGGATTTCATGGTAGCCGCCACAACTGTTACGTGTCTCGTCTCAACTTTCAACCTCTTCAGAATTGGTTTCTCAGCCACTTTAATCTTCTCAAAAGAATAAGTTAAGCCAGTGTTTCTCAACTTTTTTCCGACCATGGCTCCCTTCCAACCTTGTTTCCTTAGTGTGGCCCCTGTCCTACCAGTAGAAAGATAGCTATTTAAATGTTATGTTTGTAAATAGAACATGTTTTATTTATAATTTTTATAATTTATACAAAATATAACTACATAAAAATTTATACTTTAAATATTTCAATTGACAAGTTGGGGCACACACTGTGGTAACAGTGGCTGCCCAGGGCCACTGGTCTCACAAGAGGAGTCTCCACATCCATGCACTAGTACTGCTGGTGGTCATCAAGGCACTTTGATCATTCAAGAGACTCCTGTTGGGAAAAGTATTGCAGGTGGTTTCAGATGACATGACCACAGTCTCCTACATCAACCACCAAGGGGGCACTCACTCCACCACCTTGTTGAATCTCACCATTTGCCTTTGGAATTGGAGCACAGTAACAGCAATCTATCTGGTAGCCATTCATCTTGCAGGAATGAGTGATGTCCTCTCAGTGCTGTTCTCCAACACAAGTGGACTATGTGTCAGCAAGTTTATCTTTTTATCATGGCTCCTTGGAGCATGCCTCAGATAGATCTATTCACAACAGCAGCCAGCAAATAAGTGTCCTCTGCTCTGCTCGAGAGCACTCTCTGCCAAAGGATCTCTGGGGGGATGTGTTTCTCTTTCAGTTGACAGGCTGCCTGCTCTTCCTATTTCTAATCTTCCTCCTTCTGGGGAGGGTGATAGCCAATCTTGCCACAGATCATTCTGATGCCATTCTAATCAGACAATCATGGTTTGGTCCACTTCGAAAGATGTCAGGTAATCACAGCATTCCTCTCCCATGCACACAAGATCTCCTCTCATTCCAGTGGTCATGTTCTTCACTTGTATGTCCCTCTGCTGTCTGTCCCATAGATAACCCACTAGACTCTCCCAGACTGCAAGCAGTCCAGCAAGCCTCCTACAAGGACTCCACAAGGAAATTTTACTTTACAAGTGGAGGCAGTTCTATGAACTGCCGGATCAGAATCTACTTCACTAGTATGATGTCAACAGTACTTTACTTCTTGTTGTCTCTCAAGAACATGATTTAACCTTTTCATCAATTAAAGTTTACAGTTGGCTGTTTTTCATGTACTTGCTTCACAGACCTGATTCTGAAGAAATTCTTAAGAAGATTGTCTCACCTCTACCCACTAGTTTTGCCATCTTTGGCTCCATGATCTCTATGGTTTTGCCTTAGTCGATGTAACATCCCTTTAAACCTTTTGCAACCACTGATGAGTGTCTTTTGATTCTCAAGGTAGTGTTCCTTGTTGTGGTGACTTTGGAGACGTGACTGCCTTGTGCATAACCCACCCACACTACCCAACTCACAGGACAGTTAAGAAACTCAGACATGACACCAATTATTCAGGGAAAAAAAAGGGGGAAATCCAATGTTGTTTGGCACATGTCCCAAGTCTAATTATTTCATGCCTTCTCATAGTTCCACAGCCAAATCTTCATTCTCAGATAGTTCAGCCTACTGTTTCAAAACAAAATAATTCTCAGAGTACTTGTATGGCTCATACAGAGGTCCACTTTCTTCTGTTAGCTTTGCTTACATTCTATATGAATTCTGCTTCATAGTACTTCTTTTTCCATTGAATTTCCAGTTTTAAATTTGCATGATCTGAGCATTGTAGGCATAGCCTATAAACACATTCCATTATACTTTTTTTAAAAAAAGAACCTGTCAGTGTAACACATTGTTCATTGTCACTGCATTAGAATGTCACTGCAAGATTTAAAAATGTGCCTCTGGTGTCAGTTTAGTTGCTGGTCCTGGCAAGCTAAAGTTTCTCAGACTCATTCCACTGCCTGGATGTTGTATACAACTCTTTTAATTTTGCAACAAAACAGTATGAATACATAGAAAATACAATGCAATATAAATGTCAAAACATAGCATTGTCTTCTTTTCCAAGTCTTTTAGTTAAAGTCAAGATTTCTGTTTTGATTTCCAAAATAATATCTTGGATTTATTCTGGAATTTAACTTTTTTGTAGACATTTCTAGTATTTCCTTACCCACCTCCTTGGCTGTGGAAAAAGGGACTCTTTTATGAAAAAGGGACTATATATTTGTCCACTGGGTGACACTGTTGCACCTTAAATGTTTATTGCCGGAACTGAACAAAAGTGAATTTCTTTATTCCTGACAGTCCTCAGAAAGCAGTTTTGAACACAGCCAGATATGCATGTATTTTTGCTATTTATCTGTCTCCTATCTTGAAGAGGGGTCCAGTATGAAAGATCCAAGCAAGTTTTTATTGATCTCAGAATGAGATATCACACATCCCAAGAGATGACCATGTAAATTCTATACGTTTAATAAATGTGCTTACTGATTTAAATCATAATTACCTGATCTCTGATCCTGAGAAATTATAGGAGGAATTAGTGTGTTAAAGCAAAAACAACGTATTGAATGAGGGATATTTGGCTTTGCAACAGTACATGTGAAAAGAGCCCTAGGATTATTGTTAATTACTGTATTTCAGCACAGCATAGGTAAAGAGGTACAGGAATACCTTTTAGCCTTCTCTCCTGGCTAAATGTAACCCAGCTCCCCTAATCACTCCTCATATGGCATGATTTTCAGACCTTTTACAGTTTTGGTCGACCTCCTCTGGACATGTTCCAGCTTGTCAATGTCTTTCTTGAATTGTGATGCCCAGAATTGGACACAATATTCCGGGTGGAGTCCGACTGAAGCAAAATAGCATGGTCCTATTACATCCCTCAGCTTAAACACTATACTTCTATTGATGCAGCCTAGAATAACATTGGTGTTTTTATCTGCCACATCACACAGTTCATTCATGTTCAGCTTGTGGTCCACTAAGACTCCAAGATCCTTTTCACACAGGTGTCACCTATCCTATATCTGTGCATTTCATTCTTTTTCTGCCCAAGGGCCTTTCCGCACTACATTGTTATTGTCAGGAACAGATTCACTCACAAGCTTGTACAATAAACTAGAAGTAGTTTTATTGAAAGCAGAGCGGTGATGCTGTCTTCAAACTTTAAAGATCGCGAATGGGATTTGTTTCCTGCACTTTACATTTAAACGTTTAACTTCACAGACCCAACCATCAAAGCCTTGGCGGCCATAAATCACCATGAGTCTTATCTGATCTGCTTATTCCTGGGAAACTCTAGCCGGAAGGAATGTTCTTCATGTGTAAATTTTAGTATATAGCTAACACCCTTCTGATGATCCCTTGCTATGCTAATCTAAACAATAAACACATATGTCTCCTGACATCCTGCCCACCTTCAAAAAAAAAAACAATAAAGAAAAGAGAAAAAAAGCACAATTTGGAAAAATACAATTGTACATATACGAGTAAACGAAATACTACAGAGCTACAGCAGGATGATAGTTCAGCAACAGTGCAGTGAAATGTCAATTGGGGTAAAGCGGGACATCAGTCTTCGAAGAAGATGGCAAATGGGCTTTCTTCAGCAAACTAGAATGAAACACAGGATGAACAGCCTTTAGGGAGGAAGGAAGATCCAATTCAAAAGATACATCATTAATGACATGTTTCACGGGGAAGGGTCCTAGGAAACGGGGAGCAAGTTTTTTAGACGGGGAGGGTAGCAAAATGTTTTTGGAAGAAGAAACCAGATCACCTGGCTTAAAAATGAGATTTGGCATCTGCTTGCGGTCTGCGAAACGCTTGTAATCGGCTTTAGCGGATGTGAGCGCATGGGAGACAGACTGCCAAGTGGTGGAAAATTTGGAAACCCAAGCTTCAACAGAAGGGGGGGGGGGAGGGAGGGAGGGTGAGGGGAGGAAAGGGGGAAGGGAGAAATCCATAAACAATTTCAAATGGAGGCAGTCCAGTTGGGGAATGAACTGCAGAGCTGATCGCAAATTTGGCGAATGGGAGCAGTGAAACCCAATCAGTCTGGTTCTCACTGACAAAACACCTGAGAAACTGTTCAAGGGATTTATTGACCCTCTCCGACTGCCCATCTGTCTGGGGGTGATAAGCACTACTGAGTTTCTGCGTGACCCCTAGGGTCTTTAACAAACAAGTCCAAAACTTAGAAGTGAAACCTGGGTCCCTGTCAGAAATAATTGCAGTAGGTAATTCGTGATATTTCCAGATGTTAGCGATGAACAACTCAGCAACCTTCTCCGCAGTGAGCACCTGTTTCAGAGGCACAAAGTGGCATTGCTTGGAAAAATGGTCAGTGATGACCCAGACAACATGAAACCCTTGTGAAAAGGGGAGACCCACGATGAAATCCCAAGCAATGACGGACCATGGGGGTAGAAGGAACAGGCAAAGGTTGCAGCAGCCCCTGGGGTTTTGTGGATGGTGACTTAGCAACATTGCAGGTGGCACACTGTTTAACATAAGTCTGCACGGAGGAGTTCAAGCCCGGCCACCAGTATAGGCGACGAATCGCATGTAAGGTTTTCAGATACCCAAAATGTCCAGCGGGTTTCGTATCATGATTCCTATGCAGAACGTTCTCACGGGTCACCGGAGGAACATAAATCCTGGTACCATAAAAGGGCAGATTGTCAACCCAGGCAATCTTGTCCTTATTAGCCTGGAGCCAAGGGTCGGTGTGTGCTGAGTGAATGATCACATCTCGAAGCGCGGAATCACACAGAGATGAAGCAGAAAGTCTCGATTTAGCAAACACTCGAGTGGTCACTTGTGAAGCCAAGGAGGAGGCAGGAAACAGTGTCTGCGGAGAGGATTCCGTGGTGCTTGTTTCAAAGCATGGCAGATGAGAAAGAGGATTAGCCAACAGGTTAGAGCGGCCAGGCCTGAAAACAATCTTAAATCAGAAACACTGGAAAAACTCAGCCCACCGCGCCTGTTTAGGTGACAGTTTCCTAGCGGACTGCAATGCTTGTAAATTCCTGTGATCAGTCCAAACTTCAAAGGGATGCCAGGCTCTATCAAGTAAATGATGCCAGGAAGACAGTGAGAAATGAATCACCTTGGCTTCCTTCTCCCAAATAGGCCAATTACGTTGTTGGGGAGAAAATTTTCTCGAAATGAAGGCGCAAGGCTTAAGTGCACCCCCGAGTCATGCTGCAAAAGCACAGCCACCATCACGAAATCCGAAGCATCTGTCTGCACTATAAATGGTTTCTCCGCATCCGGGAAAAGTAGTAAAGGCTCAGAAGTGAACTTAGCTTTCAGCATGTCAAAAGCGGCTTGACATTCCGGAGACCAGGCAAGTTTATGTGGCTTGCCCGCGGGAGATCCTTTAGGTTTGTGCAAGAGGTCCGTGAGCGGAAGGGCTATGGACGCAAAATCGTCAATGAAATTCCGATAAAAGTATGCAAAGCCCAGAAACTGCTGGAGCTGCTTCACCGTTCTGGGGGTGGGCCATTGCAATATGGAGTTAACCTTAGAAGGGTCCATTTTTAGGGAAATATCCTGAATCCGATAGCCCAAATAATCGAAAGCCTGAGTGTCAAATTGACATTTCGATAGATTGACCACGAGGTGGTTCTCAATCAAACGTTTAAGTACCACACGCACCAAAGCTACATGAGCCTCCATAGAGTCTGCATAAATCAATATATCGTCCAGATAAATCAGAATCCCCTGGTACAATAAATCATGAAAGAGAGAGTTCAAAAACATCTGGAAAACAGACGGACCTGATTGTAATCCGAAAGGAAGGACAGTCCATTTAAAATTGCCAAAAGGAGTAGCAAAAGTGGTCAACCACTCAGAGTCCGGGTCTATCCGTATTCTGTGAAAAGCCTCTTTTAGATCAAGTTTGGTAAAATATTTCCCTTGGACCAGATGGTCCAACACAGTCCGTATCAGTGGAATAGGGTAACAATTAGAAGAGATGGCTTGATTAATTGCAGCATAGTTTACCACCAGTCTCGGATCAACGTTGGGATCCTTTCTCTTCCTGAAAAAGACAGGACTTGCCGTGGGAGCCGTAGAAGGCTTGATAAACCCACGCTCCAAATTTTTGTTCAAAAACTTTTTGAGAGCAAGGAGCTCCTGACAGCTCATAGGGCAAATCTTGGGCTTAGGCAATTTGGCCCCCTCTATCAAGGTAAGCTTGCAGTTGTATTCCGTGTGCAGAGGCAATTTATCGGCCTCCTTTTTGTGGAAAACCTTTTGTAAATCCCGGTAGTGAGAAGGAATCCGTTGCAATTCTTCCTGGGACAGAGAAAGGGATGACTCCACAGCAGTTATAGTGTCATCACTCCAGTCTATTTGGGGGTTATATTTGCGAAGCCAGTCAATCCCCAAAACCAACTTAAACTGTACTTCTTTAGGAACCAGGAAACGCAGCCTGTACTTGTTGTTACCCATTCGGAACGCTACAGGCTCGGATATCTTGTCAATGACCCCTCCAACCATTGGCGTCCCATCCATTTGTGTTAGTTTTACGGGGCATTTCAGAGGCTCATAAAGAAGATTTAGCTTCCTGGCCAATTTGGGGTGCAACAAACTCCTGGAGCACCCAGAGTCAATTAAAGCTCTATGTTCATGCAACGTCCCATCTCCACCTGTAAACTTAACAGTTGCAAATAAATGGGGAACTTTATTAGTACTTAGAGCGGTTTCTGCTGTGCTCCAAGGTTCGCAGCCACGTCAAGGTCCCCGTCCATGTCATTGGATACAGACGATGCTGAAGATTCTCCTATGAGGTCAGGGCCCCCAGTCACTGCTGCTGGGTTTCTGTCATTGCTTTTAGGAGACGATCTGCCAATCGCGGTCTGATGTGTTCTTCCTCTGGCTTTAGGGTCCCTTCGTTCCCCCATGGTGCCGGTTGGAGTTTGTTTCTCAGGACAGCTGTTGGCAAGGTGACCTGTCTTGCCGCAGTTGAAACACACACCTTAGCGAAGTCGGTGGTCCCGTTCTTCGGCGTTGCAGAAAGGAGGGTGGCTGGGGCATCGTTTTGGAGTGTCCTGCCACTGTCGGGCCAGCTGTATTGCCTGAATAATCCCTTCCACCTCAGTAGCCAGCCGGATCCAACCCAACAAGGTTTGCGGGTTAGCTTGCATTAAGCATCCGCGTAGAATCTCCGGATTCAGACCATCTTTGTACAATTCAATGAGAATTTCATCGTTCCACTGGGCTCTGGTGGCCAAGTTCCTGAATTCACGGGAATACATTCCCACATCGTTACCACCTTGCCTCATGCGTTTCAGTTGAAATCTAGTTTTCTCCAGCAGATGAGGGTCTTCAAAGTGTTCGCACAGGTGATTCATGAACAGTTGCAAGTTTTCAGTTTCTGGAGCATGGGTGTCATACAAGTTCGCTACCCAGTCCGCAGCCAAACCTTTCAATCTCTGACTGAGGAATCGGATTCTGGCCGCATCATCCTGAAGCAGGTGGCCGTAATCCATCATGAAATTATTGGTCATAGTCATAAAATAGAAGAACTTCTCTCCCTTCCCGTTGAAGGACGTTTTAAGTTCTCCAATATTCCTGCGTGGCGGGGGTGCCGGTCCTGGCTCGCCCGGTTGCTGAGGTGGTCCAGCGGCACCTGCCGCTGAAGCAGCAGCTAGTGGTTCCCGTCCTCGTGTTGGACGGACGATCATCTCGCATAGCAGTGCTTTGAGTTCCAGCATCTCCTCACTTTGCTGCACAAGTCTTGTTTCCAAGTGAGTTATCTCCTCCAGAAGGGCTAGCTCGGTCGCTGAGATATCCCACCTTTTGCCGCGCCTGCGTTGCCTCTGAGACATACGTGGCTTCTCTCCCCCCGGCCCAAGTTTGGCCGCTTGCAGGAGTCTCGAAAGCCACAGTCGTACGCGCTTAACCTCGGTGCTCCTAGGCACTTCAATCCCCGCAGCCCCGTCAGACCCTGCAGTTACAAATTCTTCCTCAGTGCTCCCCTGGTCCATTTCTTGATGCATATTTGGAAGAAAAATTTGTAGTGATTCGCGATCTTTCTGTCAGGAACAGATTCACTCACAAGCTTGTACAATAAACTAGAAGTAGTTTTATTGAAAGCAGAGCGGTGATGCTGTCTTCAAACTTTAAAGATCGTGAATGAGATTTGTTTCCCACACTTTACATTTAAACGTTTAACTTCACAGACCCAACCATCAAAGCCTTGGCGGCCATAAATCACCATGAGTCTTATCTGATCTGCTTATTCCTGGGAAACTCTAGCCGGAAGGAATGTTCTTCATGTGTAAATTCTAGTATATACCTAACACCCTTCTGATGATCCCTTGCTATGCTAATCTAAACAATAAACACATATATCTCCTGACAGTTATAGTGCTGTTATTCCACTTTCAACGTCCTGTGAAATTCTGGGGTTTGTAACTTACTGAGGCCAAAGAGCTCTCTGGCTGAGAATTCTAAATGCCCCTCCCTTAACTGCAAACTACAGGATTCCATAGGGTGTTGAAAGTGGCCAGGACCAGATGAATTACATCCAAGGATATTAAAAGAACCGGCAGAAGTAATTTCTGAACCACTTGCAATAATCTTTCAGAACTCTTTGAGAACAGGAGAAGTTCCAGCAGACTGGAGAAGGGCAAATGTCGTCCCCATCTTCAAGAAGGGGAAAAAGGAGGACCCTAATAATTATTGCCTGGTCAGCCTGACATCAATTCCAGGAAAGATCCTGGAGCAGATCATTAAACAGTCAGTTTGGAATTACTTAGAAAGCAATGCCATAATCACTAAAAGCCAGCATGGATTTCTCAGAAATAAGTCATGCCAGACTAATATTATCTCTTTTTATGATAGAGTTACAAGCTTGATAGATGAAGGAAATGCTGTAGATGTAGCATATCTTGACCTCAGTAAGGCCTTTGACAAAGTTCCCCATGACATTCTTGCAAAGAAGCTAGTAAAATGTGGGCTGGACAGGGCTTCTGTTAGGTGGATTTGTAATTGGTTGACCGACGGAACCCAAAGGGTGCTCACCAATGGTTGCTTTTCATCCTGGAAAGAAGTGTCTAGTGGGGTGCCACACGATTCTGTCCTGGGCCCAGTGCTAGTCAACATCTTCATCAATGACTTGGATGGAGACGTAGAGGGCATGCTGATCAAATTTGCAGATGACACCCAATTGGGAGAGGTTGCTAATATGCCAGAGGGCAGGATCAGCATTCAAAATGACCTTGACAGATTGGAGAGCTGGGCCAAAGCTAACAAAATGAATTTCAAGGGAGAGAAGTGTAAGGTCCTACACTTAGGCAGAAAAAATGGAATCCACAAATATAGGCTGGGGGACACGTGGCTGGATAGCAGTACATGTGAAAGGGATCTAGGAGTCTCGGTAGATCACAGGCTGAACATAAGTCAGCAGTGTGATGCGGCAGCCAAGAAAGCCTACACATTCTTGGTTGCATCAATAGGAGTATGGTGTCTAGATCAAGGGAGGTAATGGTGCCACCCTATTCTGCATTGGTTAGACCTCATTTGGAGTACTGTGCCCAGTTCTGGGCACCTCAATTCAAGAAGGGTTTCGACAAGCTGGAACTTGTCCAGAGGAGGGTGACCAAAATGGTGAAGGCTCTGGAAGCCATGCTTAGGAATGGCTTAGGGAGCTGGGTATGTTTAGTCTGCAGAAGAGAAGGTTAAGAGGGGACATGACAGCCATGTTTAAATATTTGAAGGGATGTCATGTTGAGGAGGGAGCAGACTTGTTCTCTGCCACTCCAGAGACTAGGATAAGGAGCAATGGATTCAAGCTGCAGGAAAGGAGATTCCATTTGAACCTCAGGAAAAACTTCCTGACAGTCAGAGCTGTCTGGCAGTGGAATATGCTACCTCGGAGTGTGTTAGAGTCTCCTTCTTTGGAGGTTTTTAAGAAGAGGTTGGATGGCCATCTGTTGGGAATGCTTTGATGGGTGTTCCTGCATGGCAGGGGTTTGGACTGGATGGCCCCTGTGGTCTCTTCTGTCTCTATGATTCTATGAATAATAGAACTATAACAGTGTGATACAGAAAGACCCCAAGTGTAGTACCTTACATTTCTCCCTCTTGAAATTCATTTTGTTAGTTTTGTCCTAGCTCTCTAAACTGTTAAGGTTATTCTGAATTTTGATTCTCTCCTCTGGGGTATTAGCTACCCTTGCTAATCTGGAGTCATCTTTAAATTTGATGAGCATGCCCTCTGTTCTACCTTCTAAGTCATTGATAAAGACGTTGAACTGCACTTGGTGTAGGACAGAACACTGTGGCACTCTAATAGTCACTTCTCTCCAGGATGAAAAGAAGCCATCGATGAGCACCCTTTGGTAATTTAGTGTTAGCATCAAACGTGGCCCCCTTTCTGTTCACCTCTAATTTGCCTCTATGTAGCTTGTTGTTGTTGTTGTTGTGTGCCTTCAAGTTGTTTCCAACTTATGGTCATGGGGTTTTCTGGAGCTTTGGTCCAGATTAACTGAAGGCCCATATGTCCTCATATGAGCCTGCTCAAGTCTTACAAGATTTGGGGAAGGCTTGGCTGGTGAGGATACGGGAGAGAACTTTCTTGCAGTTGCTCCTAAGCTTTGGAGCTCCCTCCTGAAGGAGGTTTGATCTGTCCCCTCTCTGCATTCTTTTTACCAGCAGGCAAAGACCTTCTTGTCTAAATGAGACTTCAGGCATGATTGACTTGAGTGGAATGCACTGCAGTTGGGTGTAGTGTATTTTTAGTTAGCGACATGTATTTTACCTGTTTTATTTGTTTAAAAAAAGAATAAATGTAGTATTTTAATTGAATGTATGGTTTAATGCTTTTAAAATGTCTGCTCTTCTTATTGTTTTAGATTTTTGTTCTACAGTCCTCCCTCCACATTTGGGGGTTTCACCTTCATGAATTTGATTATTCATGAGGAGCACATGTTCACCCCCACCCCATTCTCCCCCTTCCATTCCCTTGCATTTTACTGATTGTGGAGAAGGAAGGCAAGTGCCCAGATGAAAGGCAAGGAAATGAGGGGGGAGGCATGTGTGCGCCTTCCTTCTCCCTTCTGAAGCTCCCCTTCCCATTTCTTTGCCTCTGGCTCCAGCTCTAAGAACTCATGCCAAGGCAATAGGCAAGGGAATGGGGAGGGAAGGCTTGCACCAGTTTTCATCCTCCCCTCTGGACCTCCCACTCCTGTTTGCTTGCCCTGGAATGAAAGAAGGAAGTCCTGGAAGACAATGGAAGGGGATCCCGGGGTGGGATTTATTTGTGGTTTTTCCACTTTCACAAGGCTCCTGAGCCCAATGTTACCCTGATTTCTAAGGTCCCTTGGGGGACACCTCAATGTGCTCCATGTGATGGGGAATGGAAACTAGCCAAAGCATGAGCAATAGCAATGCAAGAGGCAGGGTAACCTAGTAGGGTCTTTTTACCCAGTTTTTACGGGGTCAGGCCAAGCCAAAAACCAAAGAAAAACCAAACAAAAATAAATGATTTTATTGAATGAAAGTCTCACGCACCAACACAATCACTCACACACTCACCCAAGATCTATTAAGAAGCAAAAGAGAGGAAACTGGATAGGGGAATATTGAAGGGGTTGTAGCTTGGGTAATACTGCACCTTTTCCTGAAGTCCTTGGTCTGGGAAAAATGGCAAAGAAATGGAGCTCAGCACGAAGAGAGCTGAGGGGATTGCTCAATGGATGGAGAAATGGTCAGCTGGGATGACTGGGAGTGATCCAAAGAACCGCTCAAAAACTATTTGTAGGGGAAAAGTACCTCGAGGGCTAATCCTTTCCTGGGGAGAACAATGGGTGCTGCAACAAGACAGGAGCTCCACAATGGTAACTTCCTGCCAAAGTCTCAGGATCTTCGGCTGCATTGAGTTGTGGTGTGACTCCATGTAAATGGTCCTCGCCTGATAGGATATTTGCTCAACTTGGGTCAAACATGCTAATCCCCTCAAGTTGGTTTCTCAGGGGCTGAGGACCCTTTGTTTGCTGTGGGCTTGCACAGCTTGAGGTCTCCTGGGGCTACATGACTGGGGATTTTACTGGCCTGACCTGGTTTTTGATTGTTCGACTGTGGCTGCCTATGTGCTCATCTGGGTGACCTCTCAGGCACATGGAATCATATTTTAATATCAAAAATTGTGGACCCCAGGATAGGATTTTTCCAGTAGAGTAACACCAAACCCTTGCAAAAGCAGAGGGATCACTGTAATTTACATTGTAAGCCTCTTGAAATCCCATTTGGGAGGAAAAGTGAGGTATAAATAAAATAATAAATAAATAAATAAATAAATAATGAGAAGTTAAAACAGAAGGAACAGTTTTTGTGAAAAGAAATATAATCTCAAAATACACTTCAGTTTACAAAATGCACTTTGAAAAGGTCCATCAATCAAAATAATTGTAGTCTGTTTTTAAATGAAGAGAGGATATAATCCAAAGCATGAAGCATAGCATCAGATATTTTAAAATGACGATACGTGATATCTGGAACAGGAGGTTGTAGCCAGGTATTAGAACATATTACACAGAAGGACATCATGGTAGCTTGAAGAAAGAGTTGGAGATGACCTGGACTGTTGGTCTCACTCTCAATAAGGTAGCTTTTTATTTTTTTTTTCAAACTAACTCCCAAGTTGCTATATTCTCCTTGGCGTTTCTCCTGACAGCTACTAGTTAAACTTTCTGACTTGTTTGTTGCAACCAGAACACCCTCTGTCTAAAGCATGTATACACATTTACAAACTTCATTTCAATGGGTATTAAGTAAACTATTTCTTAAAGATCATATGGCATATCTATAATTAGTTAAGTGTCTCCAAACATAACACAAGATGGTGTAGCCTTTTTGAATAGGTATGCACAATTCGTCACTGTAGCATTCAGCAATGCATGCTCCAAAATCAATTTCCTCATTTTCCAGAGAATAGACGTGAGAAGCAATCTCATTTTAATTATATCTCTTTATTGCTCACAAAGGAATGATTTATGCAATTAAATTAACTGGATAGAAAATTATTCTCAGCTGGGCTGTCCTAATTCTTTGATTTCTGAATTGGAGGCTTTTACACTTTTCTATTGAGATTAATTCTTCTGATATGCAAACAACATTCCTTGTGTTCAGTTGGAATTCTTTTAAAAATTCAGCTCTCTCTTTTTTTTTCAGAGAAATGACATGAGTAATATTTGTGAATTGCTGGGTTCTGAGTCTTTTTTATATGGAAAGGAGAAGCATAAAGAGCAAAGATATTTTCTTTTAATTATTGTTAGCACAGAGATGGTGTTACCCCAAAACATGGGTGACTCAGAGGTCCATCCACAATACCAGTGCCTCTGCAAAACAGTGGAACGTATTAGCTCAAAGAGGAAGCTTGCAAGAGATGGCAGGGCCACTGCCAGGGGAAAATGGAAAAGTGGTAACACGGGACACAGAAGAGGCAGAACTACTCAATGTCTTCTTTGCCTCAGTCTTCTCCCAAAAGAAAAACAGTGTTCAACCCAGAGAAAATGGAACAGATGATATAATAGGGGAAAAGCAGTACAGCATAGGTGAAGAGGTAATACAGGACTACCTGTCTACTTTAAATGAATTAAAGTCTCCAGGACCAGATGAACTACATCCAAGGGTATTAAAAGAACAGGCAGATGAACCACTGGCAATAATCCTTGAGAGTTTCTGGAGATCAAGAGAAGTCCTAGCAGCCTGGAGAAGGGCAAATGTTGTCCTCATATTCCAAAAGGGGAAAAAAGAGGACTCAAATCATTAATGCCAAGAGTCAGTCTGACATCAATACCAGGAAAGGTCATAGAGCAGATCATTAAACAGTCTGTCAGTACTTAGAAAGGAATACTTTAGCCACTAGAAGTCAACATGGGCTTCTCAAAAAGTCATGGCAGAGGAATCTGATCTCTTTCTTTGATAGAATTACAAACTTGGTGGATAAAGGGAATGCTGTGCATGTAGTATATCTTGATTTCACTAAGTCCTTTGACCAGGTCCCCCATGGTATTCTTACAAAGAAGGCAGTAAATACGGGTTACAATACTACTGTTAGATGAATTTGTAATTGGCTGACCAGATGAACCCAAAAGATGCTCACCAATGGCTCTTCTTCATCCTTCACTAATGGGATGCCACAAAGTTCTGTCCTGGGCCCAGTACTATTCAACCTCCTTATCAATGATTTGAGTGAGGGAAGAGAGGGCATTTTTATCAAATTTGCAGATGCCACAGCATCAGAAGGGGCAGCTAACACCACAGATGACAGGATCAGAATTCAGAATTGACAAATTATACAGCTGAGCCAAAACTACCAAAAAAAAAAAAAATCCACACCCTAAAAAAAATCAATTTAAATCAATTTCAACGTGGAGAAGCATAAGATACTACACTTGGGCAGGAAAAATGCAATGCAGAGATATAAGATGGGAGACATTAGGGTACAAGTGAAAAGGATCTGAGTAGACCACAAGCTGAACAATGAGTCAGTAGTGTGATGTGGCAGCTAAAAAAGCCAATACAATTTTGGGCTGCATCAATACGAGCATGGTGTCTAGGTTAAGGGAAGTGATAGTACCACTCTATTCTGTTTAGATCAGACCCCGCCTGGAATACTGTGTCCACACCACAGTTCAAGAAGGATATTGACAAGATGAAACATGTCCAGAGGTGGGCAACCAAAATGGTAGAAGTTCTAGAAACAATGCCCTATGAGGAGTGGTTTAGGGTGCTGAGAATGTTTAGCCTGGAGAAGATAAGATTAAGAGGTATTACTGTACGTATACTGTGCTACATTTCCCCTACCACATCATCTGCTCTATTTTCCCCAGATAGAG